>CM037920.1:11164318-11534318 GCA_021346845.1 Apeltes quadracus | reverse complement strand
GGTAATCCAAAACAGAGCAGTAACTCAGGCTCTATTTCAATACTGTGCCCGCCACAGACACACCCATACAGGTTTGTTTTCAGGGAGGACATTGTGTACACCAGTGTCCAATTAAAGAACAGGATTTTTAGAGTTAATGAAATTAATGTTTTGGTCTCAATCATACATGGACCTTTATTTATTTGCTGGTTATCGTGGCCAAACAGAGAATGTATGATCCCTCGGTTTACAGTTAAACCTTTTGAAAAAAAATAAATAAATAAAAACCACACACACGTGTAGGAAAACACCAATATCCAAGATAACAGTGGCAGTTTGAGTGTTGTTTGTTTGAGTAAATAAATAAAGTGAACCTTTTCTACTTCATGGAATTACGCAATAGCTTCGCTAGGGTCCTTCTAGCTGTCATTAGTCACAGTTCCGCCAGGGGTTTGATTTCTTATAACTTCCGGTACTTAAGACTTTGACTGGGGAGGAAACGTATTTGAGGACAAAATGTTTGGTACACGGTGTTTTCAGATCCCTGTTTAACACGCATGCTCCGTATAGTCTGTAACATTCCAGCATGTTCCCCAGTTGACTCATCTCACAGGAGTGTGAGGTTAAACTGGCTGCCGAGTTTTTGCACTTTGCTGTCATTGGTTAAGTTTCTGTCTTTGAAGTCTTATCCCCCCCCCGCACCACCTCTCGCTTCCTTTCTATCATCCTCTTTATCCACTTATCTATCTACAGTATCAATCTACTATGCATACTTATTCATATCGATATATCACACAAATACATGTTGGGCAATGGGATAACAACATTTGAGGCACTGCTTAGTTGAAACATGAAAGGGTGTTGAATGGAATATATTCCATCACCTCTCGTCTTCAAGTCTGCTTAGTAAACATTGATTTCACAACAAAACAATCCTGGCGTGACTCTTCCATGGCCTGTTGACTCTCAATAAAGATCATCCTGCTTCCATTTTTTGAGACAGCAGCGCTGCCATTGAGTTTGTAAACTACAACAAAGAAAAAGGTTTTCCCAGATGATAGTGGGCTAATCCGACTTGATTTCTTAAAAAGGGTTTTGGCCAACTCTCCTCTGTCTTCCTTTAAGTCCCACACGGAACAGAAGGGACAGGACGAGAGATCTCCACCTGCTGTTGTCTTCTTTTTAGACCAGTGTTTTGTTTCTCAGCATGTGGAAATTTACTGGACTTCAGATTTTTATACAGTGATTAACTTTTATGGTTAGCCTTTGCTCTCGGGGCATTGAACACTATGTACCTCTGACTAATAAAAACAAAGAATAAACTTTTATGGCCTCCATGGCATATATTTACTTATTATCTTGTTATTTGTCAACGCTTAGCTGAAGAAGCAAAATAGAAATCTAATTAAACACTAACAGCATGGAAAAATTGTCTGGTGACGAAAATTTGCCTACAAACAGACGTTTTATGCAAATTCTTGTCATTTGAAAAATGTGAGATCCGGGGATTTTTTTTTAATCGATCTTAGAAAAGACAGGAACGTCAACACAAATAGACCAAACTCTCCCAGTGAAAGCCATCTCTACAGAGCGTTCCCATCAACACGTACGCAGCACTTAGCATAGAAGTGAGCCCAGTCCTGTTCCAATTCGTTCAGGGGGGAGGTGTGCAAGAGTGGAGGAGGGGGAGGGGTGTAGGGCGGGGAAAGGGAGGCAATGACGTCTGCAGCGCTGGCAGGAGGCCAAGAGGGGCGTTCCCGCTGACGTCACAGCCTCAGCGTTCACAGGAGCAAGAGCAGTATATAAACGCGTTTCAAAGCGCTCAGAGGCAGAAGCAACTCGCCGTTGTTTACATCAAACTTGTAAAGAAGAACCAAAGCCACCGGATTCAGTCAAAAAGAGGAAGCGACTAACTTCAGTACTTTTTAAACTTTTTATTTTTTATATATTTTAACCAGCGAACCGGAAAAAAGCTCTTCGCCGCTTCACGTTTTACTTTTGAGGAGGAGGAGGCTTTTTTTGTTCTTTCTTCCTCACAAACCAAAACTTCCGTCTTCCTTCCGTACACGCTTTATGTATTTGGATTTACTTTTTAAATCCCGCCGTCCTACTATGGTCGTAATGGAGGTGCCCACTATCGACTGTGAATCCCTGCGCTGCCTGCTGGAGGACGACGTCCCGGGAAGCCTGGTGCTGGACTGCCGCTCCTTCCTCTCCTTCAACTCGTCCCACATATCGGGCTCCACCAACGTGCGCTTCAGCACCATAGTGCGCAGGAGAGCCAGGGGGGGGCTTGGACTCGAGCACATCGTCCCCAACGAGGACACCCGCAGCCGGCTCCTGTCCGGGGAGTACCAGTCGGTCGTGCTGCTCGACGACCGCAGCTCGGACCTGAGTCAGGCGAAGAAAGACGGCACGCTGATGCTCGCCGTCGCGGCCCTGTGTCGCGACCGCTGTGGGGCCAGAGTTTTTATTCTGAAAGGTGAGAACAAAACAAACGCACAAAAAAAGGTCCCGTCATACTGCCGCGCACTGATCGTTTCACCGTATCCGAACAACAACGGGGCTTACAGCTGCCTCGGTGCCAGCTGGCGGCGGAGTAAACAATGTTATAAAAATAGACCCCCAGGGGCAGTTGTCGCCGTGCTTAAAAAAACGTGAGCTTGGCCTCTGAGCTGTGATCTGATGTACATGTATTTTCTGTCCCCCCCCCCCCAGGTGGGTTTGAGACGTTTTCCGCAGAGTATCCAGAGGCGTGCACCAAGCCCTCCCCCCCACAAGGGCTCAGTTTGCCGCTGAGCTCCAGCAGCCGCCCCGAGAGCGCGGACCCGAACTGCAGTCCGTGCAATACTCCTCTATACGACCAGGTCAGTGTCTTTATCTGTGTGTGTGTGTGTGTGTGTGATATATATCGATTTAGTAAATTCTCTTGTTTATTCCTTACTTCCTGTTGTGTTTTTGTTTATGTGTGTATATATTTTTTTCTGTCTAGGGGGGTCCTGTGGAGATCTTGCCTTTCCTCTACCTTGGCAGTGCCTACCACGCTTCAAGAAAAGACATGCTGGACATGCTGGGGATCACTGCCCTGATCAACGTCTCCGCCAACTGTCCCAACCACTTTGTGGACTCCTTCCTCTACAAGAGCATCCCTGTCGAGGACAACCACAAAGCTGACATCAGCTCCTGGTTCAGCGAGGCGATCGAATTCATCGGTGAGTACGGCCATCATCTTGTGCCCCCCTCTCCCCCTCCCTCAACTGACAAATACAAGCGGCTATCACAGCGACAACACCCCCCCCCCCTCTCCTTCCAAGCTCCCTTACTTTAACAACCCTCCCAGTTTTTCTTTTTTAAAGTTCCCTCCAAAACCGCCCAGCTGGCTGTAGAGACTCCCCGCTGCACCATGATGGCGGTTACATCATCAGCACCTCTCGGGATGCCCCCCTCTTGATGAATTGCCAGGCAGTGGCCCCCAGGCTTGAATGGCTCCCTCCACGCTGCTCTTTGTTCTAGCTAAACAAAAGGCAATTTCTCCCCTCTCACTGTCGGCCTTCCTCCCTGATCAATACCCCCAGCAGGGGTCTGTTGCCCCTCTTTTGTCTATTCAGACGGCCTCCTTAGGGAATAACCCCCCCGCCTCTCCCCACAGGCTCACACCCTGCACCCCTGTTGACTGTGTTCCTGTGTCTTAATGAGGGCAGTTGAATTCAAATAGCCACTGAAAGTGTTGCAAGGGCTTTTGTGTTTATGCCTTCCTGTGGCAGGCAGACTTTAAACCTCAACTAATGTTGCTTTCTCTTGTGTTCCCCCCCCCCCCTCCCCCCCCAGACTCTGTGAGGAATAAAGGAGGTCGCGTGTTTGTGCACTGCCAAGCAGGCATCTCCCGCTCTGCCACCATATGCCTTGCCTACCTGATGCGAACCAACCGCGTGAAGCTGGACGAGGCCTTCGAGTTCGTCAAGCAGCGGCGCAGCATCATCTCGCCCAACTTCAGCTTCATGGGTCAGCTCCTCCAGTTTGAGTCCCAGGTGCTGGCTTCGTCCACCTGCTCCTCGGAGGCGGGCAGTCCGGCCATCGGCAACCACAACACGGTCTTCAATTTCCCGGTTTCGATCCCGGTGCACACCTCGGCTGGCCCGCTCTCATTCCTGCACAGTCCCATCACCACCTCTCCCAGCTGCTGAGGAAGCTGCGCGGAGCTCAGACCTTGTACGAACTTGAACTGCATCACGCCAGTGCCCTCTGCCAAGAGCACTGCCCAAACACACAAGTGTCCCGTGTGATACTAGTATCACTGGACAGAATGTGAGCTGGTTTCTGGGGTCAGTTTGTTTTGACTCTGTGATCTGCTGGCCAAATCTCTGTAAAATTGCCTCATCATTTCAAACAGAAGTGCCTCCTAAATGTGAATGTTTTTCGCAGATTTAATCCTGAAATGACTTTGGGGGGGTGAACTGTTGAAAGAGTAGTTTTAAATTATTCCCGTAGAGGAAGTTGGAAGTATCTGAGTATTCTTTATTCAACTGATCTATTTTTTTATTTTTATCCTTTTATGAAGGCAAATGCTTCTGATAATGATAACCCTTTTTAACAACATGGAGAGGACTAATAGTTGTCTCAGGAACGTTGACTTGTCCTCTCCAATGTTTGCTTGGCTTTCTGTGCTGGTTAAAGAAAGCCAAGTCAACCGAAGACATGAAGTTGCTCCTTCATTTGACAAACAATGAATGTAACCCCTCCATCCCCAACCTCCCTTTTCAATCTTTTTTTCTTTTTTTTTTCTTTCAATGTAGATGTGGAAGGAATCTCCACGTTCAGTTTGAGAGTTGAATTGGTTGCCATTTCAAATGCAAATACTTACCTTTTCAAGGCCTCGTGGGACCTTGACGATCCTAACACATTGGGAGATGGACCATTTTATACCTCATGTATCTACTGTGTACTGCAGCAACTACTCAAATGGGGACATGTGCTCCTCGGTGCCTGCATTCTGACATATTTATTGAACTAAAGTAATATATTTCTCTATCATATCTATTTTTGCATATGTTTGAATTTTTTTTTTATACGTTTTAATAAATTTCCTGACTTTTGTATTCAGTTGAAAAGGTTCACATCTTATGTCTGACTGAAAGATTTATTCACGAGAGGCCAATGATGCACCCTGGCTTAAACACTTTTGTAAGTCTAACAACTGGTTATGCACCTCTAAATCAATAATGCCAACTACCAGATTATGATATATAAATTTCATAAGAATTTGTGCATTCATATACTTAGTTAATCTCTTTTAGAAGACATTAATACATTGTATATGTGGCCAATAAAGCAAATATTTAGGGCTGCAACTAACTTCCAAATTTTCTTAAAGACAATGTTATCTTTCAAATTTTAAGTCTTTGAATGTCTAGGACATTTCATTAAATAGTAGACTAATAAAACCAGCAAATATTCACATTTTAATTGTTTTTAATACTGTCGTGCATATATTATCCAAACAGTTAAATTTGCTGTTTGTGTATGCATTCAACAATTGAAAGTTTCTTAATTTGCATCCCTGTGAATCAAAACGACTTCAGTGCGACCAAGCCAAAGTGAAACTGACCTCCTGGCCTGTCGGGCATATCTTTTGCGCACATCTTTCTGTGTTTTCTTCCATGTGGTGGAATCCTAACCTCTATCTGCATAAGGATTTTTCCCACATTGGAAACACAACGTCATGGTGTCGGCCATTGTTCGGGCCACGCTCCCCCTCTCTGAACCCATCCGAGGCCAGGGCAGCAGCAGGAGGCTTAAAGAATCAGCCGAGGAGCCCTCCCTCTGCGGCCACAATAGGAGCAGCTGCGAGGCGTTTGGGAAAAGTGTGACAACTAAAGAGCATTCAGGGCTCATTCAACCACCGGCCTTGTGTCCCCCTGCCTCCCGTGCCAACGGGGTGGTGGAGACGGAGACATCCCCGAAGGGGAAGGAATATGTTCGGGTTGCAAATTAGCCAAAACATTGACTTTGACCCCTTGGTGGGTTGTAAGAAAAAGAAGAAAAAAACATTCTCAAGGACTGGGGTAACCGCATTGAAGAAGGTTTTGGGGGGTAAAAAAAACGTTTGAGTAACTTAACCGTTGTTTTGGAAACAAGGATTCTGGCGGATGATAAACCGACAGCCACTTCTTATCTGACAGTGATAAAAACGATAGTCTCTGAAATAAAACATCAGAAGTGACGAAGCCTCTTTATGAAAGGCTTATTCACTGCCACACCAGCTCCCTCAAACAAGCTGTGGTTTGGGTGACATATGTGCGACCCTCCCCCTCCCGACCCCCCTAGCAGCCCACCCGTCTTTGTGTCTTTAGACTTCCTGTTGTACCGTTGGCAGGAGTGAAAGGCATCTTTTAAGATCCGATGAAAAAAAAGCCCTCAGCCAGGTCAGGGACATTAAAGTGTGATTTCAAGTGTGTGTGTGTGTGAGACAATGTGCGACTTTATAATAAGCAATATTTTGGTGGGCGACCAAGTGGTGGGTGGGTCTCACTTCATGACTCTATGTCCGATCTGGCTTCCATTTATTGCTGCTATATTAAACTATTTGTTTCTTATCATATCTTCAAATGTTTAGTAGACATCCGTTAAAATAACAACATTTGCCATTATCACTAAGTTGTCAATCGCCTTTAGTGTCTAGCAACTGAGCTCTGACTCAACTTCAAAGTCATTTTAATTCACACAATCCAGAGCAAACAATTGATTTATAAAGTGTCGGACACTGCTGTCATGACAGGAAGTAACACAACCCCGTCCCTCCCGTGTTACATAATCCACTTTGGGTCAAATAGTCGATGTTTAGTTGCATGACATTTCCCACATGGGTTACGAGACACGATCCACTTTTAATTGAAACCTCTTATGTGTACCTGCAGTTTAAATTACTTTAAAATGTAACTAAATGACTCAATTGAAAGATTTTCTTGAAGCCGGCTTTCCATGTTGCAATAAAAGAACATGAGATTACCGTCGTCATTGTAAAACAATATGGCATCTTAATCTCCAGTTCTGTGAATCTTTAAAAGATTAACAACATTTTTACATACTGGAAGCCTGTGGAAGAAAATGACTTATATTAGATCATAACAATGTTCTTAGATTGTCAAAACACATATATATATATGCACACTATCAGCGTATGTTATTTTCCAAGAAATAGTTTCTTATTGTGTGTCATTGGCTTTTTGACAGAAAAAGGGGAAATTATACCGGATCACAAAGTGCCCATACGTCCGGCATATACTGAAAAGGAAAACAGAAGCTCAACAGTAGTTTAAATACATCATCATCAAAAAAAACCATCCAACATTAACAAAAGCTAATCCCACCAACACTTTATTTAGTTCCAGGCCGGTTTACCACACACGTCACATTAGCTTTCTTCAAAATAAGTGGACCTGACATGTATTTGTAGTTTTTGAGAAGCTGCTGTAATGGCGGGACGAGTAAACGTAGTAAATAAAGCCCCCGCTCACAGCAGCACCTCGGTGAAGAGCTCAACCACCCAGTATTCCTTCATGGGGGTGCGCCTGTGGTTTTGCCAGTATTGAATGACGGGTCTTTTTAGGAGAGAGTTTCCTGAACCGACAAGCGCGTACAGTATATTAGGACCCGTGGCAGGGAGCAGTCATGGAGAGACTGCTTTCTGGCCTGTATACACCTCCTGCATTCAACGCCCAATGGAAATGTGTCTGAGTAGGGAGAAAAAATACACACATGCGCATTTAAAAAGAGCAGAAACACAACAACAAAAGAAAGTGCTGGTGAGATTTAAAACAGACAACCTAAAGAAAAAAAAACATTGTAAGGAAATACAAAAGGTGTGTAATCTCATCAATGAAGCAACCCACAAGATAAAAAAACCATAGTTTAGTGAGAATACGCGTGTGTTGTTTTTCGTTCCGTAATGCATCACACCATTTCAAGCCATTTTCAGCTGCATTACCAAACAATGATGAATAACTTATTTGTCACACAATGCAAGCCACGCAACGTTACTCACTGAATCCACTCGACGTCCTGCCAAAGAAGGGTTTAGGTGTAAACTGGATTTGCCAGTCTGGTTGCTAAAGGATGCTTGTGTCATTACAACCCTAACGCATCCGCACACCTTGAAACTGGATTAAGTCTCTCGCACTCACACATTCATTCTCACAAACACACACAATATCCTGAGTGAGATGATTTAGTCCCCACGTTGACATCACGTTAGAATACTCACCTGGAAGAAAATCTGTAAAAGGACTGGGACAGCAAGGCCTCTGCAACTGGCTCGTTCTGACCTTTACCTCAGCCGGACGCCGGTCCTGTTTGACTTTTGTTGCGAACAGAGTCAGAGTGGATGTTGCCTGTAATCGAAATCAAAAGCGTCATCTTGCTTCAGGTACAAAAACGAAGAAAGAGCTGGAAAGCAGTATTTCCACTAGTCGTGATAAATCAACCCCCCCCTCCCAAAACCTTCGGCACTCAGTCCTGCAATTAAAAGCCGGAGCCGCTGTGTTTTTTCTGCGTGACATGGAGCCCAGACGCGGTGAGATCTCTGCCGTGATAAGCAAAGCGTTGAATAGCTGAAGGAATGTCAGGGCATTATGCGGGGCCGCAGTGAAGTGGCTTTTCCTTGCCAGCAGGTCTCCACTTCCTCCAACGGCCCAATCTGGAATGTCTGACGACAGTGGAAGCAAAACTTTGTCGGCTGTAAGCATCTCGACAGCGGTTGTACAACATTAAGCCCACCATTGTGTTTGTGGTCGTTTCACACGCCCAGGAGACAGATCTCTGCGTACCTTTGGTCCAAAATAGGCTCACTAATTCTCTAACATTATACTGTTGAATACATTTTTTTAAACTGTGTGGCGATAACAGCTTTGAATTGCTGTTAATCGTCAAAGCTCAGCAGATATGCAAAATGAGTATTTCATATAGTAATTCTCCAGGCTGAGTCTAAGCTCAGCTTGTATTTTTCCACTCACTGGAGGCACAGGGTCGTGTTCACAGGCAGCGGCGAGATCCTGTGTGGAGTATTCAAGGAATGTCTGGCATCCTGTCTTCTCCAGTGACTGCACTGGGGGCGCATGATGTCAGAGATAAAGATCATACACATGAGCAGACATGAATCCCATTCGACCCCCTCAGATGTAGCAGAGGTAGCTCAAACGGTATTAGTTTGGCTGATAAAAGAAGAAAAAAATGTTGGAATGACGACACGACTGTGCTATGACATCTTTGCAGGTCCGTGTTATGCAGCACAGCCGGCACTCGACAAGCGAGATTAATTTGGTCTGGCTCTTATCAGAGAACTACGACACGAGAGCGTCACCGACTACTATCACGAAACCCAAATGTCACGTGTCAATGACACGTTTCTGGTCAAATCCGAGGTTGAAAACATCCCGGGACGGAATTAGCTCTCTTGTCATTTGCAGTGATAGTTAAGTGCAGATCTTGCTGCAGAGATCTGAGGGCCTGGCAAAAACAAGCAGAGATGTATGACTGAGGAAATGATCTCCACTCATATCATCTGACTGGCACTCAAGCAACAATACTCTGACCATTCTTCATATGAAAAACAACAACAACGTAATAACTGTTACATGTTTTGTGACTTTCACTTCAAGCGATTGACACATGGCGTAAAATTGTAGGACGTTATTTGTCCTGACGTTTTGGGCCGAATCATTCATTGACTTGTGACTGAATATGCAGATAGACATCAAAAGTGTGTTGCTCATGAGCATCACAGAAGTGAAGGGATCCCAACAGAGGATCCTGGATACTGAGCGATGCCGTCTTCCTACTTCATTGGGTGTGAGCGCCACCTTATGGAAGATATTTTTTGTTACAATTATAACTATTACAATCTGTAATGGGAAGAAAATAAGTGGACAGCCTATACGGACGAAAACTGTTCCACTGCTCATTGTGGCTGATTTACTCAGGCAGCAGCACATCAGTGGAGTTGGATTGCACAATGCGTTTCTCACGTTGACTTCACGTGTTCAGATAGTTGAGGTACAGTCCAACTTGCCAAAGTCTCTATTGACAGTGGAGAGCTTGTGAAATGATCAGTGTGGTCTTTGAAAGATCATCAGGCCGCAGACAAGCCTGTCCCCCCCCTCCCACACACACACACACACACTATTACACGTGAGTTTTCATGTGTGGTGCGTGAGGATTTTGGATTAACCTGAACGTTGCTCCCTCCGCCAATAGATTGCATTTTTATCAGCTCTCAAATTTATACTGAAGGCCAACAAATACACAAAGTACACAAAGTTTTTTCTAGGTATTTCATCTTGAAATGATTGAAAACAGTTAAACAAACACAATAACCAAAAAAAAAACGTCTTTATCAGTTCACAGTTTCCTTTATAAAAAGAATCACTTAGACTTAAAATAAATAGAACTGAAACTGAAGCAGCTTTATTGAATCCAGCCATCATGAACGATATCATGGGGTTCCCCCCCTGGAAACACGTCCAGATGTGCTCTGTAAAAAGGTCAGTTCATTACAAGTACCAACGTAGCTCTTTGAAACTACTATTTTAAATGCAAACTGCTTCAACGAAAACCGTTTCAACTGTTTATCTGACCTTTATTTGACCTTTGGGCCGATGTGAATGTTGCACCTCAGGATAAATAACCACAAGATTGCACAGAAAACATCAGTGGCCTGCGCTCAACACTCGAGGAGTTTTACTCTGCACGCTCTTTTTCATAAAGTGCTTTGTGGTATGTGTATACCTAACGGTCACCAACGCGCGTACACCATCTCCAATGTCCTTCTCCTTGGGTTTGATTTTATTGGACAGCACAAAGAGATAACAATATCCACGTGCTCATGTTTAAACTTCCTCAAATTTCAGGCGGGATTTGGCCTCGATGGTAAAACAGCAGCGTCCTTACCCACAACGACGAGAACACCAGCTAGAGGACACGAGACAACCGGGCTCAAACCTATTTCAGTTAACGTTATAAACTTGGTGCATTTATTGTTTGAATACCAGTGTTTTGTTTTGGAACAACATGGGACACAATCAGTCCTCAAACCGCTTCGTTCCCTTCGCTTTGTGCGATTCGCCAGTTGGCAGCAAAGAAAAGAAAGCAGACTGCGCCACAGAGGGTAAGTCAGACTCGCTACTTATATCACACCTCGTTGACTCAAATACTATTTTAGTTAAGGCTGTTCAATGCTAGCCCAGTTCAAGGAGATGGAAAATAAGTTAGGTTGAGGTTAAAGGGTGCAATTTCTGGTTGTTGCAGCTCGGTGGCTTTCTATCAGAGCCAGATTCATTTCTGCAATCAACATTGGCCTATTATTCCAAATCTATGCATGACCTTTTTTGGCCTATTTGCACCCTAGATATTAATACCTCCATCTCCTTGATTTGAAAATGCAGGACAGTTCTTGAGTTTCACATGTTACCACTGCATATATCATATCATTGTACAACATATGAGATTTTTTTCTCAAATCTCTGACCCTGAACGTGCATCTCAGCCATACCACATCTGGCGTTAATCAAACTGCATTATGTGTTGCTTTAGACGGACAGGAAATACCTGTCACTTGTTGTCCTGGTTGGCCGAGGGAGGCCTGAAGTGATGTCATAGCTTTCCCAGACCCCTGTTGGGTGGTGGGAAAAAGACAAGATGATTGTGAGAATAGAAAAAGGGAAGTCCCCGGAAAGAACCGATGTAATCCAGAAGAAAAGAAAACAAACACTTCCAGTTTGTTTTTAAACGGTCCGTATTCGTTTCCTCCCTTTTCAACAACATTGCCATCTCTGTTCAAAATTATTTTTCTAACGTTATGAACTCTTTTAGGAAATGGTGGTTTTGTTGCGAGCAGGAGCAGGATTGCTTCTTGTTTTATGTTCAGCACCAAACAAAACAACACATTTAACACCGTCTAGTTCCTCGAGGAAACATCTGACACGTCTTGAGTGCGTATTGACACGTATTGTTTATTCCTTCCCCTCTGGCTAAATGTTTTAAATGTTCCTCTGCTTACATGAAGTCCTGCTCCTCATACATGCCAATGTGCATCACTAGGCGGCGCCACTGCATCGCGCTGATGACGTCGGGGTGGACTCATTAGAAACCCCAGCGTCCGTGGTCCGACTTTGGCAACAAAAGAGATCACTGGTTTTTTGTCCTCTAAGCCGAGCCAATCTTTCAGCATCTTGTCTTTCGGTTTTAGGAGACTGTATAACAGTACAGTACACATTGTTTTGCTCTCTTTTTAAACATCCAGCGTCCAAATGTAAACTCAGTTTCTGTGGGACTGTTTCCTCTGTGGTCCCAGCAGCAGGTGTGGTTGTGTAATGCCTTCTATCTCCTCGTCTATCTGAACTTCTAAAGCAGAGCCTGTCGTTCTGAAGAGCGCTGGTGCTTTTTGTGTATGTTGAAGCACTCGCAAATCCACCACGAGACCCGATACCATGGAGACAGAGAGCGGACTGTGAAGGAGGAGGAGAGGGGAGACTTTCAGGTCACCATGTATCTGTTGCACAGGGATCCATCATCACGAGGGCTTTGTCTGCTAAGTTTATCTCGAGTTATCTCGAGTTACATGCAGCGTTAAGTATCTGTGTTGCACATCTGTGTGTCTGTAAAGGAGATTAAGGATGCCCCTGTTGTAAAAGTGTGAGTGTACGGCCTCGGGGCGTTGTGATGAAGCCCTTGGGTGGCATAAGGGGAAGCGGTTAAACATTCAGCACCATCTTAATTATTCAAGGCTGCATGCCTTTGCCCCTGCGTGTGTGTGTGTGTGTGTGGTAGGAGGGAGACAAGAGAGAATGAGACGTTTCATTATGAGGAACATTTGCTCGTCATATGATAATTATCTTTATTGATGGGGAGTGAGCCTGCAAGCGTCAAGGCAGTGGCCATACATGTTTAATGGTGACTTTAATTGAATAAGGAGGGCATTGGAATTTTTCAATTTGAGTCATTATACACTATGTGACCTGCATTAGCATAATTACCAGTATTATCGTTGTGGTGAAACCTTTAAATATCCATAATTTGAAATCCTTACATTTAGGACACTGACCATTTTCACATGATTAATGACTTAACTCAGTTCATGTCAGGCTGCGTGCACCGAATAAACCATCGGAAATCCTTACAGTCTTCAATCTAACATTTGCATATGCAATACGTCTGAGTTTATGTCGTCTTTTGAATATTGTAGCCTATTTATGACCGGTAAAACCAATATTTTTTTGTTTGTTGAGAACTTAGTATTTAATATGTTTACAATTACACGCATTAATCAGGTTCAAGTTGTGATGGGTGTAAAAATGGTCAGGAAAAAGTTTGTCATATCGAAAAAAAATTATGAATTTATGAAACTCTGAAATAGTCAATTATGTCTTGTTATGTCTTATTATTATTGTTTTCTCTGTATGGTTTACCTAAACCTAACCCTTTATTCAGCAAACTCTGCAATGAAGTGCGAGCAAAGCACTCAGCAGTTCGTATTCGATGTGATCGCGGCTAAAAGGCCGACAGCGGACCCCGATCTCCATCTTATCGCGATTTCAGCTTCCTCCTCTGAAAGTCCAGTTCAATAATGTTGCCTCCCTGTTCTGTTCCTCGTCTTGTCTCCTGGCTTCCAAGCAGGGGAGAGGGTTTTGAAGTTCATAGAACAGTGAGCCGGATGCTCCTTAATTAAATAAATAACAGTTGACCTTATGTGTGCGAGCGCATGAAAATCCTCTCATAGAGACAGACGAACAATCACTGGAAAAGGCAGCGTGCCAACGAGAACCACGTCGTCTTTAAACTTGTTAATTTGCGCTCCCGAAACCAAACGAGGCGGTCGTCACCCCTCTGGAGTTCAAGCACAAAGAGAGGGCACGATGGACACGCAGCCATCTGGCCCCAATATTGCCTCCCGTTGGCAATAATCCTCTGGGATATTAGATACACACTTTAGCAAAGGAAGTTCTCATATTTACAAGTTCCCAAAATAGCCCCGTCACCCAGCACTCTCACTGTATCAGTGTCCTACCCTGAGAGCGGTGTGGGGGGGGTGGCGCCCCGCAGAAGTTTCCCACACGTGTCACAGGCCAATGTCACGACGAGAGGGCGAGGGACAGAGGAAGAGGGGGCCGCGGAATGGGAAGCAGGCAAGATTAGCTTTGGGGTGCGGCAAAGCAAATAATGAGCGAGATGAAGAAGCGCTTGCGCTGGAAGGGGGTCGGAAGGGGGGGGGGGGGGGGGGACTTCACGGCAAGCGGACGACATGCAGAGCAGGAAAAGAGGGGCACAGATGGGCGGAAACACTCTGCAGCGCAAAAAGTGCCAAAGGCGATCCGAGTGTCTGTGAAATTGACCCCTGCTCAAGGGAAACGCGAGGGTTATGCAACGGGGGCGTTTATGGCCCCCACGGTTTGGTCTTTCGTCCCTTTGATGAGGCATTCCAGACATGTGACCGTCGCCTGATGCTTCCCCAGTTGTTTCCCTGTTTGAACACACTAGCTGCATACTGTACATTGCATCATCTCACACGGCCACAAGATCGACTTACCGAGTCCCCCATCGGCACATGTCGCCCCCCATCGGGGCTTTCTTTGATGTCTGGTATGCTGTCCGTCTAAGGAGGGAGCCTGTAGATAGCAGATAGCTTCCAATCCGACACCTTGTTGGGTTCTGACAGCACAGGAACTATCAGTTAAAGCTGATGTCACTTACTGGCAAACCGCTCGTCTATGGCCTTAGATCAAAGTTTAAAATGGGAATGATTATTAAATTGTGAGCGATGTATGTGCAGAGTTGGACATTAGAGGAATGTTTTTTTATTCTGGGAAACTTTAGCACACACATGGATGACTTGTGACAGCATAGCAAGTTGTCGGCAATGGAGTTTTAATAAGATGGTATAACTTTATTTTTCTGCGGAAGAAAAACACAATTATTGTTATACACAATTATTATCCAAGGCATTCTTTTCTTAAAGTCCCAAACAGAATTTTGTTTACTCTCCCTTTAAGATTTCATCCGTTTCTACAAAACACTGGTGTACTTGAATGAATCAGACCAGCACTCATCAACGATCTGTCTCGCTGGTCATTTGCTGCTAATCTGTCTCTGCTATCTGGTTCAGCTGCAGCCGCGAGGCTGCGAATACCTCATCCACAAGAACTGCATACTCCATTTGTTTTTCTTATACGTAGTCTGGAAATCTAATGATTTCCTCCCAATATCTCCTCTTTTTTCTGTAAATGTCCTCTATTTGAACATTAGTTTTAATACAAAATGGAAGAAATTATTAAAAGATGAGGGAAATGGTTTTAGGGACAATTTGTATTTGTATTCGATGAGAAATACAGACAAGAAATACTGAATATGTTTCCTTTACAACTGACTGGAATATGTCCCTCTCATAGTGATAGTGATCGGGGATCCTGAAGTGGTACCTCCGCCAGCTGCAAAGGAGGAAACCTTCATGCTGTGAAGGTCATCCTTTCGGAGTGTCAGCTGACAGAGGAGTGCGTACTCACCTCGGCCTCAAGCTGCCCAATGGGAAACGGGCATGTATGGCAGCAGTTTCCCTGGAGACCTGCGACTAACATGACCCGCTCTTTAATGACCCACGCAGTCAGCAGCGAGTCAGGGAGCGCGCCTCAGCTCAGGTTCATTAGCAACAACTAATATCTATTTTACGTCTCGGTAATATCTGTGGAAGAGAGATGCTTAAAGGCAAAACGACTTCAGCACAACAAAGGAACCATCACAGCCATGTGATGCTGGCCTCCCCGATGAGCTAAGCTTATAGGTACATTTGTGGAAGAGAAGTTTGGAAACTGTGCTGTTGAGCTACGGGCAGATGCATGGTGGAAGGGCTGTGTCACCTTCAACCATCGACCTGAAGTCAAAGACACATGCTTGTTGGCAGGCCACACAAAGCGAGGCCACCCTGTCCGCCTCCATTAAAGCCCACAGGCACAGAGAGTTGAAGGCCGTGAAATCGCCCTCGACAGTAAAAGAGCAGCTCGCGTCATTACCGAGCCTGCTGGAATACTGCTGCTGGAGGATTGAATGTCTTTCATGACAGTTGACATGAGCCGTGCACGCAGAGCTCTGGAGGGAGAGGCTCGATTATGTCCGCCAGGGTGTCAATTATATGTCCTTCATAACGTCACAACGTGCAGCGGGGGAACAAAGCGCTTTGTGTTACAGCCTCTGTTTCAGTTTGTTCACAAGTTGCTTTGTATTTGATCTGTTATTGGAGGGCCTGCCACGATCACACACGATCACACACGCTCACACAACGAGCGTCCAACATCCACCGCAAGGGGAAACCGTAGTGAGTCACATTATTTCGGTAACCCCAAACGCTAAAGCGCCATTAAATTCTGCATCGACGAAACAGAGTGTGAGTAACTCACACGACCTTTGACCTGTGCAAACGACGACAGTTTAATGTTTCTGCCTCCTTTGGGGAATGTGGTGATTGACAGCCTCACAATCTCTATAAGGGGGCAGAAAGGTAGAATAACATTCAAAAGAAAAGTCTGTCTCACTGTCTCTAGATACCACATGCGCAGCAGTGGGGAAAGGTTTGGAAAGAAATATGCTGTTACGTAATGTAGTACCTGAAACTCATGGTTATCCCGGCATGCCCTTTCCCTTGGTCACACAGGACACAGGAATGGTCCGTATGTGATATGACAGCTGCTGACTGTTGTTCTTTAACTTCTTTCCCTTGGTTGGAATCTTTTCTCGGACCGAGTAAGGCCTTAAAACGCACGTTGTTTAAAATGGGCTTGGATGTGTTTTTTAGCGTGCAGAGGGACTGCACAGGGTAATAATAGCAGAAGTATTCAGTGTCATGACCCCGGGGCCCTCAATGGGTCGCTGAGTGCTTCATGGTCAAGGTCTGCATTCCCTTGGTGTAAACAGTTTGTAACCACTAGCAACGATTTGTAAATACTTAAATCTGTTCATATTAGTTGGGATTATTTATGTATATTAAGTATTTTTTTGTTTGTTTGTCATTTTATATTTTTAATTTTTAATTTTGAGGTTTACAATGGAAAGACTTGATGTATGTCAGCTGAGTGTTTCTTAATTGCTTATGTGCGTCTAGCGGTGTGGGTAAAAAATAAAAAAAAAACTCTTTTCACCTCATACAGTCCAACGCCCCCCAAAACCTGCTTACACTTTTCAGGAACATTATCTTCAATAGGCTGCTGCCTTGGCTCGAGTGATAAATGATTACCCACACATGAAAAGAGACTCATTAAATAGTTAAAATGGGTTTTAGCTTAAAACCCTCAAACAGAGCTGCTCAGAAGTTCCCGAAACCCACTCCCATTTCGCTAATGAGATTTTGGATTCTTTTCTTGAATTTTTTTTAAAGTAAAACAATTTAGAGGGTTAGAATGTGGGACCCTGAAGGCAAATTCTGACTAGCTCTAAAATGCACGAGAAGCCATTTCCTTTTGAACTGTGTCATAAATTCTAACGATGTTTAATTTTGATCGCCCTTAACCATAAGTTTGTTGTTTAATAAAGACCACAAGAATTCCCCGCTTCCCCCCGCATGCCTGCCAGGAATTATGTGAATATGGCAACAGACTGTTTTTTACAACTGCGGAGCGGCAGTGAAATGCTGCGGGTCAACAACATCCATGCCTTCGTTTAAATATTATCCCGCAAAACACACATTTATACAGGCACCAGCGGGAAACTGCTTCCATATTCACACACACCTCTGTCTACACAAAACAGCCTCCTTTTTTTCAGTTTTTGAAAAACACGCAGCTTCAACGTGCAAACTGTAATGCTCGACCAGAACGTCTATTCCTGGCGTGTAACCGACGGGGCCGTCCTGAGTGGGCCTGCTTCTGTTCAGTCATGTTGAAGAGGACAAAGACCTTGACACACACACCAGCAGGTCCTTGACCCTCCCTCAACTGCTTCATTCTGTGCATTTTCCACTGCACTAAAAGCGCGTTACGGTTTAGTCACTACTGAAAAGATGAAAGCAAAGGGAACAGATGAAGATAAGAAGAAGAAGAAGAAGAAGGAGGAAGTATCCCTTATTAGTCCCTTTGGGGGAAATAATTCTGTGCGTTCAACCCATCGCACACGGTGGGAGTATGCTCTCTACTCCATGCACCACCGTTGCCCCTCCCTCCCTCCCCCCCCTAAAAAACGTGTTCCAAATGAAAACTTTTAAAATCCTTGAGTGGAACACAATCTGGAGGAAACATTGTGGACATTATCGATTATTTAATAGGGAATAGCGTTCATTTTGCCCGTGTCTTTGGCCGCGCTGGTCTCTAAAGCCACTGTGCAAAAGATTAGAAGAAGTTGGCCATGTTGTTCTGGGCCAAAAGCATTTCCTGCATCTCCTTCGGTGGTGCATCCGCCCTTCATCCCAGAGAAAACCCAGACAATAGAACAGATGGAGGAAGAACACTGTCCATGCATCTGGTTAAATGGATTGAAAGGCCATTTTTAGCATGTCTCCCACCGACAGAGAGGCCTACAACAACATTTTAGTTGGGCTGTGGCCCTATTTCATCTTTTGCATGCACAAACTGGAATTTCTTTTCTTCATGGGGAAGGGAAAACATTGATTTACTGACAATTCATTGAAATGCTAAATTATAGCTAAAAAAAAAAAGACATTCAGACAACCTTTTTTCAATGCAGCCCTGCGACAGTTTCCATTGTGTTATCGTAGCAGGGGTCTTTTAATGTGAGCGACTGACATGTTACGTAATGTAACTTCCTTCAGTGGGATACGAATCAGGAAATTACTCATATAAAAGTCGACATCCATGTCTGTTACGACTACCAACAGGAAAAGATGAATCCGTCTTGGAGAAGAAGGTTAGATACAACTCGTAACATAAAAATAACAATTAAGAAAAACTAATTCTTGGTGATTAGAATCTGACATTGTCCACAATTTCCAGTTGTGCTTTTAAGGTGTTTGATGTAAAGTGTGGAATCAAGTTACTTATTGACATTGGAAACAACATTTTGCCTGAACATGTGTTTATCTGGACATTTAAAGCAACATGAAGTTTGCTCTGTTGTTACTGTTTAACTGAAAAACTCCATCGCCTGAGGAAGAATATGAGATGCGGTCGAAAGCCTAACAAGGAAGCTAGTGAGTGAGCTTCCAAGTTTTTCTTTTTGTCAGAATAATGTCATTATTCATGACATGTTAAGACATGTTTGACGGTTAAGATATAAAAGAAATATGTTCATTAGGCACATGTTATAGTTGCACGTAGATCGTCTGATATTTGACACTGCCTGCTTTTTGTAACAACTGACTTTTTGTAAGTACTTACGGACTGAAATTATGAAAAGAAATGAAATGTTCCACACAATTTGTCAATTTACTCCATAAGCACTGGGGGTGCTTTGTTTTCTCACTCGCCAATGAGTCACGTCATGGTGGTGAAATCTAGAAATTACAAACGTGAAACCGAGCATGCATGTTCCAGCAGTCAGTCCTACGAGCCGAGCGTTTCAAAAATGAGAAAACTCTGTGAAGGCACCAAGTGGCTGGCAAAAACTCCCCCTTAAATGGCTCCAATTAAATACAAATGCTGCACTGATGCTCTGATATGGACCCTTTTTACTCAAATGTTTCTGTGGCAACATAAGAACTCTTTCTGTGAAAAGCAGGTGCTTGAGTCAAATGGCCCGTTGGAATATAACACTCGTAGGTGTGTTTTCACTGGTGTAAAATCACCTGATCCAAGAACACGACCACAGTATCTACACAGTGAGCAGGTCCTCCTCACTCAGTCCTTCAAGGACCAACTAAGAGGCGGGGCGTTGTGTTCTTATGCTGCCCGAACGCTGATTCTCAAACACGGCTGTTGACGGAGGAGTGAGCCAAGGACTGTTCAGTTGGATGTGATCTGCAACTTCACTGCTCCTTTAAGAGTCAACCTAATGAGAAGACAGGAGCATTTATTGAAAACAAATGTGAACGCTCGAAACAAAAAGCTGTGACCAAAAAAACACTGTTGTATGAATGTGGTTCATTGTGCTGGCCCATGTGTGCTTAATGGAGATGGTTATGTTCGCATTGAAGGTGGGTATGACTCACTTCAGCCATTAGATCAGTGACTGGGGTTTGGACTTCAGCCCTCCTCTGATATTGAGACCACCGCAGACAAACTCTCCCAAACAGCCATCTGCTCAGCATTGCTGCACCGCTTCTCAATCTTTAAAGCGGAGGGAAATACGTCCAAGAGCCAGTCACCGCGCTGCTCCGCGTGGCAGCAGTCACACTGCTGTGGGCCAACTTTCCTCGAGCAAACGAGGCATGCCTGCCCTCCTTCTCTGGAAATAACTTTATCCGCTGTAAGGGCCCTCATGAGATCGCCGCTCCACAGATGCTCCGTACGCCAAAAGGGGACAGTATGCATTATAGTTTAATTTAGAGCAATGCTGTTTGCATCCAGTTAAACAAAAATAGATGCAGCTTTCTGAAAGTGTTTTGTACTGTCCTTCACCTAGTTTTGTCGGTGTAAACCCCAACTTCGAACCGACGGTTTGGTCCCTTTCCTGTTTTATTTTGTAGTTTCATGTTTCTGGTGTCCCTGGGTGAACTTCACTTCCTGCCTTGTCCTGTCTCCCCCTGTGATTGTCTGATTGATTCCACCTGTTTCCAATCACCTGCACCTCCCTTGTGTATTTAAGCCCTGTGTGTCTTTAGTCTCTTGACGCGTCATTGTCTCTTGTTGGAGAGGCTGTCGCGTTCCTGTTACTGACCCTCGTGTGAGGTTTTTGTCTTTTTGGAAATCCAGACTTTCCCTTTTGGAGATTAAAATCCCCTTTTCTTTGCAAGTCTGCGTTTGCGTCTTACCTCTCTCTGCTCGCCACATCGCCCGCTGTGACAGAATCCAAACAAACAGCATCGGCTCTTTCTCTGTTGGTCCCCGCCGCATCTTCCAGAGGCATCTTATGCCTTCGTTACTGTCTCATCCGTGAACCGTGTCCAGCGATCAAGGCTGATGGGGGAGCCGAGGTGTGATTTTTGCAATTTAATTTCAGATTATCTATGCGAGTTTGTTTTGTTTCAATCGGCATCATCACTGCCGATAAACGGAGAAGCCGGCGACCTTCAGCAAATACTTTTACATAACGGGAGAAATGAGAATAAGAAACAGCGATTTCAACATACCATTCTCATTTCTGCATTGTAAAGCTACAACGAAACTAAACTCAAAACAGAGGAAACCGCTGACTGGCCTGTGTCCAATGAAAACAAATAGGCACATTGTAGCCTCCTCTAGAGATCACCAATGACATGCTGTATTCTTATGATTTAGTCCCATTCCTTGTTGTTGTACAATGAGGCTGCCGGTTGTCTGTGTCCTCCAAAACCCTTATGCCTGCCACGTTCATGATGTGACCACTCAATAAAGGTTAAGTGAGGTTCAGGTACAAAAGAAACAATAACAGGACTTGTACTGGAACATTTCTGCCGAATATCTTGAACGTTCAGTTCCTTCCCTTTTGAAATAGATTCAGCCCAGCGATCATTGCGCCTTCATTAACACCCACACGGTGTGGTCAGACAGTAAAGCAAGCATTAGGCAAAGTAGCACTTGTTCCCGCTGCTCTGCTGTGGTCACATGCAGGGAAAGCTTGATTGCAGACTCCGTCGCAGCCTCATATTCGCTTCCTGCGTTAATCCCCTTTTCTGTCGCAGATCCTTCTTTTTAGGCAATGACGAGGGCGTGGGGGGAATTTCACTTCTGCTTTGCTTCACCCTAAACACCATTCACCCGAGGCTTGTATAAAGAGCCACCCTATCCTGCTTAAACAAACAGCATTGGGGACATAGAAACAAATGCTTTTGTTTTTGAGTTGTATTTAGTTCCTGTCTGCCTTCACCCAAACCCCGTCTCTCACGAGACGTGTTGGGCCACAGTGGCACATGATGTACGACCATGTTGGCAACTGGAGAGGCACCTTTCCTCTATACGTGATATGGATCATGTCTGGCCGGTCGACCTGGACGCACGAAGCAGAAAGTAAATTCCTAATCTGCCTCACGTATCTCACTTAGTCGCGAACATTACATTGACATGAAGGGAATTCATTTTGCATCTATACATTTGCATTCATTCTCATTTCCTAGATCAGCGTAGTTACACAAACAGCTGGTGCAGAACCCAGCGCCTCTCCGATTTCACTGCCAAACAGCTATGTGCGGTCCCATCACATAAACCCTGCAGGCCACAGCTCCTCAGAGAGTGGCGTAGGCAAGAAGACAGGAAACAGCTTGAGAGGAGCCCCAGCAGTCAAGGCTGTGGGGGGGGGGCAGCAAAGGATGGGATGGGAAATGAGGGGGTTTCCTTATATGGTGCTTGGATTTTTATTAAAGCTGTGCATGTCCATGTCTGTGTGTCCAACACTAATTCATTTCTGATAACTCCGCCATGATGGTCCTTGGCTCTATGATTCAAACAACAGGTTTGTAAAATGTAAAACACCTTCAGAATGTAAAAAAAGAAAAAAGATCAGTGATCTTGTAATCATTTATGCTGTCTGCCCTCCTCCTCTAAGCACGCCGTTTGTCCCGTTGGCCGCGCACTCATTAAGCCTCATCACAGACTTTGAGTGGACAACTCAATGAATTATTCAGAGGCATCTCTGCTTACTGTGTCTTTAAAGTCCTGCAGAGGGGAGCTCCACCAGAGGAAGGAGGGGGCTACTTGCCGTGCACCCGTCGGAGGTGTCAGCCTGTCGCAGCGGCGCGGCTTTGACATTAAGAAGAGAAGAGCGCGTCCACGCTGCAGCGGGGAGATCCGTCGCCAACAATCCGAGCCGCCGATACCCGGATCGAAGCGGCTCCAGGCGGACTCTCACCGGACCAGAGGATACATGGATGCACAGAGACACAGTGCAATCGGAATTAACTTGTCAACCGGCGCAAGGAATCTCTGGGTGTAATGGGGAATACGACACCCAAACCTTTGTCAGGTAAGACTTGTTATTGGGAATCCACGAGACTTGTGCGCGAGAGCCGCTTGATGGCCGGAGACACGCGCATGGCAGCTCCGGGCGCGCAATTCCCAACGCGGGGAGTTGAGCGTGTTTCCCCGGGAAACGAGAGCAGCCGAGCGCGCTCTCCAAATGCACTTTATACTCACGAGCTATAGGATTGGATGTAGATCTTCACGATAATGTCTGTAGACTGGATTGAAAAAACGGTGCATGCAAACGTTGGGAGGCAATTATGACGACCATCACCTAAATATTCTCAGTGGAGCTCCTTAGTGAGAGATCCATCATCTCGAAGACATCAGTGGTTTTTGAGAATTGATAATGGGTGTTCCTTGATGGTAAGAAATGTACAATTTGAAATTCACATTCGTGTTTCAACATATATTTAAAACATTATTCATTATTGTGTCGCTGTTTTTTTTTAATACAAAATTGCTCCATCTGGGTAGAGCAGACTTCTTAATTAATCCCAATGGTAAATTGCAGCATTGCAGTAGCCAAGTCATGCATGAATCCCATCAGAAACAAATAAGAATTCAAAAACCAAGAAGCCAAATCTGAACTGGAAACCGATCTCTACAACACCGTTCTCTGTGTGCATGTACAATCCTGCAGTCACCCTGAGTAATTATCCCTGCATGTGAGTGGATCATCAGCAAAAAGTTTTTGCATAAAGCTGTGATAATGGCCCCTCAGAATCTCCCGCAGTCGTAACACCTGACAATACCTGACAATCAGCTGCACATATCACTTTGATATAATGTCTGTCACCTCCCACGCACCCCAACAGACCCACTCAGTGCCTAGATGATGTGGTTGCTGCCACCGGAGCCAGCTGACGTGGGGTTTGGACTGAGAACAGTTAGTCACAGAGGAGCAGGCGAAGCGTGGGTCCTTGCCTGCTCTGCATGGTTTCAATTAACATGGAATTAATAGAATATCTGCGTTTACTGGGCTTGTGTCAAACGTGTGCACAGTATATCAATCCGTGTGTATTCATAGGTTCATCTCAAACAGTCAATAGTCATTTTGCAGGCTTATGTGTTATGAAGACGTCATCAGCTGTCAAAAGAGAGTCAGATGATGTCACAAGGTGTTTCTTCTCCCCAACTCACTGCTCACTGAATGAGTTCACAGCCTGGAAAGATAATAAATAGACTCCTGATCAAAGATGAGTCTGACCGATGCACATAATCAGGTTTTCATTTCTAAAAGCTTTCCTTGGCACGCCAGTGTGCCTTGTGCAGACTTATGATCCAATTTTTCTTTCATCTGGAGAGACAGCTCCCATAATGCAACATCCAACCCCAAATAGCAGAAGTGGGATGGATGGTGAGATTTAAGACTCAGCCTTGCATGACCACATTCCTCATGCCGAACAGGTCGCTGTGTGGTTCAACTGTAATTTTAGTATTTCTCATGACTTCTTCTAAAATGTGTTTCTGGCACTTCTCCGGCATCAAACTAGCTCTCGCCCGAGATCATATATTGCCTTTACCTTCAAGTCCCAGAGTTAAACGACGGGTATTCCCTAAAAAATTATCATCCTGAAAGTCGTTTGAGGACACTTACAACTTTTATGACGGCACCTCTGTAATCATCAGACTATTCCAACCTTCTGGTCTGCAACTTGCAGTAAAACACTGAAACTACACTATAACTATATTTCCTCTCCACAAGTGACCTTGCTCTTTTTGTGCCACAACCGAGTTTCAAATAGAAAGTCAAATGAATAAAATGACCTGCAGAGTTTAAAATGAAATGTTTACATTTAGAGCAGAAATAGTTGATGAATGAGATGTTGAAGGGATGTTGAGGGATGAATGTCGTATTTTGCCTCTCATCGAATCATGGCCAACCAGGGTTCATAGTCTCAGTCTTAATAGTGCCTCTCTTTCATTGAGGCGGTTGAGCCTAAAGGCCTCATTATGCTCCTGCGTCAACTCCACGGCGTAGCTACGCCGTCACTCCTACGGCGTCGTTGCCGTTTTATGGTTCTGCGTCGGGTTGCGTTGCATTTCACCGCCAGAACGCAAGAGGGGTGTGGGGTTCGCGAATCTCTTTTCTAGTTTGTTTTGGTTCCGTGCTCCGTTTCCGCTTTTGCCGCCGGGATCGCCGCTTCTTGGCGCCAGCTTTTTGCGGAGACTAACAAATTTGTCCCGCAGGTTTTTCCACCGCTTTATGCAGTCGGTGACGTCCAAGCCAACACTTTGGGCAATCTCTTTCCATGAGTTGTTTGCCATTTGGCAGTCTTTGTAGTGCGCTGAGGAGGAATTGTAGAGATGGTCGTACTTTCGAACTTCCTCAACTTGGTCCATCGTTGAAAACAAACAGTGCAGTGGTCACTTGGCGGTATAGCGGGAGGGGGAAACCGGAAAAGCTACACTCTGGAAATTATGTATAATCTGACCAATCACAGCCCTTGTGGTCTGCGTCGCCTCAACACGTAGTTACATTTTTTTGGAAGTGCACATCGAGCTACGGCGTAGGGGTCAGAGAGGGGTTCTATGTAGAGGGGTCTGCGAGGGTACGCCGTTGATTTGATGCAGAAGCATAAAACAGGCTTGAAGCCTATTTTATGCTTCTGCGTTTTCAGAGAAACACAGTGACACGCAGACGCAAGCGCCCCTTGCGTACCGTCCCGCCCCCTCTTGCGACCTTGCGTGCGTCAACCAGTTTTTCTAGCCTTGCGTCGACGGCTACGCAAGCAAACGCAAGGAAACGCAAGCCGCAAGGCTGTGATTGGTCTGCTTACTACATCCATGCCGAAGTCTCACGAGGGGGGGGGGGGACAAAGTTGTGAAGGAAAATCCGGGGCAAGTAGGTCCGCGAAAAGAGACGTAGAAAAGCAGCAGTGGCGAAGCACGGGGCAAAAAATCTCGGACAAATAAATAAACAAACCAACGACTTCCACACGCAAAGACGGCACTCTCTTGGTCGTTTTCGACAATAAACGTTACTCCGCCTGATGTTCCGGCGGTGAATTGCTTTACAACACACGCAAGCCTTTTAGAACCATGAATTGAAACGAATCCGTCGACGCAAACGCAACGGAGTCGCCGACGCAGAAGCATGCGCCGGCCTTAAAGCCTGTTGGCTGATCCTCAACTTGTTTTTCTCCATCATTTTTAGCCAAAGTGTATTTCACTACCTCAAAAGGCAAAAGAAGGGCACCCGAACATCATTTGAGATCTTACAGATGTTCTTTCTGCTGCTTCATAGTTTAGAATATAATCAGTGATAATGTCTAATTTAGGAAATGAACTGTGGAACATTTCACTGAGTTATTGTCTTTACAGCAGATCACAGTGAATTTTAAAGAGAAATTACAGAGTAATTAGTCTGGGGCCCTGGAGGCGAACAGAAACAAGGCCTCCCTTTGAATATGTCTCTTTACCATAAACACCGATAAACACTGATCTACATCTTTCATTTGATTTAATGTTAAACCCAAACAAATCTCTTTTGAGCAAACGTCTGCTTTGTCCCATTTGATTTCTGATCTATGTTAATTTGTTTTACGTGATGCTTCAAGAAGAAAGTATTTTCCCAAGTAGGACATTGACTCCCATGGAGATGAAATCAAAGATTAAGCTTCCCATTCGGCTGTGTCTTCACTGACTATGTCCAGTGTGATTCACTCCGCTTCTGAAGATAACTGTGGAGGAATGAAAGGGGCTATTCAGGGTTTGTTTATGCTGGAGGCTAAGGGTGTGTGTAGACCATAAATAACAAAAAGGCTTATCACATCTGCTTTCTTCTGATTTTTGATTACAGCGATGCTGTAGGCACTGCTCAAATATAACATTATACAAAAGCAAAATTTATTTTTGATGCACCACGGTGATAATGGGTTTCATCTCTTTTCAAATCTATGCGTTATAGACATGTGTTGTGTTATTTCTTTAAAATATATGTCCCATATGTATGTGGCAAGCAGACTGATTTGATTGGGGGCAGTTGTAAATGTGGGTCACACGCTAAAAGAGACTATTTAATGAACTTGGTTGAGAGAAGCAGAGGCGCTTTATGGCGTCAACGCTGGAAAGGAAGAGCGTGAGACTGTGGCCACGGGCCACTTGCAAATAAGTTATTTTCACGCTGATTTGTTCATGTCTTTTTCCAGCAGCTGTTGTCACTAACATTCCTGTTTTGACCTCGTCTGAGTCGCACAAAAGCCGACCTGCTGTTGACATACCACGCCGCCGTCTAATTTGGTTGACCAGGTTGAATCACTGACGGCTCTCTCTTCTCTCACTGTACCCCTGGCATGTCGCTTCCTGCAGATGCAACTCTGCAACCCCGTCCGGTGGCCAGCAGGCAGTACTACCACCTTCCTAACAATGGGGCCGCCGCCGAGAGAAGAACATCTGCTTCTCCGGTCAGCGTCAACGTGGAGTCACCTCGATTTCACCCTCAGGCCAAAGGCAAGAACATCCGGCTGGACGGGCAGCTCCGCCGTGCCACGCGCAAGAACAGCTTCTGCAACGGCATCACTTTCAGCCACAGGCCCGTCTACCTCTATGAGAAGGTCAGTGTTTGATTCCGTATCACTCACTGTGCAAGGGATGAAAAGGATACGATTCAAATGTGGCTCACTTACGTTCCAACAGGTGCGTCTTCGCCTGAGCGGCGTGCACACGGGCTGGAGCGGAGCCCTACGCTTCGGTTTCACCAGTTTGGACCCCAGCGATTTGGTCCCTACGGACATCCCCAAGTACGCTTGCCCGGATCTGGTGACGCGGCCCGGCTACTGGGCCAAAGCTCTGCCCGAGAGACTGGCCTTGAGGGACAACGTGTTGTCCTTCTGGGCCGATCGCCACGGAAGAGTTTTCTACAGCATCAACGAAGGAGAGCCCATCCTCTTCCACTGCGGGCTCAGCATCGGCTGTCCGCTCTGGGCCATCAGTCGATATCTACGGCATCACTCAGGAGGTCACGCTGCTCGGTAGGACCTTCGTGGTGTAAATTACTCTGCACAATATAGTGATTGTTTTGGGTCGGGACTGCAGTCGAGCGAGGCGAGCACAAGGCTGACGCATCTTCAAAAGGGGAAGCGAGAGGAACACATTTCACAACTGACCGGTCATGAATTTGTACGCAATCCATCATCGCACTTCATATGCATCTCATTATTTTATTGGACTTAAAACCGAGTCAGCTAAAAAGCAATGTATTTTGAGCATGGCTTTGACAGCCTTAAGACCTCTGAAAATTATTTTTATAGTGTCAACACATTCACAGCTTACTGAGAGTTCCGAAAACGGCTCTGACATGAAGCTGTGCAGCAGTAGAGGCCAGTGGTACAGTAGGAGTGATGTGCAATCTGTGCAACAAAACTGGTTTCTCTCGAAAACCAGAACCACAGTGTCTATAAACAGGATGTGGGATATCAAGCCGCCTTGAACGCCTTCCTCTTAACCACTCACCACTCTCTTACTATCTCGTTCCCTTCGCTCTGTCACTCTCTTCCTGATCCTTCATTTTCATCACCCACTCCCCCGTGGTTCCCTCGCAGACTCACGGAGCGTGTTTATCTTGAGGCTGACAAGAGCTATGGCCATGTTTGGTCAAAGCAGCAGATCCCAGGAGCTTTAAAGGGGGTCAGTGCACTCAACTTCTCCAGCATCACTGGAAATAGTAATAAAGGAATGCATCATAAGTCATACTGGGACAACTTGCGCCAGACTTCCTTACATCAGCCCCTTCAACTGTGTGCATAAAACTTTAAGAGAGCGTATGTAAAGGAAGAAAGGGTTTATTATTTGGTTACAGTCAAATAAACTACAAGCCAGTGCAGTTTATAAAAACATCTGAATTTATAGTTGATCAATCAGTTGGGAAAAGAGCAAATTATTCATTAGTTGCAGTGCTCTGATGTGCCTGTAAAAACAGGAGTGCTCTGAGAGCAGCAGCAGACATCAAAGAGGCCCTCAGCTTCCAGCATTTCCCCAGGAACCACAGAAAAAAATCAACGGAAAGAACTGTCCTGAGCTAACACGTCTCAAACTTGTTTTTTCATATTTTTTTTTCCACCACAGAAAGCACGTTCGCTGAGAGTGTGGGATCCAGCTGCCTGAGTGCGGCCCGTCTGAGTGCCTATCTTCCCCAGAGCAGCCACGACTCAGCCAACTACAGCAACAATCAGCTGGAGAACAACCAGGCCGCGGCCGCCAAGATGGCCAACCTCCAGATCAATAACTACACGCAGCTCATCCCCTGCTGCTCCTCCACCTCGTCCGCCTCCACCGGATTCAGCACCCCGAGGGCGGTCCGGGGTCTTCCGTCCCCGCTGGACAACGACTTGCACTTCCACCCCGTCCGTGGATCCGACGTGATACTCTCTGCGGACCGCTCGGCCGCCTGCATCCACTTTCTGGACAGCAGCCGGACTCTGGTGTTCAGCGACCGGCCGCTGCGCGTAGGGGAGACTCTGTACGTGGAAGTGGGCCACCTGGGCCTTCCCTATTTCGGGGCGTTGTTGTTCGGTTTGACCTCCTGCGACCCGGCTCTGCTGCACGCCGGCGACCTACCGGCGGACCCCGAAGTGCTCCTGGACCGCAAAGAGTATTGGGTAGTGCATCGGGGCTTCCCCATGCCTTGCTCCGGAGACGTGCTGAGCTTCAGCCTGCTGCCCAGCGGAGAGGTGCACCACGCGGTGAACGGAGTGGGACGCGGCAGGCTGCTGTGTGTGGACTCCTCTCAGGTCCTGTGGACCTTCTTCACCCTGCACGGGGCTGTCAACAGACTCAGGATACTTGGTAAGCTGAGGGCTTTAACAGCGGCACAGAGGAGGAATGTCATAAATCAAAACCCCGAATTTTCCAATTTGGTCTATTGATGTAGTTATGAAATGAGAGAAATTGTGATGTGAGTTTTATATTTCTATTCATGTAGCTTCGAATGAGGCTATATCATGTTGAATATGTGCAAATTGGCATACATTTAAAAACATAAACCTGGACATTGGATAAAGCTGGGTTAGAAATCTCTCTTTCTTTGGGCAAATACTACGGTTAAATGTTTTAAAAAAAAGATTTTTGGAAATCTTTGTGTTAACAGCCATGGAATACTTTAGGAATAAAGTATTTGCAAATCAAGCTATGAACAATAAACAAACCTGTACTGAAGTGGAGATTTCAGGCTCAGAAAACGCCCTTTAGCTTAAGCATTTGTTGAATTTGGGAGAAAATCAAAAAAGAAAATGAAATAAACAGCTCAATGTGTATTTTGGATGTTTTCTTTTCAGCCGGTCTGAAAGATGAGATTTTATTGAAGCAAAATTGTCCAAAATGGCAAAATTGACTGGGAAAAAGGCTATTGTTGCCTAAAATGTCTTGCCTTAATATAAAAAATGAATGTTGTAAAAGTTTGGAATCAACCCTGTCAAGGCAGCACTGAAGCATATTTCCCAGAATACCTTTTAAACTGAAATGATAATAACCCCAAAAGGAGGTTAATTATCATCACTCTATTATTGAATGTAAGACGCTCTACAGTTATTTTCTCACAGACTAAGGAATGCATCTGAGAAGCATGTTCCTGTTCACTTTAGAGCTTTGACCTAAAGGCCTCACAGTCCCGCAGCTCCCACATCAGCTCCCATCAGCTCAAATAATCAAACGGAAACAAGCAGAAAGCAGAAAATCACTACACGAAACGCAGTGGCACACATGTGCATATGTAATCTGTGTAACGCGTCACAGTTCAGTGTTACACTCAGTTCAAGGACTCCGTACCGGAATCATATCACAGTTACATGCACGCATTGTCTGAAAGGCCCCTTTAAAGGCTTTACATGAACGGGATTATCTGGCTTTCGTTCATTTGTGTTTATGTTTGTGACACAGGAACTTTGCAGTCCAGTCCTCCCTCCTCATCTCCCAGCACTTCCCAGAGCAGCAGCCCGGACGACAGTGAGTCAGACCTGGCGTTCAGTGTCAACAGATCCTCCTCTGCCTCGGAGTCCTCTCTGGGTAGGTCCCCCCGCATGGTGACAGAAACCCCACCAGCTCACAGGTTTTACAGGGAAGAGACGTTTTAGTGGCAACGACACGTCTCCGTTCTTGTATGACGTTTTGACATTGTTGGAGATTTGGTGGAGTAACCCATTGGTCAACTGCCAAAAACATTATTGGCAGCAACCTTCGTCATAAATCAAGTCATTTGAGGGTAAAACACCCAATCACTATTTTAAGCATCTAAAATGGGAACATTTGGTGCTTTTCCTTGTTGTAGCATTATAGTAATTGAAGACTTTTATGGGCATGACTTGCACGTAGATGATGTCAACATTGCGATGTGCATTCTTAACGTATATATTAATCGGGAACATAATCTGCAGATTTATTGATTATGGAAATATCCGTCAGTTGCAGCCTGAACACATTATGCTTTTTAAAAGTTCCAATAGTTGAATAAAGACTTGATTTAAAAAAAAAAATGTAATACTGTAAAACTTGAAACACGTAAAGAAAAGACTAGTTACTTGTGTACTTCTGTTCTGTTTCCAACTCTCATGTTTTCTCTCTTCTCGTTTAGTGACGGCTCCCAGCTCCCCCCTCAGCCTCCCGGTCTCTCCCACTGTCTCCGCCTCAGAACTGCCCTCTGCTGGAAAAAACGGAGAATGCACCATTTGCTTCGACCAGGACGTGGACACAGTCATCTACACCTGTGGACACATGTGCCTGTGCAATGACTGTGGGCTTAAGCTGAAGAGACAGATCCATGCGTGCTGCCCAATATGCAGGAGGCCTATCAAAGATGTTATCAAAACGTATCGGCCCTGATGGTGCAGAAGTTTAAACTAACAAGTGAGGTGACTTTCCCTGCCGGGATGCCCCCTGTGCCCCCTTGTCAGGCTCGGTTGGACACGGATCTTAGTCCCAATCGGAGATTTAGCCACACAAGGATATAATTGTGCCTATATTTCCATTTTAAGGGAGCATCGTTTCTGGAGATGCTCTTCATACGCAGATTATGATTAGGCTCATCTTATTACGTGGACTACTGCAGGAGTTCCTTTGGTTGGTCTGAAAAAGTCGACACCTCTCATGTGTTCCCGTTTTGTGTTTTCAATGTGATATGGCGTCACATGTATTTGCTAAAATCCTGCTGTCAATATTTTTTCGTTAACGCTATTATCCTAGATGCATAGTATGTGTGCTTCAGCAGGATATGTGGACCGTAGTCTATGACTTCTAGTGCCTTAGATTTGTGTCACATGGTGACAAGTACTTATGCTAACAATCCTAGCCATAATTTCAATGTACAGTAATGAACGCTTGTGGTTAAAAACACACATGGTTAGAGAATTTATGCAATAAAAGGTGTGCTGATAAGTGGAAAGACCTAAGTGTATTCTGTGGCATGCTTTAAAAAAAATGTTTGCAAAGTACCTAAATAAAGTATCTAGATTTCCACTCTGAGAGATTAATGAGTAAGTATGATTCAAATGGGTGTAGTTCTGGTTATAACGTTTCATCTTCTAACATGGAAGTTAAAGGATGCAGATTCCTCTTCTTTTCTAAAAGTGATCCTTCAGCTAGCGTACCAGCCGCGTTTGGTTTGTCCATCTGCAACTACAGAGACACAATGCAACACGATGCAACACGATGCAACACGATGCAACATGGCGTACAGCTCACTGTGTAGATATGAACGAGACACGGCCGCAATGGTATTCTAACGTTTCTCAGGTATCTGCTGCGTTAGCTGCATTTCATCAGGTACTACATTTTGAGTAAAAAAATGAAAAGTCCTGTCAGACACCCCATGTTTTTTCAAAGCCGCTTTAGCAGGATGCTGAAGTGCTGAGAATTTCAAATCTTTTTTTGTGAATAAATACACACTGAGTCAGTTTTGTTAAACCTCTGACAAGTTTTGTTATGAATTTAAATAACTGATTTTGGTGCATAGCGGTCACACTATTGTGTTAGTTGGGACGCTAACTAAGCTAATTTAGTATAAGAAATATAATTAGTACCTCCTGTATTACTTTTAGTGGCACCAAATGAAGAGAGTCATGGAGAGCGTACGTGGTTAAAGCAATTTCCCTCAATATCAAACAGTTGGCAACATAAAGCATAATGGCATCATGTGTTCTTAGAAAGTACAAGGAGGAGGACATCTTCGCCTGCAGAGAAACCAACGTTTACACACGAGCAATGAAACCAAGTTTTAATAGCTAGTGTGTTTATGTCTGCACTTCCCTAAGATCTGTCACTCTGTACCGAGCAGCAAAACCCGCCCCCCCTAGGCTTAACGTAAAGTTGTTTTTCCTTTTGCATCATTCCTTCATTGTTACCGGTATTGTGGTATAATATTAAAATGTCCCGTATTTTCGGTTCCTGTCCTGGTACATTGATTATCCACACCTGCCTTCAGTTACTCCCCTCCCCCTGATTCTGCCATGACTCTGCCTGTTATTCCCACTTCTTCAACTCGTTTGGACTGAGCCTTGTTCCATGATTTGGGATTTTGTGCACAATGTGGCTTCACCCAAGGGATTTACCCTCAATTCATGGCAACGTTAAATTAAACACGGGGTTACATGGAGTCATGGAGATGTAATAAAGGAAAACTAAGAGGACGGCACATGGGAGTTCAGCGTTTGCAAATTTCAGATGGAACTAATCTGAAGAGATTTATTGATGAGACATAACATTCTGTATGAAATGGCCTCTCGTCTTATAAGGAAAGAGTCTGGAAGGCTTTCAGAGTGTGAATTGAAGTAAATCAATAAATTGTACCTGATATTTCTGACATTGTTATGGTGATATATTAGCAAAGTGCTGTCCCATTCCTATTTACAACCTTTCCAGCCCTTGCAGACTCTCGCAACCATTTACCATGGGATGTCAGTAAGTCCCTGAGGATTCAGGATTTAAGGCCGCAGGGAGGACATTTGTATTGGGCCCTTTGGGGGGTTTGGATGTTAAGTTTGCAGTGACCCTTTGTATGACAGCCTTTCAGCAAAAGCAATGCCGTTTATAAACCTTGCATGTGTGCTGTCTGAAATTTAAACCCTAAACCGTTACGAACAACCAGTGAATCCAAACACAAAGTGTCACATCTTTTTTATGTTTTTTATGTTTTTTTTATGTTTAAGTTTTTGATTGTTTAAAATCCCTCTCCATCTTACAAAAACAAGTAATTTGACAATATTTCAGAGGAAATGTAATAACTTTCTTCTCACATTATCAGATGTGTTTTTTTCTTCAGTGTAATGAACAATAAATGCATTTGACACTGAATTTCCGCGTTATTCCTCTCACGCAGAAAATGTGCATGCAACTGTATAATACATGTCACTACAATATATACCGTTATCTGGATTTATTCCTGCAGCTTAATGTTAAAGCCACTTTGAAAAGAATTTGAAAATTTGGGATTTTGGTTCACAGCCCGTTTTTTGAATATGGTTTTAAATGTTTTTTTTATATATGTGGTTCTTGCTCTTTTAATGGTTTTTTACTGTAGATGTAATGCACTGTCATGATGAGCAAATAACGGTTTCCTCAGGTAGATCTCTAGAAATGGCCAAAAAATGGTTCACAAGGTTAAAGAGTTTATGTGAGAAAAACAAGAAAAACAGCAGCCCATTAATAAAGTGTTTCTTATTCTGACATGTTTCCTGTATATTCTAAACGTCCTGTGAATTCAGGGATAAATACGAGTTTCAGTGTTTAGATAATGTTACTGTAAACACGTTGACCAGTCAGTTCATTTGTGTAATTGGAGCAAAAATATCTATTTAAACTGTGAGCACAAAACAAAAACAGAAAATTGATGGAATCCGAACAAATGTCTCTATTGGACACTTGAAGGCGCCATTTCCATGCACATGGAAGGAGAGGCAATGTATTAATAAAACCTAAAAAAAAACGTGACACGTTGTTAACCCAATGATTAGTAAGCCACAGTGTCCTTGGTGCGACTTTCACTCCCCCACATTTAGTCGGGTCTCCACCTCTTCCACCTGGCGTGCGGACGTGTTGTTGCTCGATGTGCCGGGTACCGAAGACTCAGGACGCAAAGATTGTTTGGTAACACTAAATTACCGGCTGACGCCTCGCTACAGACCAAATTGAGCACAGATATTGTCTTAATATTGCCCTCTACGACCAAACAACTGAAAACAAACCCCCCACTGGATCCTCTCTCGCTTTGCCTTTACGCGCAAGAGAGCGCTCACATGGCTCCTCGACAAACGGGCACAAGTGCCCCGGTGACTGGAGAGGATCTACACTGAGGACAGACACTGGAGCTCCTGGCATCTTCATCCCATTTGAAATGAACTTCTTATGTTTGTTAATATTCAGGTTACCATGTTGTCAGAGCTCGCGTCTTCCTCCCACCACTCCAAAGGCACGGCAGGATTATCGCAAAGTCCAAGACTCCCTCCAGTGAAAACATATTGGAATTTTTGGGATGTAGATTTTTTTTTATCCCGCTGTCGGATTATTCCCACTATGGCCGGTGCACCCTGAGGAAAGATGGAGTTGCATTTGGACGTTGGGGAGGTGGCGGGGGTAAACGCGTCGGGCTGTTCGTCCCGGAACGAGAGCGACCACGGGGCGAGCGCCTCTTCCACGGGGCTGACCAGCGCGCTGGCCAGCGTGCTGATCTTCACCATCGTAGTGGACATCCTGGGCAATGTGCTGGTCATCCTGTCGGTGTACAGGAACAAGAAGCTAAGGAATGCAGGTGGGAGATAAAGACACAACACAGTGTGGGTTTTGGAACACGGCAGAAGACGTATGCTGATGGGAATAGCGGCCCTAATCGTGGACGGACACACACACACTTTACATTTAATGTCCTCAAAATGAATGTGAACGAATGTGTTTTTGTTATTTCAGGGGGGGGCGGGGGGGGAAGTGTTTTAAAAGACTCTTTAATTGGCTCGAAACAAAAACGAGCATTGTCCATGTGACTGACCTCTAGTGCGATGCCTTCATTCCTCTCTTCATTCACAACTATTATTATGTAATCTAACTTGTAGCGTGTGACCTTTGCACTGACAATCAGGCTGCTATCTGAAGTGAGCCTGCAGTCTGAGTGGAGGGAGGTGGGGGTGGGGGGGGGGGGGGGTCCACAGCTTTCCCTGTCTGTCTTCATATCTCTTCATAAATGATAAAACCTTCTCTCCTCCATCTGGCGGTTTCCATGCTTCTCCTTCCAAGATGATGATTCCCGCTGCTACTTAAGAGAGATACTCTGCATTAGCGAGGAATGCGGTTGTGTTGATTCATCACTCAATTCCTGCATTTCTGTGGTTCCTGTGATTTACAGTGTTTCATTCTTTTGGAAATGAGGTATTTAATTATTTTTGCCTTACCTAAAGGCCTGTGCAGTATATCTTGGGCTGAAGGGAGGGGAGTTGGGGTCTGCCTTTCCTTGCTTAACAAATAGTAAATTTGGAGGTCAACAGTCTTGTATCTTTTAGGGTTTTATCCTCCTCAGCAGTATCAACTAGCATGCAAGTTGTCCCCTGACCAAATAGGCAAGTTGATAAAAACACAGAATAAACACAGACATTTTTTTTGTCATCTATGAATAAAAATTACATTTCAACTTAAATTAAACTTTAAAAATTAGTTTATTAATGTAGAAAATTATCTAATTTATTTAAAATTATCGATTTTCTTTATCATTCTTAAATAAAGGCAATTATCAGTCCAATCTTAAGTTTCAAAATTGTGTGTTTCTGTCTGTTAAGAGACGGATAACATCTTCATTATCTTGATTTTCTGATCCTTACTGTTGTCTTGCACATACTGGAAAAGGAAATGATCAAAGAAACACTCATATGGGTTTATTACACACAGAGAAGACACATAATGCTAATTTTGTCCTAAAAGAGAAACCATTTCTTTGAATTAAACATGTTTTTGTATTCCAAAAATAACTAAATGGAATATTGAGATGTTTCTTCCAGAACAAATACTATAAAAACCAAACTGTGTGGCGTTTTGCTGCTTTTAACATATACCGGGGAGATAAATAACCACGTATCATGATACCCAGCAGCTCTCTTTCAGGTAAAAATCAACAAAGCCTGCCTGCTCTAAGGAAAAGGACAAAACTCAGTGATCACAAGATATTGCCAATGAGCACATGCAAAACAGGCAAGTGGATTAAATCATTACGTGTTTGGAATCATTAGCTTTCAATTGCAATTTCAAATACATTTCATAACAGACCCAATGAGGTCCTGCACACAGTAGCCAAATGTTGCTTTCCGAGGAGTTTAGGAGCCCGAAGAATGATTTGATTATCCGGTTTGCAAAATCTCCACAGTCGACTGGCCTCGAACAAGGGGTCTAAACGGCCTGTTCAGAAGTCCTCTTCATGCCGGTGGACTCCAGCCACTGCAGTGATTAGTGAACTCATGTCACCCCTCTCCGACTTCATTGGACCCGTCAAGTTACGGTTAATTGTACGGAGACTAAAAGAAGGCATGCACACAGCAGACGATCTGCTCGCCACATGTTTCTGTAATAGCTTCTTTGTGAAGGGTGTATAGGTGCAATATAGAACAATCACATATTGATGCGTGATCGAGTGAGATATAATGCATGATTTACAGTGAAGTCTACACTCAGACATACAGTATATTGTATTGGAATCCTGTGTGTCAGACCGGCTGTGAATACACCCCTCTCTCCATCACACACCGTTCAGACGGCAGGTTTGCTTGTACACACACTGCAGCAGGACCTTTCATCTCGGCTTCCCTTCAACACACAAGCTTTGCCACTTTATATCCCACCACTCCCAAAAAAATGCATCTGCATGTGTGCACATTTTCTAAAGATTATGCTATATCATCTGAAAGAATGAATTTGTCCTTAATGTCTTCATCTGTTTCTAGAACTGGTACCACATGTCCTGTTTTAAAAAGGTTTGCAGGTTCTTTCAAGTGTGCACATGTAAAATTATCCAGTGAATCTTCAAAGTGTAGAGCGTGGCATGCAGGTTAAGTTAACTATTTCCCACTGGGTTAAGCAAACTAAAAATACATTCTGAAAATGCACTCATGAGAGAGAGAGAGAGAGAGAGAGAGATAGAGGGAGAGCAAAAGACAACGACGATGGGGAGCAGATGGAGGCAATAACGAAAGAATGAACTTGTCTGTGTGCGAGTGTGCATGTGTGTGCATGCATGCACACGCACTTCCATGTCAGGAACTGTGCTGTTTTTCTCGGTTTGGAGATTGAATTTAGTTGAATCATGGTGTCACATCCACTCAGTCACTCTGCAATCATAAATACAACCTAAAAAGCGGAGTGTCCGGGGGGGTGGGAGGGGGGGGGGGTTAATTCAGTCGGTGGTTAGTGAGTCAAACCAGAAGCCAGTTGAAATTAAAAGCTGAGATCCAGGGGGATTATCACTGTAGCACACTACATTGAACATGTCTTCTTTCCCCAACAGAAATGAGTACATGGCCTTCAGCTTTCTAATGTGGTCAGCATGGAGGCTGAATATCTATCCGATTGGGATTATTTGACCAAAGCACACTCAGATAAGGTAAATACAGGGTTATGTATCAACTCTTCTTTGAATAGTGGTCTGTTCTTATTCAAATTTTTATAATTTACTATAATCCCTGGCTGTCTGGATTGACGCCCACCGGGGGCAGACCTGATTGGTAGCTGGCCTTTGATGGAGAGCGTGGTGTTTTTTTGGCCGGTCTCATGGCGGCTGCATCACCAAAAGGCAGCTTTTGTCATTTTGATTTCTTCCAAAATATTCTCTGGCCCGTTGAGTTTCTGGAGTTGTCATGAGAGTGCAAAAGCCCTTGCCGAAAGGCTATTGCTGCTTATTTTATGATGGGACTGACGGGGTCTAAAATAATCTAATTTGCATTTGTACTTGTTATAGGCCATAATAATCCTCACATTGCTGATGTCCAGCCAAATCCAAGTGATACTGTACGGCCTAGTGAGTCAAAGCGCAGTATATCACGTTTCCTGTGTGAGCAGTGAAGGTAATGGGATACAGAAGGTGGGTTTGACATTGGAGTGGAACATAAGTCTTTGTAATATAGTTTTATCACGCTGCCATGCAACTAGTCAAACTAAGAATTCCTTCGGATTCATTACCTAATTGTGCTCCCACTTAGTGTTCTTTTTTACTTTCTGCCATTATTCCTATTACTTTTATTATCAATATACAGAACTATTCAGTAAAGATTAAGAAATGGGTCATGAATATGTTGTATACCGAGTTGTTTCCGTCTTATACTATTTTACATAATGCTGCAGCCTTGTTGTGGGCTGGATGGTTCTGGGTGGTATACATACCTTGTTCCATTCCAACAGAGTTGAATAGTTGCCTGGTGTTTTGTTTTGACTCATATTTAATTTGCCAAAAAGTCTGATCAGACATGTGACAGACACTCGCTAGGGTAATTTACAGGGTGGTCGCCCAGCTCTCGGGAGGGAGACACTTACAGCAAGACTCATTTGACACGATGCATAGTGTACTGTGACATGGCCAATGCTGTCAGAGAAGTTGTAGGCTGCAACCAATCAGCTGTTGAAGTTCTATTAAACCCACACCCCGTTGTAATAATAGCTCCCATAGATTTCAGCTGGCAACTGCGTTATTGTTCAGCTGTTTTACACTAAAACAATAATGGTTGACAGTGCAGTGAGTTTGGGTGTTATAAGCATCAAGCTGGCCAAGTTGTTTAATCGAACAGCGGGAGGCGGCGGTTTCAGCCAATGTTTTAATAATAGATGCCAACAAAACAAAGAGTCATCTGGCCGCTTCACAGTAATCCTCTCAGCGGTGCTTCAGCACCTACCTCATCCTCTCGATGATAATGGGTTGAGAGGGTTCAGCCAGAGAGCGCTATGGGTACCAGGCCCTGTCCCACTAGCTCACTTGATAGCACTCAGCGAGGATTCAAAACTCCGCACAATGACAAATGCACACAGTGAGCACTGTGCGCGTCACAAATACAATCTGACAGATTTGCCCACTGAGCTGACTCGAGGATAAAGAGCAAATGCTTTTATTTTTATCTCAGTGGGCCCGAGAGATGGCTATGGCTTGTGCTGCTTTGGTAGCTTAGAAATCGAATGCCGCTGAATACCTGCGTCAGACGTGAGGGAATACACTGCACAGACATCTGACTTTCTTGTAAAAATAAAACAGAAAAGTCTCCCAGTGGGAATATAATGACATGATTATGATGTCGCATGATCTTTGTTGTTCTCGTTACCACTTTCATTCAATCGAGTTCAGGCAAGTAGATTGAAATTAGACACACTGTAGAGGCTCCGTCCCTGAGGTGTGGGGAATGTAACAAGCTCTGAATGCAGAGGATTGATGGCCACCATGTGTTTTAAATCCACTCCCATCATATCTGCCAATCAAAGCTGTTGTTACAGCTGTAGAGCAAGAGTCTTTCGCTTCACATTCACAGACTTCTGTTGGTAGTTTATGTTATACCAACCCCTGAATAACCCCAATGTCTGACAAACAATGTTTAAAAAATGAGTTTTTCCAGATTATTTACAGAGAGCACAAATAGTTATACTCTTACTGGTGATGTAATCACCACACACTTACACATTCACACATTTAATTGTGGACAGAAATGAAATATTTCTGCAAAATCTTCACTTTATCACAAATCTTGACTCTTAAAAAATGCTGACATACAGACACACACACACACACACACACACACACACACACACACACACACACACACACATACACACAAACGTTTCTTTATTGCACAATACTGTCACAGTTCAGATCAACATCTGTTGCATCTGACATCCGCTACTACAGTTTTTACCAACTGCTTACACACAAAATATTTTCATGTCACACGATTTTTGAAACCTCTCACTCAAAGTGCAAAACTACCTGGCAAATCTTCAAAACCATAAGCTATTTCTCAGCTTGACTCAGTTTTCATTTGCATAAACACTTTTTTCAAAACACACTACACACAATTCTCTACCTAAAACACAAAGATCTATCAGGAAGTGACTTGCTTTCCTTTTTTCCAAACACAACCAATCAAAATGCTACATTTATTCAACATTTATGTGTGTGTGTGTGTGTGTGTGTGTGTGTGTGTGTGTGTGTGTGTGTCTATATGTCAGCATTTTTTAAGAGTCAAGATAATGTGATATGAAAGTGAAGTAAAGTGAAGATTTTGCAGAAATATTTAATTTCTGTCCACAATTAAATGTGTGAATGTGTAAGTGAAACCATGTTTCCTTTTATATTCTCCTATTGAGGAAGTCAATCTGTACTAGAGGTTAATACATATTATGTCTCCATGTCATTAATAACTCCTTTCCCATTTTTGGCGCATCATTACATCACCAGTAAGAGTATAAATATTTGTGCTCTCTGTAAATAATCTGGAAAAACTCATTTTTTAAACATTGTTTGTCAGACATTGCGGTTATTCAGGGGTTGGTATAACATAAACTACCAACAGAAGTCTGTGAATGTGAAGCGAAAGACTCTTGCTCTACAGCTGTAACAACAGCTTTGATTGGCAGATATGATGGGAGTGGATTTAAAACACATGTGATTGTTTGCTAATTAGCAGTCAACACAAACTACAGCTGATGCTGATGGTAATGTTGTTAGTTTTGCAGGTATTTGTTCCCAAGCCATATTGTAGATAATAAAATGACAACCCAATCACCAACATCTTTACGATGAATCCTGAGAGGGACCAGAGTGTCAGGGGTATTAGTGATGGTAATCCTAAAATATAGTTCACCAAAATCAAAACAAATGTGAATCTCATGGGGCCACAGGAGAGACACATTGAGTGGGATTCATCCTCTGGGCACCAAAGGATACCAAACCCATTTCAATCCTCTCAGTAGTTGTATTTAAGTGCAAAATTGACCACCATTACCATCCATAGAGATTAAATGAATAAATGAAAATGTTGTCCAATTCATTGAGAGTCCGTGTCAAATGCCTGATCACAATGAGGCACAGAGGCTGACGTTTTACAATGAACAACCCGGTTGGACCTCCACTGATTGGGTCATGTTTTGTTCTGTCACCCCAACCTTTTCTGTTTCTCAAGGCAACATCTTCGTGGTGAGTCTGTCCGTGGCAGACCTGGTGGTGGCCTTGTACCCTTACCCTCTGGTCCTGACAGCCATCTTCCATGATGACTGGACCATGGGCGACTTGCACTGCCAGGCCAGCGGCTTCATCATGGGCCTGAGCGTCATCGGCTCCATCTTCAACATCACGGCCATCGCCATCAACCGATACTGCTACATCTGCCACAGCCTCCACTACGACCGGCTGTACAGTCTGAGGAACACCTGCTGCTACCTGGGCCTCACCTGGCTGTTGACCGCGCTCGCCACAGTGCCAAACTTCTTTGTCGGCTCGCTGCAGTACGACCCGCGTATCTACTCCTGCACCTTCGCCCAGACGGTCAGCTCCTACTACACCATCTCAGTGGTGGTCATTCACTTTCTGATCCCGCTGTCGGTGGTGTCCTACTGCTACATGAGGATATGGGTGCTGGTGATTCAAGTGAAACGTCGCGTGAAACCTGAGCTGAGGACCAAACTGAAACCCAGTGATTTGAGGAACTTCCTGACTATGTTTGTCGTGTTTGTCTTGTTTGCTGTGTGCTGGGCTCCACTAAACCTCGTAGGACTGGCAGTAGCTATAAACCCGGGAAGAGTTGCGCCCAACATACCCGAGTGGCTCTTTGTCACAAGCTACTTCATGGCATACTTTAACAGTTGCCTCAACGCCGTCATATATGGACTGCTGAACCAAAACTTCCGCAAAGAATACAAGGCAATTGTTCTTGGTCTTTGTATCCCACGTTTGCTCCTCATGGAGACCTCCAAGTGTGGCACAGAGGGACTGAAGAGTAAGCCTATACCTGCTTTTACAGACAATAATGTAGCAGAGATAAATGTATAATCTTGACATTTTACTGGGAAACTGAGATTAAGTGTCTGTGTAGGCTCATTGCGGGTCTGTGCCATATTTTACAGAGTGCCTTTCATGCGATTTGTTGCAAAGACGCAAGCGTATATTTTCCTTTTCAACCTATGTCCGACACACAACGCCCTTGTGTTAAGATGAAAAAAAGTTAATTTGATTGCTGGTATATTGTGTTGTCTTTGTTATTCTGCACTCTACTTAAAAAAACAAAACAAGAAACACATTCAGGTAACAGTATTTGTCAAAAAAAATGGTGTGCATCACAATAACTCACTGCATATTTGTAGGTGGTAAATAAAATAAATTTCTTTGCTCCAAAATGTAGCATTAACAATGGAAGATACTAAAAGTGGGTTGTTTCTGACATATTGCAGCTTTTGTGAAAATGAAGGACGTTTGCCTTCTGTATTTCATCCTTGGTTTTGTATGAGTATCTCAATGTAGCCTGTATTTATTCATTATGATGTCTTCTGAGCCATGATGCCCTCATAAAAAAACAGGGGGAAGAAATATGTGTGAAACTGATTTTTGTGTTAATAAAAGAACATGTGCCTTCTGATCTTAAAATTGTATTCCCTCACAGCCTGGATGATTTAGACATTTTGAAAATGTCCAGATGAGTACAGCTATCCTCCATGTTTATTAAATTGCTGTGGGACATGATACGCATCAGGAGCCAGAGATGTAATTACGTGTTAGTGCGAGTGCGCCTGAGCACACGTCACCTTCGCTGAGATGAGCTCCGACAGCCTCCCAGCATAACTTCAACCCAGCAACAAACTGTGAGCAGTTCACCTCACGAGGAGGCTGCCAAGATGTCAATCAGACGCATTCTTGATATGATGCTGTGCTGTTGCAATATTAAAGAGATTACACATGCACCATGTCTAATTCAAAGGATTCATAAATATGTTCTGCACAACACTTACTTTCATTTTAGTGTTCTGTTTTTTCTAACCTGCTTTGCTTTGCTGCATCAAAGCCCGGTCAGGCTGCCTGAGTTAAACTCTGTATGGACGATTATGGAATGTCAATCCTTGATGGATCACAGGCTGTCACGTTACAGAGCAGCAATGTAGCGTAAAACTGGTCAATCCATCTTGCATTCTTGCAAGATGTGCTCTGATGTGGAAGAAAGAAGCAGCCCACATGCCAGTGCCAGGTCAGCTCCAGATGAGTGGCTGAAGGGCCTTGAGGGAATATGACAAAGACGGCTCTACCACGCTGACTAATGGCAGCAGATCCTTCTTCCTCTTCTCCTCTCCCACCTATCTTCATGCTCTCCTCTTGATGCTTATTACGCCCACATTTATTCATCTCTCGAGAAATTGTTTGACCATTGGTAAAAATGCACTTTTGTTTTCTTACATAAGAGGATAATTAGCTGTGTTTGTCCATTGAGTATTGAGCTACAGTCAGCTAAGCTGAAAGGTTTACAAAAGGTCTGCAGAACAGCACTTGTAATTAATAGATGACATCAATGTTGTTGAATCTTTAGAAAAACCTGCAAGTAGTTAAAAACCTAGATCAAGCACAGGAATGAGTTGTCTAACTCATCAGCTTAAATCAAACCATAAGTCAATGTTTACGCTTTCATTTCTTTGTCTTTTATAAATCATACATAGATTCAAGAAGGGAATTGGTTTGTGAATAGATAGCTGGCAGTTTAGCCTGTGATTAAATAAGGATACTAAAAGTTTGTGGAGACATTTTTATTTTTAAATGTTCAAGGACAGAGCTATATATGGATGCTTTGACTCTAGTCTGCTATGTTCACACTTGTGCTGAATGTGACACACTCTCCTTGGTTCCTCTGTAGCTCACCCTACAGACAAGCTACACCATGAATCCTTACTATCAATTCATTGTCGGAATTACATATGATAAATGATATCACATACAAGGGTTGACTTCTTTTTTTCAAATATTTTTTCAAACCGTGCAGTGCATTTGCAGGCGTCACGTTACAGCAGTAAGAACGTATCGCCCATCTCGTGGTTGCTGAGAATAAGATTATTTCCACAACACACAATCTATGAAGAGTGAGGCACAACGGTAGCACGCCACGATGGTTTATTGCCTCACTAGAGGAAGACAAATGTAACACTTCTATGCACAGAGGAATTTCTGCAGCTCTTGCACATCAGCGCATTTTACAGCAGTGGGGTCTCATGGTGAGCCCGCTGCCCCGATAGCAAGTTTCCAAATGGATTTGTTCATCGGGTTTAGCGCTGCCTGTGTTCTCATGCATGTGATGAGATCCTACATTTCTCAATGGGCTGTGGGTCACAATACTACCGGGAGGTTTTTGGTGGCGGGGGTCCAAGGAAGCCAATGAAGCCAATGAGAGCAGGAAATGTGGATGATGGGGATAGTTTACATCTAGTGCCTTCATTTCTTTTACACTGAATACTATACAGCACTGCATAATACAGATGAAATGTAAATGTTTAAATTTGTTTTCTTGACAAAATGTGCCAATGCTGCTTCTTTATTTACAGGGATTTACTGTGATGCCAGTGAGGAAACTAGTGAGAAGCTTGCCTTTAAAAAAGGCAATATTTTTGCAGGACTGTCAATGGATTCAAAAAAAATAACTAATTAATCTCACATTTTGAAATTCATTAATCACAATTAAAAGTTGTTTTTTCTTTTAAAGACTAAAATCCTATAAATTAACGAGTAATAACTTTAAAAGGCGTTTATTTTAGACATAGTGGTTTAATTGTATTTTAAACACAAAACTGCACACATTTGAACATCATTGAGGCAAAATTCAGAAATCTCTCAGCTACAATAGTCGCACATATTACACACGTTACATATTCGCGTTACATATTCGTTAGGTTGGCTGTGTCCTCTGAAGCGTATATACATGTATATTTTTCACAGGCAGGCTGATCAACCCCTGAGTGTTTGCTAACGTATGTTAGCAATAGTAGTATTTGTACATGTGAGTGCTCACAATCTAAATCTGAAGGGAAAGTGATTTTTTCTCAGAATTTAGAACTTTCTTTCAAACTCTTATTATATTGTATCTTAAAATTAAGTACAAGCAAATTATAAAGTTGCATACAATGCAGTTATTCTAGTACCACAACATTATACATGTAGTAAAATAAAGTGCTTGAATACAATTTATTACTTTTATACTTATACTATCACATGCACACAAATGCAAAAAACAATCCTCTTACTTACAGCTGCAGTTGTGAAATCAGCAAATGACAAAGCAGAGCATAGCCTTAGACTATTTTTAAAGTGTTTTCTATTTGTACTCTCATTTGCAATGGAAACTTCATTTCCCTTTAGTCACAACACTTTGGCACCGTCACTTGGTCAAAACAACAGGTGTGGTGTGGCGTGTGGTGCCTCATGTCTGACATAGAGCACTTGTGACACGTGAAATGAAAAAGGCCCAGCTAGAGGAGTCAGGACAGAGAGAGCCATGGGAAATATCTCTGGAAGGTCAAAAGTCAATGTACTTGTGCAAAGACCATTTAGTACTAAAATTAACTTGCAACAAGAACCCGCATCCAGTTAAAGTGTTATAGTGTTATTGCACTGAGAATAGAACATTTTTTTTCAATTTTGGATGTTTTAATTAAATCTCATATTCCCACCATAACAGGATGAATATGTTTATTCGCGAAGATCACATTAATAAAATACTTCATTATTTTTTGCTTTTGTTTCCAGGGAAAATAAAAGTGAGGAGTGATGGAAAGATGTCATTTTGATGTAGAATAATTAAGCATGACCTGTTTATAAAAAAAGGTCAATGTTTATTTGTAAAAATGCACTGGCAGTCTGTTTAAATTGAGAGCTAATTCCATTCCTTTAATATTTACTTCCTTTAATATAGAAATAAACTAGACTAAAAATATATTTTATTTATATATCTACACGAATCAGTAGAAGTCCGCGCGAGACAAACTTGACGTCAAACCTGGTCACGTGACGATCCCATGACCCTATGCGGAAGGAGACCCTTTGAGCTACGGAGACACCACATCACAAACATTCACTGCGTATATTTCCCGTCTTCTGTCTTAAGCGCTTCTCTGTTCGGCCCAGCCATGGACGGATCTGTCGGAGCAGCTTCTGACGCCGGGCCCCCGGCTTATTACAAGGGGTGAGGAAACAGCAATGACGTACTTTATGCCTGGTTAGCTAGCTTCGCCGGGCTAGCTAGCTAGCTTCTTAGCTTAGCCTCTCTGAGCTGACGTCTGTTTTAAAAACACCCCCCCTGTCTCCCTTCTCCCCCTCCCCCGCCGTGCTGCACGATTTTTAGGAAGTCCCAAAGTCTGTAATCCTTGAACGCATCATTAATCGTCGTCACAGCGCGTGCAGCACATGCAGTGTTCAGCACGTCGCTCGTGCGCAGTAGTTCTCGTGTGACCCGCTGTTGTGCATCTGGGCTGTGCTCCTGCAGGAATGAAAGCTCCCTGGTGTCCGCCCTCAAGACTCTGCTGTTCTTCACCATCCTGATGGTGACGCTGCCCATTGGACTCTACTTCGCTACCAAGGCGTACCTCTTTGAGGGTAAGCTTTGCACCTGGGTTTGTTCCTCTGGTGCAGATGAGAGGAAACCACAGACGAGCCTCTTCACCTTGTAGCCCACTAACGTCTATGTATTGACTTATCGTACCTATGGAAAAATATAAAACGTGCATAGTAGTGTATAGACTATAATGGCATTTCTGTCCGTGCAAACAATTGGCCTGCCTCGTTTTATGTAATATCTCTATTACTCTACTGTAGTAAAATCCCCTAAAATATGAGTATTGGCCAATAATAAAGCAAACTGTCACCAGAACCGCAACAAGTGAATCCCAATTGTTTTTCAGTCGGACTGCTTAGAAGATTGATAAATGCTAGAGAGGGACCCGCTCACCTATGGCCCTTTAAACAATCGTACTCAGCCAATTGTTTGTGTCTTGTATATGGACCAAAATTCTCTCTACGACTGACAAAACACACTAAATATTTCAAGTGTGCCGAGCAACCCTGTCGATCCATTGTTTCTCAAGGCGTCGTGGACATAGTTTTAGCGCTAAAGAGCTGTGGGAATCGGCATTCTTTATACGGAGCCAAACAAAGTGAAACAAACGCGTATAAATGCCGACATGTCACCGGAGTGCTGAAGGAGGTTTTAGCAGCCCAACTTTGATCTCCAGTGTGTTACTGATGTCGCACATAATCTAATTGGAACCACATTTTAGAAACATATTAAATTACTCCGCAGAGAACTCCCAACAAAGCAGCTGAAACCCATCCAGCAAGTAGTGCTTTAACAAATATCAATCTGCATTCTCCAAGAACACGTGGTGTCAAGTGTCTCTCCCCCCACACCACAATAGACTTGTTGTCTTTATACTTTGTTGTTTTTATACAGAATCCTGCACTAAGGCTGACTGTAGTCCTACTCATTAGTTTAGGTTAACCGCATGAACGGCACAGCAAACGTATTCCTATCTCGATCGACGCACGTGAGGGACGACGTGGGCACCGTTTGGCTCTTTTCATTGAAGCGGCTTTCCCGTCTCTTGTTTTCTCAGGTTCGATGAAGCTGTCCAGCTCCGACAGCTACTTCTACGCAGCCATCGTTGCCGTGCTCGCTGTGCACGTGGTGTTGGCCCTGTTTGTTTACGTGGCCTGGAACGAAGGCGCGCCCAAAGGGAAGGGCAAACACGATTAAGGCGTGTCCCCCCCCTCCGCTCGTGAGACTGGAGGAGATGGGCGGATACCCCCCCACCCTCTCCCCTCCCCTCCCTTCACCCCTCCAACCACGAAAGTACCGTCTCTACCAACCAGGCAGTTGGGGGATCTGCTTGCGCATCGGCTTTAACGCAAGGTTAAAGCATGAAACTACTGTATTATTTCGCGGCTTGGGGGAGCGGACGGCCACTGTTTTTAAGCGGCTTTGTTATAAGCCGCCGTTCGGCCGATGGGCTGCGAGTCTCGTCACGGTTCCCTTCAAGATTTGGTTGTGCGGGAAAACCTCTTGGGTTTTCGATGATGAGTCCACACACACACACACACACACACACACACAAAGTGTATGTCCTTGAAATATTTATATGCGAAGAATCTAAATTCCAAAATGCTCCACATCCATTCTGTGAGAATTTGCAGTGCTAAAGGATCATTTTGTCCTCAATTTTTTTAGTTTATTCATTAATTTTTTAATTATTCACATACTTTTGACTTCCATTAAAATCCAAAACTGGCTTAACTTTCACACTATTTGGGAGCAAATGAATTCATGTTCTGTTCTTAATATTCAATGTGTTTAATGTAGCATAGAGTGACATTTTGTAACTTTGAATTGGAATATGATTGTAATCGTCAATTTGTATTCAAAGGAGTGTTTTGTTAATTTGAGGTTGTTCTCAGTTGAGTTATCTGGTTTGGATTTAAAGGTTAATTTGCTTAAATAAAGTTGAAAATAGAACTTTCAGTTTCCCATTCTACATATTCTCAAAGCCGCTATCTGTTAATTCACAAAACCACAATTCAGATTCCTATTTATTTTTGACTTGACAAATTTTGCATGCAAATGTTTCCACGTTTTGTGTTATTATTCCCATTTAGTGATACGTTACACTAATGATGCAAACATGTCAGGACTTTGGGGTATTCAGGTTTCTGTTGGTAAGTTTGTCATGCAACCAGTCTCGGCTCTAGTTGATGGGGGGGTCGCAGAACATTCCCCGTGAGCTTATGTTGGGATGTAAGAGAAGTCTTAGAAAGTGTACGGGTTTTGTTATAAATTGCCTTCTGAAGTACTATTTCTACAGGGAATGACGTATGAACTGAGGATGGATTGGCTTCACTCTGCACGTGGATTAGCAATCGTTTCTCACTGTGAGACATTGCCTCGCTACAACTGCCCCATGATGCATTGCTTCGAGGTCCCTTGCGGCAGGCTTTCAGTCAGAGATTTGTGAGTCATAGTATAATATATAGAAAAACATTACATACCATTTTAAAAAGGCTTTGAAACATGTTACTAAGTGATAGATTGTATTTTAATTAGTGTTTTATGATGGTAATATGAAAGTCCAGCAGAATGTAATTGTATGATTGAAGCAGTAAAACATGTAAATACAGTGAATTTATTTTATCCTTGATACTTTTTTTTTAATTATTCAATTTAGTGAATAACTAAAACAATAGAACAATAATACGTCCAAATTCTGTCTCTGAAGAAAATGTTTGAAACTAACTTAGATTATCTCCATCAACTTCATTTGGGAACCTTTAAAAAAATACCATACAACCAATTACTTCTCTGAACAATGTCAACTTTGTGACTTTATCTGAGTCTAAATCAAAGCTTCCATTGAGAACAAAGTCTTGTATTATTATATATATTTTAGTATTAATACCTTTCTTACGGTCGTTCATCCTAGAAGCAAATTCCTCCGTCTCTGCAGCATATCTCGACACACACAAAAGGCTCCTGTAAAAATTCAAATTGGAATTGATTCATTCTCTTTGAAAGAATATTTTATTGTTGGCTCCATGTTCATGCCCAATGTAATTTATTGAGAGTAGAGTCTGCTGAAACCAATTTCCCTAAGACACCTTATTGACTTCTGGGGGGAGCCGCTGCCGTCACATGGCGGCAGCCAGCAGTCAACCGGTCCCCACTGACGACATGACGTGAATATAAATAACCGGCGAGACAAAGTGGCGGCCTCAGAAGCCATTTTGCCGTCTGATTTCTGGTCTTTTCATGAAGCTGCGCAGTGCTACGCTCACACTCTGTATTTTACAGTTTGCTGCTGAGGGGAGGAAGGGGGGGCACTGGGCTGTGAGTTGGACTGGGCTGGTGTTGGTGATGCGGTGACAGGCCTGCAAGCATTCAGTCAGCAAACATCAGAGCCCTGGTTTGCCTCGCGGCCGGTTTTTCCTAAGCCTGCCCTTGCAGCAGCAGCGGCACAAGGGCAGGCGTTGCTCATGGCTCTTTGTCATCTATCACACGTTTCATGAGAAAAGCACGAGCATTATTACATGGACATCAGACACGTAAACATTTTGACGAGTTATCTATCCATGAGCCGTGATTATCCTAAAATGAATTGTCCAGGACAGTCTCTGTGAAGTAATTGAGAAAAGTACACAGACACACAGCAATGCATCATGAGGAACGTGTTGCCTCGTATCTGTTCAAACCTCCTGCCGTATGTGGGTGTCATTTGGCCAGCAGGGGGCGCGCAGAGCAGATCCGCCCCTCAGAGGAGCCGCGTGTCCGTGTTGAGGCAGAAGTGGAGCGAGAGGGCAGTAGAGCTCCGTGCCACAACTATTGTGCAAAGCATCGCACCGCAGGGAGCCTGACAGAACAGCGTAATCCGAGGACTCACGTGGCCACTGGCGTTTATATCCGACATTCTACGTAGGTGGCTTTATTTTGAAAGTCGGTGTCGTTGTTTGCTCGTTTGGCGCAGGCGCGTTTGAGAAGACAAGCTTCTGCACCGGAGAGACAACTTTATGGCTTGTTCGATATTTTTTGTATCAAACATTTGAAAAATAAACACATTCAGAGTACAATTGTTGTCCAGGTTTTTATTCAAATCTGCAGTTTAATGTGTTTATTTCTATTTCTAAAATGATGTTACAATTAATTAGCTTGCATAGGTTTCCTTTTTTTACGAATTATGACTCAATATATTTTCAGCATTAAAGGTTCACTGTTGTTGCAGGGATATGTAATATATGCTATGATTTCTATGTTTATTTTATTGTGTTTCCATAAGTGACAGAATGCTCCCATTACTGTATATTGCTAATATTGGTAGCTTTGTGAAAAATAGGAATTCATTAACATATCATAGTTCAAATTAGGGGCTGCGTCTTAAATGATTTCATCAAACAATTAAATCTTTCAAAAGTCTGAATTAGCATTATTTTATATTGTGGGGAGAGTGTTTTAATGTTTACCAAAGTCACAGTGATGATAGAAAGAAAAAACTGGTATTGGAAACACAATGCAGACTCCCCCAGCAAACTGCATTGAGCTCACTATTCTCGTGTAGTCGAGTGCCAGAGGTGAGGATGCTGTTATTCATTTCACTTGTAGAGCTACGTGATTAAAAAAACCCCACCATTGATCGAAATCATGGCAGTTTTATAGAAAAACGACCTCATGTCATCTAATACTAATGTATCACGTACTTTCATCGCGTGATTCAGCCAAGATGGAAACTTTTATATCTGTAATGTTCTTATGCAACTACATAAAATACTGGCCTTACACTAAAGGTTTATTTACTGAGTTATGGAGAGGCTACATTACAAATAATACCACCGACAGGTTTTTTTTGGGGAGATCCGAAATTCGTTGTTTCTGGCACCTCAACACACTAAAATGTGGAATTATATGTCCGTACTACATCTTGAGACATCTTTAACTTTCAGCTGAAAGAGTAATCTATTACTCCAGAAATTGTACTTTATAGTTTCAATACAAGTTAAGTCGCATACGTATTTGTTATTCCCTTGACACATTAAGCCGTGAAGGAAAACGATGAATGTGCTTGTGAAAAGGTTCGAGTCCGCTCCGTCGTCATGAACATGCGATGCCGTTTAAGTCAAGGTTTCCGTAGCAGGTTCGCTCGTGTAAGATGAGCACGTGTGGAAATGCAGACAGCGAGGTCCGTAACGCGACATGTTGGTTCCCGCTCGAGCTCGTCAGTTCTGAACCGATTGAAATGTTTGAGGGTGGATACCGATGACTCAAAGTACCCCTGGTTGTTTCTAATTTTCAAAAAGGAACAAAACTTTATAGGCAGAGTTGTAATATTTATGCTATCATTATTTCTCCTCTTGTTTAAAAAAAATATATGAAATAACAGTGGCAGTTCAGTCCTGATGAAGAGTTAGGATTATAAACACACTGCTTAATTTTAATTTAAGACAGATTTCAAATTTCGTCGCCGGGTGCTTAACTGAAAAAGAACCGCCCAGATACAAACAAGGATTAACACAACATGTGCTTAGAAATGTGTACTTGACTGTGGCTGCCGCAGCAACAAGAGGCACTAAAGAACTCCTGAGACCAGTGCGATTTATTTTGAGGCACCTCCTGGAATTAGGTACAGTACACCCAGAGTCCAATGTGGTGTCAGGTATTGCACAACTTTTCTCTTCAAGTCCATGCAAGTGAACTATGCTAAATGGTGACCTTAAAAAACTATTAAAGGGAGGTTCAATTTAGAATCTGATTTCCTGTCAAACCAGAGCTGAAGTTTCAGTTCCTGGACTGAAGTCCACTCCCAAAGCTCTCTGCGCACAAGTGAAGGTTTATTTACATTCATATAAAACCTGAGCAGACTGTTGATTTTATTTTTATTTCCAGGGTAACAACAGTCAATAGTGGAGACATTGATTGAAAATATGGTGTTGTCACAAAATGTGTACCGCATACCATTAACGCTACCGTCTAACGTGAACTCCAATCCAGTCCTTCAAAAGAAAAGCCAGCCATGGGACACTTCTCGGTGGATCAGAACTTCCCTGAAGAAGCCTGAGCTCGTTAGATATGCGATTAGTGGCCGGCGGTCTTCCTGCACAGCGGCAGCGTCTCTGCGTGCCCTCTGAACGTCACCCTCCTCCGAGTGTGACTGAGTCAAACGTGTGCCATCTTAGAGAGGACAGTCGTTCCAGCATGTACGAATGCCTCAGAACAACACATGATCCCCTCGCAGCGATTTAAGGAACATAACCCCACCTCCCACTCCTACTCCCCACCCTTCCTCATATCTGCAGATCGTCTATTCTAGTCTTGTTGTTGCTGTGTTTGCCGTTGCGGCCCGGCCTGGCCTGCGTAGGGGACCCGGGGGCCGATCCGGCTCCCTTTTTACCCTTTAGGTCACTTTCCTCTGCTTCTCCACCGCTCCTTTCCACCGCCAAGTTGTCCGAATTCTGTTTGTAGGCCGCCTTGCTGTGGCAGGGGTGGAAGGACGCGTCGGTGCCCTCGGACAGCGGGGAGAGGTTGTAGCCGGGTACGGGCGGGTAGGCCGGCTGGACTTGGTGGAAGTAGTCGTCGAAACTCGGCGCATATGGCACCGCGGCCTCGCTGGGCTCCTTGGGGAGACGCCTGGAGAACTGATGGCGTCTCCTGAAGGTGATGCCCTGGCGACACTTGGTGAAGCCCAGGTGGTAGATCTCTATGAGGTTGAGGAACAGAGACACGCTAGCCACTCCCAGCATGAAGATGATGAAGATGGTTTTCTCCGTGGGACGTGAAATGTAGCAGTTCACCACATTGGGGCAGGGCGGTCTGTCACACGTGTACATGGGCTTCAGCTCGAAGCCGTACAAGAGATACTGAGCCACGATGAAACCCACTTCAAACAGGGTTTTGAAGACCACGTTGAACACATATGTACGCAAGAGCTCCCCCTGCAGGCGCACTCGACCCTTATTGTCCCTCACCAGAGCTTTCTTTTGCTTGCCATCCACAACAAGGGCCTGCTTGTCCGAATGGTGTGCGAGTTCCTTCTGCTGGTCCTGCTCTTTGTGCTTCTCCTCCATCCGCACCAGGTGGAGGATGTGCCCCAGGTAGATCAACGTCGGCGTGGACACAAAGATGATCTGCAGCACCCAGAAGCGGACGTGAGAGATTGGGAAAGTGACGTCGTAGCACACGTTCTCACAACCCGGCTGCTTGGTGTCGCAGGTGAAGCCCGACAGCTCGTCGCCCCACACCTTCTCAGTGGCAGCACTCAGGACCAGGATACGGAAGATGAACAGGACGGTGAGCCACACCTTCCCCACCACAGTGGAGTGCTCCTGGGCTTTTTCCAGAAGCTTTCCCAGCAGGTTCCAGTCCCCCATGGCTGTGTGGGCTCAGATCTGGGACTGGAGGAACACAGGGAGGACAGAAATGGTTTGTAAAAATAGTTGTCCAGTGGCTTCAGTGTTGGGCTACACTCTTCCCTGAGGAGCCTCGTCACTAAAATGGTGTTTGACTGTGGGACTCGGCTGCCCAGCAGGTATTTTCTTTTTTTCTTTTTTTCCCACGTGGATACGGACAGGATTATAGTTACTGTAAGAGGGTATATATTTGGCAAGTGCAGACAAGTGGAGGGGCAGTCATGATTCCGTGGCTCCTGGGCTGCACGGCTCAGGAAACAGCAACACGATCCACACACAAGGTGAAATCAAAAACCCCAAGTAGTAGGCATGGGTGGAGAAAGTGTGAATCACAGACGGTTACATTCCATCAGCTCCTGTACTACATTATTTGATATTTACATATTTACATATATTCTCCTGTTTAAGGAGCCACCACTAAGAAATCCCTGCGTATTTGTATTGTAGCGTAATTGCTGTAGACTGGGTTTTTAATTGAAACAAATATATGCTTTTAACATTAAACCGCTCAGACCGTTATCCCGGTTTAAATGCCGTCAACCCACAGATCTTTTACCTCGTATACGATCTCAAAGAAGTCCCACGTACTGGATGAACCCACCTTGTCAGCTCGTGCATCCCCTGAAGGGAAGCCCGCCTCGTCTTCTAGGCTCCATGAGGCCGCCTGCTCCGCCGACAATCCTCAGTGCGGAGCTGATCTTTGCCCCCTGCCCCCCCCCCCTCTCCTCCCCCTAGCAATGCCCTTGAATGGAGAGGAAAAGCGGACTTCTGCTGACCTCTGTTCCACACCGACAAACTGCCCCCCCCCCCTCCCTGATTCGGTCTTCGGCTTCCAAATACAGCAGGAACCAGGAACCAGGATCCAGGCCTCGGGGTCTCCCACTGAGCACAACACACGTAACCTGCTGGACGCTCTCTCTCTCTGAACCATGTCCAGCCCGCTCTCCCCCAACCCCCCCCCCCTCACCGCCACTGTGGTTAAATTTGGCACAGGTTACACTCTTCAATGTAAACGGTTAAAGCCCCTCTGCTCGCTTGTGACACTGATTGACAGGGCAGCTGGCCAATGACGGTGTCCTCTGAGTCCGTCTGGCCACAAGTGGTCCAAATTTAGCTCCGGGGTCTCTCCTATCATGGGGGGGGGGGGTCGGGGGGGAGATGAGTAGACATTTGCATCCTCAAGTTACAAGGAAAAAGTTCTCATTCAAACACTTTTATACATTTAGTACAACATTTAGAAACAAGTTCTAATGCTTTGCTAAATAACTTAAAATACCATCAAATTATCAGGCATTTTATTTCTAGATATTACATAATATACACAGTTTTAACCCTAATTATACATAATCTGGGATGTTTACCTGGGTGTGGAGTCATATATGTACATTTAGGCATTAATCAGGGTTTTTGTATGCACTACCAGATAGTCTGTATAGAATAGTGTAAACCAGCGTGTTGGACATTTTCAGTAGAGAAACTGAATAATATTATCCTGGGTAATAAAGAAATAACATGCAACTGTTTCTGTTAAAATGTAGGTCAACATGAAACATTTTTCAAAAGCAAAAACATATCACCTTAAACACAAGCTGCGATGAAGTAAGTTGGCAGGACTTACTGTTGAATACAAAGATATACAGGGACATTTGCACAGTACCGAAATGATGCGTAGTTTAATTCTCTCACAACCTTTCTGACAGCAGTTGAGATAAATCAGGTCAGTAGCAACACATCTGTGTCAAATTGTTTTTTTCCAATTGATTTTGTTTTTCATTCTTTAATATCCAATGACAGCTGTGCTTAGAGTGTCGTGTGTTATAATAATTTCATAGCACTATGATAAGTTGGACAATAACTAAAGCTGTAGTACTAATGTTAACAAGAATTTCCAATGTAGTTTTAATCTTAGTTGCTTGCTTGTAGCCAAATTGTAGTTGGATTAAAATCACATTTGATTATTTTGGGGCTTTTTTGAGTCATTAAAACATAATTTGATTAGATTTTAGTCAACGCTCCAGTCGTAATTGTCCCAGAATATTGTCGTGGATTTTAAGGGTGTTTCTTCTGGCTGCTGTGTTACTCACTCACCGTTTATCAATTTCACAATATTAGCTATCAGACATTGAAAATGTTTCTAACCTGACTTCTCCATACATTACTGAGGACTTCAGCTAAATTCAGAGTCTTGCATATTTCGTTTTTTCTTTTATTCAACAAATTTAGACTTTTGGACATTAACATTCTTTGCAGGAAAGTTTGTGAAAACCCTTCAGTCCCCATTTGTTATTGTATAAAGAACAGATTCCACTTTTATTTTCGTCTCCCTTATTTTTTTTGCATCCACATTGTCATTTTGTCACGCACACAAGGAGCTCAACAAATAATTTTCATCAAAATCTTACGTATTGATACGAAATCAATACTGCCGCCATCTGCCTTGCGGTCTAATAGGACTTCTGTTGGCTTTAACGGCTGCGTCTGGAATGTAGCTGCATGTATTTGCATTACGGCCCTTTTCAGTTCTTTGCTTTGACGGGAATTAAATATGGTACATATCCACAAAGTTTGCTTTCTATTCATCACTATAATTTCTATAGTCAATGATGCAAACTACTAAATGCCAAGAACCTAAATTCTAATATTTTTCAAATAAATATTTGCCTGACTGTCATGTATTCCAAACAACACAGCTTTTAAATAAAACCTAATCAATAGTTTGAACCGTATTATCAAGCAATAATGAGGCGACTTTGGGAAAAAATGATGGCGGTTCGGCAGCTTCTTCAGCTCAAGATACTTTGCACCTCGGCAAGTCGCTTCTCATGCTGTGATCAAATGTAAACCACTAAAATGAGCTCGAGCCAATGATACACGCCAAGAACAAAGGGACAGAAAAAACACGAGAGAATCAACAAGCGACGGACTGAACGATACATAAATAGATTTAAATAGGTTTAAATGTGTATGTACAGAATATGGGACATTAAGGAAGAGCGACATCCATGGAGATGATTAGCTCAACCTTCAGAATGCTGAACACCTTTCTCCCTTCTCGGTTGGGCTCTTCTTGCTCACAGTGAACTTGGACTTGAGAGACTGCTCCGCTATCAGCTGATTGATTTCATTTTGCCTGTAAGTGGATAATCTGCCACTTATCCAAGCTACTTTGGACTCTTCCTGGGAGCCTCGAAGGCCCCGCTTACAGGCCCTGCCTATGAGGTACACCACCTCGGCCAGGTTGAGCAGCACACACAGCCCGGACACCGCCAGCATGAACACAGTGAATATGGTCTTTTCGGTCGGCCTGGAGACAAAGCAGTCCACCGTGTTGGGGCACGGGTACGAGGCGCACTTCACCAAACGCACCATCTTGAAGCCGGGATAGATCAAGTAGAAAATGTACAGAAAAGCCACCTCGAAGCCGATCCGGAAGACGATGCTGATCACGTACGTCCACCACAGTGCTCCGGTGATCTGGAACTTCTGGTTCTTGATGAGCTCCAGCTCCTTGGGACTGCCGCGGCCCGTCTTCTTCAGGATCTTCTTGTCAATGTGCCGTCGGTGGGCCACGTGCATGGCCACCAGCAGGGCGGGGGTGGAGACCAGGATGAGCTGCAGCGCCCATAGGCGGATGTGCGAGATGGGGAAGAACTGGTCGTAGCAGACGCTGTTGCAGCCGGGCTGCTGGGTGTTGCAGACGAAGCCGGACTTCTCATCTCCCCAAACGCTCTCAGCGGCGACCACCAGCACCAGGATACGGAAGATGAAGATGACGGAGAGCCAGACGCGTCCGATGCCGGTGGAGTGCCTGTTTACGCCGCTGATCACGGCGTAAAAGCTCCCCCAGTTCATTTTCGACTCCAGTTCTGCAAAGAATAGAGGTCACGTTTCAGAAAAGGTCACACGGACCAAGGCTCAGCTCCATCTCTGGCTTAAAGCCGACCGGCATACATTTCAAAACGTATCTCAAGAAAAAGATAAATAACCCACATTCTTAAAAAAAAACTGTCTAGCAATTGTATTAATTGTAGCAACAGATTATACCAGTCTAACTGTGCTAGCAGCATTCTTTACAGAGGTTTACCAGGCTCAGCCGGCGGTGCAAGCGGCGTACGCAGCGCCCGGTCCAAAGCTGACCATCTTGAGGTGTGGACCGAGCATCAAGCTGGCAGAGCGAGGAGCAACAGAAAAGGAGTTTCCCAGTAGCAGGCCGGCCGTATAAGAGCAGGGGTGATGGCCTACCGCCGTGCGCCGTCACAAGACGCAAAGGGACGAAGCCAATTGCCAAAGACTGGCGGTGCCACGTGATTGGCTCACCCTGTATTAATACCGTACTCCCAAACTGACCTACAGCCCAGTTACAGACGGACTGACAGACTGCCAGCAAATATCTCCAAGGAACAAGCAAGACATTTTCATTAAGACAAGTGAGAGACCTCCATTGTTTGTCAGGAAGGCTACAGAATCGAGCAGAATGAAAACCGGTCACGTTAAGAAGATGAATCATTCAAATAATCTGATTATAAGTGACAATAGTCGAGGCAATGGGGCGTGAAAAGCATCACACACAGAAAACCTCATCGCACTGACAGTTAGTAGAAAGTTGAATGAGAGGACAGTTTACCTTCAGCTGTGGTGGTACACAAAAATGTGTACAGAGGAGATATGAATTAAAATATTGGGTTTTTGTTAGCGAGCCAGAGGGCTGGATTGAGAAGCATGCCTTTGCAAAATGCTAATCATTCCTCCGCCACTAGCCAGTGCCCTGCACCGTAGCAGTCATATGCGCTTATATAAACTATTTACATACAATGGCGGCCTTTATTGGGCTGCAACAAGACTCTTTAGAATTCAGATCAAACGCCTCGATTTCCGCCTACCCCGGGCAAAAGGAGGAATCTGTGTGGACACAAAGGGCCTCGGCCTGCCACATTATTTATCGTGCTCGGCAGAGAAGTGAAGGAAGCTTTTGACCAGAGTCCCTGACATTCAGAGTCACCAGCAGGTTGGCAGAGTCACCCGGAAAAGATATGTAGAGTTACAATGTAGTAAGAAAGGAGTCTGTGAGGCATTTATATGCATACTCTCATTTCTTCGAGAATTTTTGCAACTTAACTATGTGCCAAATGTCCCAAATATTTTCTTGCATGTTGACTCATTACCATGGATTAAACGTATTTTGAGCATTAGTTATAAATGTCCTTGAAGAATGGGTACTGCACGAAATTTTAACAATGACACTTCTCCTTTTGCTATCATCAACTGAGATTGCACATTCTGTAAAGTTCATACTCCTCCCTGTGACATTAGAAACAATCATTTGCAACAAATACAGTAGCAACAAACTGAGTGCTACTGTATGTGGTCATGTGATGATGTACAGCAGCTCACTATGCAAAGAGCTTCTCTGCATCACTTATGACAAATGCAGTGGGAGGATTTCAGTGGCCTGGTAGTTCTATGAATGAACTAAACCTCATTTATATTCGCTGTATGGAACACACGGTTATTTACAATATAGAGACAGAGAGTGCACTTGTAGAGAACAGTTTTATTATGAAAGCAGCGCTACAATATCAATTAAAAATAATACAGCCGCCATTGTACAACACAGAAATATCAAGCACGGCAACACGGCTCAGAAAATGCTAATTGTGAAAGGAGCAGGAAATAACCAAACTACTGTATGCAGATCCATTTCTGGTTTTTAGCAAATGCTAGGGTCAATAAGTATTAAGTACAAAGAGAAAAGGTTCTAAATAAGACATACACAGCCTACATGCATTTAAGAAAAGCAATTACCGAGGCCTCAAAGAAACAAAACATGGATAAACGTTCCATAATTACAGGACAAATATTATTTAGTTGCAATGTTATTAAGAACATTTATACTCCATCACTAGACATACATTCCACATTATGAATTATAATGACATCATACACAAGAAAGCCGATACAAGTTGCTTATTGTGTACTAGTCCAATCAATGCTTTCAGCCTTAATCCAATAAGAGGATTTTCCCGTAACGTAAGAATCATTAAGTTTCTGGGTTTGGGTGTTCCATGGCAAGTCCGCCATTACTATTCAGATTTTACATAGTTTTTGGCAGTCAGGACATTGCCAAACAAAACAAGAAACCTTCCCTAACCTGAATTACTTCTTACTTTGAGTATAGCATGAGATGAGGTACTTCTCCCACTCAGACTCCCGTTTCCTCGTTTTAAGTTGAGTTGTGCCTGAAAAAGGCAAACAGAAGATTTGGATAGAAAATGATTTTGGTTGTGGTCAAAGACAGGCTGCACTGCCACCTACTGTAGATGCACAATCTGGGGTAAATCATTTCCAAACTAACTAGACTTACTTCTTTTCATGAGACCCAGGTTCCTCAGTTTGTTATGTTCGGCGTGTCCGTTCTGGGCCAGTCTCAAAGACAGGGACGCTCCCCTTCTGAAATTAAGATGAAAATATTGAAATGTTAAGATACTGTGTCATGCTGTAAAGTCTAATCCCATTATAAGGCCAACATAAGCTTATATTCAGTCCCTGTACAAGTACTCCTTAATGAACGCTAAATAAAACAAAAGGGTAACATGCAGGGTATTCTAAACTGTATTATTCACAATTGACTGGTTACTTTCTTATTAAGTACCTCATAGCGCCGAGCTTTCCCTTTTCCAGGAACAGCTCGACTGTAACCGTGGGCCCCTGTGGGTAAAGTCTGGCATAGAGCGTCCTGTTGTGCACCATAGCTTTGAACCAGCCCACTGCCTCCTCAGACCAATCACTCCCATTCACAGGTGTCACCTAGTGGGGGAAAGAAAAATGTGATAAATACCGTGAAAATGTATTTCTACGCCCAATAGATACGGCTGTGACTTATCAGGTGCACAAACGCTAATGCTTTAACAGTCTACATACTCACCGCAGAGCACATTATTTTAACCATATTCACGCATGCAAATCTCAGAGGGAATAATTTGCAATATTGCATTCTTATTATTTAGATGCTTTGGCAACATTATCTTTTTCCGGTCAGGCAATAAAGCCACATTGAACTGAATTGATAATCTGCGTGACATGAAAACATGAAACTGCATTAAGAATTAGGATACTGAAAAAGGAGACCATGTTCCATTACAGTTACACTAACATGAGCAGGCAAACTCACGTTTTCCAACGAGACCTTGACAGCCTGCAGTGGTAGGGCGGCCATTTCAGGGGTCATCTCTTTGATGTTCAACAGGGAGAGGCAGGCCGTGTCCCCGTAGTCCAGCTTCTTCACCTCCAACTTGATAGTGCCGGCAGTCGGACATCTATCAGTGGTATTATTGTCTGACACCAATCGGGTCACAAAGCATCAGGTGAAGCAAAAAAAAAAAAAAAAGGAATTACCTCACATCTGCAGGCCAGCAAAGTGACACTGCTACCATCTAGAGGTATGCCGGAGCAAAACCATTCCAATGAAGTAAACTGGACGCACCTGCACTTACTCCACACATCTTTGTCACCTGAACCCTGCACCATTGTTCTTGCTTTGGGAACCAACCCATTACTTTTGCTCCAATGTCTGGAATGCAGCTTGGCTCGGCGTATGAACTACTGGCTTTCCAGCTGCTGCAAAATGAGAAAACGAAATAATAACCAAGAACATGTGGATTATTAAAAAAAAAAAAAAAAAAGAACAAAAAGGCAGAAGTGGCTCTATACGTTTTGTTAATCAGGGAATCAGTATAAAGCCTTTGCTGAACGACTTACTCAGCGAACAGGGCCCGCAGCGTCACAACAGAGTCCGCGTGCTGCACGTAGAAGTGACCTGGGCTCACAATACAAGACACCACAACTTCAGTCTCTTCAAACCTCCGTGTTTGAAAGTCAGGAATGGTGATGCAGTGAAGCGCCGGTCTTTCTGCGTCGGCCACGTGTTCAGGTTCTGTGCGTTGCAGAGTTTGGGTCTTCAACTGGGTGTTTAGACTGGAGTCCCCTTGAGCTGTTTTATTTGGGCAGTCTTTGTTATCCAAGGGATGAGCTTCAGACTCCCCACATCCCACCTCTGTTAATATGTCTCCAATATCCCATAATTCAGTCTTTGTTGCTATTACCAAAGTGTAGGCCCGAGAGCCACTCGATTGCACTCTTTTTACTATGAAAACTGGGGCTTGGCTCTCAATGTCAGCACATAATGTTTTTGGAGCAGGAGCATCGATCAGATCATCAGTCACATGTCTGAATTGGTACATGCTCTTACGCCACTCTATAACAGTGACCTCTAGTGCACCCATGTTTTTAGCTTTTGCTCTGAGGAAGTGAAGCAGCTGAGAGGATGTTTGTTTTTGGTGTTGCACCTGGACATCTTCCTCACGTCCCCATCTCATTAGTGGTTTTATTTTCGTTGGTCTCGGGTTACTGATCTCTGGGAGTATAGCTTGTATGGGAGGTAGTGGTAATGGTGGTCTCTCTGGGTTATTCTCAGGTCTCTCAATGATTGCAGATGCAAGAATTGTAGCATCGGAAGGGAGTTTCTCCTCAAAAATAACAGAATGTTCTTTTTCTTCAGCCTGTATGTGAGGGGTCAAGCGCAAAGTCGCAACGGCACTGCTGTAGCCGGACGAGATGTTGCATTGCATGTTGTACTGCTGGTTGGTCAGCGTGGGTCCTAGCACCTGAACAGTTTTGGTTATTGAGGTATTCATTTGGATTACTTTGTCTCCGAGTGGTTGAAGCGGATATGCTTGCACTTTTTCTTTCACAGCAGACTGGCCACAGTCTGGTGTCTCTGTAAAGGTGATAAAGAACCAGAGATAAATTACACACCAATACTTGCTCATGGCTGCGAGGCCATTTGTATGATATAAAAATTATCCATTTCTTTTACATGTGTACATCATCTTGATAGAGGTTAAATCCACCTATAAATAAAATAACTGTTCAAAAATGAAGAACCAAGCAATTGACTTGTACAATAGATTGATGTCTAGTAGACAGAAGATTGTGGAAGCAATCGGTCCCTTAGTACTAGGTCAGATCCACAACCAATGGGTCGCGGAATATTGTTTAACATGAAAACAGTCCATGAGGCAAAAAGGTTTGATCATAGTGATGTGATTTACAGATATGCGGATCATATATACATGCGATAATACATTCAAAAACTTAAATAGATACAAGTAGGATGTACATGATAATGTTAAACACAATAAATATTGCAGGAAAACTAATGGAGGAAAATGTTTATTTCAATTGTGTAACGACTTATTCAATTATTTTAATAAAGAATACATTTACACAGACTGGAGAACATCAGGACATTTTTATGTAGCATTTCAAACTTAAGGTCCGTCAAAATCTCATTCATGAACCAACTTCTGTTGAATATTTGTTGACTTACCGACTGTGAGGTCTTTTAATAACCCGCAGAGCTTTTCAATGTTTTCATGTTTTGTATCCAGAGCCTTGACCAAATCACTGAACACACCATCAGCGGGAATAGTTGAATTCAAGAAACCTTGAACGTCTTTATAGGCCTAAGAGAAAGGTGGAACAAGCTGATGATGATTTTGCGAGGGAAAAAAAAACGATTTTATATATATATATATATATAGTTATATATATTACATATAACGATTACATTCCATGTCATTTAGCTGAATCCAAAGGGACTTACAATAACCTACAATTAAAAAAAAAAATGAGTTAACACATTTCTAGTAACCAATTGGAAATGTAATTTAAGGTTATAACCTTTTGAAGCTAACATTAAAACAACTTTAACCAATGCACTTGGTTGTAAATAAGCTTTGATTGTAGCGCTGGCAACATTTACATGCAATTTTCATCAGTGCTTTGTTGCATTGCAATTTTGCAATCTCAGTCAACTAACTTTAAATTACATTTAAGTTAGGAGAAATTTCTAACCATATGGGTTCCGCGTTAGCATTAGCTAATTTACCGTAGCTTAGCTAACATTGGCTCAGTCCATTGTTAGTCCACAAGTAAATGTATGTTAAATATGTGAAACCATTGCTAACATTACCTTACCTTGTTAGTGAGGTTGAGAAGTTCTTGTTCAAGACTATTCCGGGCAATTTCCAGCATAAAGAGTTTGAAAGTCAACTGCACTTTCTGGGAGACTGCGGGAGGGTGCTGAGGAGTCATGGTCGTCTGGGACGGAGTGGAGCCTCCGACAGGCACCGCAGCGACTGCAAGCCCGGGCGCTGTCATCAGCTAGCTAGTTAGCTTAGCTAACGTTAAGTAAAATGTGTCACTAACGCTAGCTAACGTGAAATAACAAGTATTCAAAGTGTCAGTGAAACCTGTTATGCTCCTCCTTTGGCCTGCGAAATACATTAATGACGAGCCATGTTGGAAACGTTCTTGAGTTGCTCAAGTCCCCGAGGGTTATGTTTCAGATTTGAAGGGAAGTCTTCCTGAACTACTCTCCCAGCTAACAATTTATGGTTCCCAAAACGTTCTCTCAAAGTCGGCTTTTGCTAAACAGTAACGTTAGCGTTTGGTTCCCAGACGTTACCTGAAAGTTAGCTGTTGGTTCGATTAAGGGCGCGATGGGAGGTTTTCTGACGTTCCATCAACGTTAGTTATTGGTTATATAACACGTTCCCCTGACGTTATCTAACGGTTGCAGCCTTCGGATAACCCCTAGGGGTCTTCCTAAACTACTCTGTCGCCATAGTTTCACCGTGTGAACAAGAGGGATGTCTCGCTCCTCCTGTTGAAGTGCAATGTAACGTCAGTGCTAAACTATCTAACGTTCATTACCAACGTCTTAGCGTTAGAAGTAAATGCTCTTAAAAAAACAGGTTATTAAATCTGGTCTGGTAATTCAAATGCTGACTGTACCTCTTGGTGGGCGCTCAGAATCTCGCTGTTTTATCGAGTAAATCGAAATGATGAATTTTAGAAGCTTTGGTGCCAAAGTAATCTCAATATGTTCTCAAACTTTTACATTGAATTTGTTCAAGAACACTGGTATAAGGAAGTTAAGCCAATATGATACATGATATGATACCAAATAAACCAATATTAGTTAATATAATTATATTAGTTAATTAATGATGCAACAAAACCTTACATTGCATGATCCTTGCCCTTTTTTAAGTTGCAGCCAACTATAACCATGGCTGATTATATTCATGTATATACAATGACCTACAATGCTGGGTCGCACAGAAGAATGCTCAGCCGGACACACTGGTGGATTCTTGTGACCTCTGCGGTAATGTCTGAATTACAGGCCCACTGGGAACAAGCACAGAGGCCAATGGAAACAAGGAATTACAAGCAGAGTTTTACAGTTGACCTACGGAGACACCAATGTCACAGACACTTAAATCCTGGAAGGTTCCTTAGAAAAGCTTTGTTCTTGATTAACTGCTGAATTTACTTCATGACAGATACTTAACAGCTTGGTAAAGTCATGTGACAGTGAGTTCATTTATAATGACTTCACTTCCAAAATGGATGCCTGACTAATCTGCAGATTTTGCAGAATTAGCTCATTTCAAAACGCTAACATATTTACATATAACATAAGTAACATATTTACCAATCCAATGCTTTCATAACCTAAAGAATATTCAAATACAATACAGCTCAGCCACAGCATGTTCACCCTGCTGACCTATGGCAAGAAAAAGAGAAGTATCAACTGCTAAACTACAGAGCGACTTCCTTCCTTTGGCTGTGAGATTCATCAACACATCCACTTTGCTGCACCATCAAAAATAGTTTTATAGCTTTTTTACAACATCAACTGCCCCACCCCATATGTTGTGGAATGAGAAAAAAACTGACCTTCAACCGTGCGATTAATAATTTAAAGAAGCTGCATCTGTGTTGTAAACAATATTAGTATCATTCTGAATCATGGATCACGCTCACATGCGTAGAGGAGCGCAATGCATTTATTAACACAACTGCAGTTCCAGGTCAACAGATTTAAAAAAAGAACAAAAAAAGAAAATGATAGCAGAACATATGGCTGGATGCCCACAGACGTCAAGGGATGGGTTTACAAAATAACCGATAAAGCAACTCAGATTTTAACAAGATGGGTTCAACATTAATGGCATTCCAGTGACTTAGGTTGAATTTGATTGATTTAAGATGAAATTGTCCTTATTAAGTGACACATCGAAAGTCTCGAATCTAACTGGGCAAGAACGACAATCCTTTACTTGTAAGGATTACAGTTGGAGTGAGAAAGTGACAGTGATAGTTTCAAATACTTGATACGCAGCTGCTGATGTCAGCATGCCAGCTACCATTAACTACTAAGTAGAAGAATGAATGTGATTTGCCACCTGCATTCCTTTGGTTTTGCACCTAATACTACCCACACAGTGTTCTTTTCTTCCAGTGCTCTTTGCTTGAACTTGTCAAGCTGCTACTTGATCTAGTACCTAAATCTCGTGGGTGTGGCAACAAAGATATTTCCTTCAGTTTTCTTACTCAGGCCAGATTGATAGGCGTCCTGGTGGTTTTGGCACTCGTGCTGACATTGCAGCCGTAGCTGTACCGGGTGGACAAAGTGGAAATGAGAGTTGCAAATGGGAGTGGCACTTTTAAAGGAGACTAATCTGTCAATAATCTGTCAATAAAAAACAATGAGAGGATTGCTCAACAGGATATCCTCCTGCAACAGCAGTCTCTCCCCAGTGAACCCTGAGCTAATACATAAAGGTATTAAATCCTTAGAATTCATTTTACGCTGCAGCATGTCATAAGTTTTTTGCACATTTCTCCTCACATTACACCATCCATCCTCATTGTCTCTGGATCAGCAGTGCGGTATGAAACTCAAAGATCGTTCTTGTGTTGTTGGTATAACCTCTTTTTCTTAAATATATTTTATTCAAATGTGCAAAACAACAGCCCACGCCTGCCCCATAGAGGGGGCTTATTCTCAGTGAGAATGCTGTTGACACTGAATGATAGTAACCCCTCTAGGAAATACCTTTAGCCTTGGTCGAATTCCATATCAAACCACAGGGATTTATTTTGAAAGTACAGAAAACGGAGACCCTCAAATACTGTGAACACAATTCTGGTTATTAGGCACAGCATTTTTATTAACATGTACAGCATAATTGATGACACATTTACAATTGTATTTAATTTCAAGGCCAGAGCCAATTATACACAATAAAACAAACAGGTGCAGAAAGGGAAATATATTATTTATATATAGTGTATATATATATTTAATTCTTGAGGAGTTTCGATTCTGGCGATGTTGTGCAAGGCCTCACGTCAGAAACAATTGAGCCAAGGCAAAACATTCAGTTGGTTCCAAACATTTCACACTGAAGGATGGGCAAAAATGTTCCACTTGAAAAGCGATTTGGCACACATATCTTAACCAAACACCTTGGAAGTTCATTTTAATCTCAACAATTTGACTGCACAAATTATACAGTGTGGTGCATGTTCCACAAGAATAATCTCCAAATTAAACCAATGATAACAGATTTTACATATCAAATTATAAAGGATATTTGGGTACAACACACCTTCTTGGTGAATATGATGAGCACTGTCAATATAACAGTTACAAATAAACCAATGACAAGCATGGTTCCAAAGTTCATTTCCTGTGCTTTTGTGCGAAACAAACAATAACCTGAAGGGTTTTTCAGATACTCTGTCATTGCAATGCTTCGATCGCTTGTAAAGCACACCACGTCATCGACATCAGGCAGGTTCATCTTCAGCTCGTCTAGGGTTATAAGCCACTTACTGTCGCAACAGTTAAAATTATTTCCACTTATATACATAAGATTAAGGTGAACCAGATCAAGGATCAAAGAATTGTTTAAAGACTCAAAATGATTATTCCTTATGTCTATTTCTGTCAGAGGAGAGCAGCTCAAACTGCTCGGTAGCAGATCGAGGTGGTTGTTGGATACGTTCAGCTGAGTCAACGCTGGCATGCAGGGCAAAGACAGATCAGAGCTGGTCATGTTTATTTCACTCATGATCAAGGACTGCAGAGTCTTTTGCACACCTTCTAATGCATCCCTTCCAACTACTATATGGGAATTTCCTGCAAGGTTCAAAGAAACCAAAGAGGTGTTTAGAAATGTGCTCGGTTGAAGCATTTTGATGTTGTTTTCTTTAAGATTGAGGTGTTTAAGAGTCCGTAGCTGGCCAATGACAACACAGGAGGGGTTGAGATGTATGTGCTGTGTTGATTGTTCAATAGAGGCGCAAGGTTGCACAGAATTGTCTTGTAGATTTAATGTTTCTATTTGTGTGAGGGCATTGAGAAAAAGTGGAGAAATGTACGCAAGTCCGTTACTCTGAAGACTGAGGTACTTTAAGGATGGAAAGAAAAGCTGCCTACTAATTCCAGATTCATCATAATTTCTTATATTCCAGGTAATGTTTTGCAAACAGTTGAAACTAAAATTCAGAGTTTCCAATGATGTAAGGAGGCTCAAAGTCTCAAGCGGGAAAGATCTGAAGTGGTTATAGCTCAGATCAATATAAATCAGTGGCATCAGCCTCCAGTTTGAGTGCAAGTTGTTTTTTCTAACTATTTTCTCACTCATTATTTCACTATAAAGAGCATTAGCCTCTGATACCATTGTAGCCTCTGAATTTAACACACCAACCAAATTATTCTGTAAATGCAGATACTTCAAACGGTTCATTTTTGGAACAATTGGGAAATATAGGAGTTTGTTGTGACTCAGATCAAGGATTTCAAGCCTGTACAACTGGTCGTCCTCACGAGTAACAAAGAACTCAACTGAATTTTGACTGAGATTCAGATATTTAAGTTGATGTAATTTAAAATCACAGATATGTGGCAGGTTATTTCTGGCCAAATTTAACATCTCTAATTGTCTCAAAGGTTCAAATGTGCCCTGTTCTATCACCGATATCTGATTGTCATCAATAGTAATGGCCCTCAAACCTTTACTCTCTTTGAACAAGTTGTGTGAAAGTGTTGTTAAAGCATTACCAGTCATCTTAAGTTGATCAAGAGAAGGTTTGTTTCGGAGATACAGTTCCGCCGCATCATCACTCAAGTCGTTCATGGACATGTCCAAGCTCTTCAATCTGATGATGGATTGAAGGGCTTTGCCGTTATTGTCAATGTCATTGCTCAGCAAATTTCTAGACAAATTCAAGTCCTCCAGTTGAGCCAGGTCTTCAAAAGCGCCCTCAGAGATGAGATTGAGCTGGTTGGAGCTCAGGTCCAGCTGCTGCAGGTTGGGCAAAGAAAGTGGGTGCAGCTGTCTGATGAAGTTATTGGACAGGTCTAGTCTCCGAAGCCTTACGTCCAAATCCAGAGGGACAGAATACAGGTTCTGGTTGCTCCAGGAGTCCTCCTTGAAATGAAAGGAACAGTAATCATAATCAGACAGGGAACTGTGGAAAACAAACATTTCCACTATTTTTGTACAAAAAAATGTCAATTATAAATTGTAAGCATACCTTTGGCAGGTCATATGTCAGTCCAGTTATATGAAGGTCATTGCTGATTGACCAGAGCAGCAGGAGATTAGGGAACATGTGTCTGACCATCCTCTCTCTGCTGTTGCTTCTGCTGCTGTTCAACTGTACTACTACTGTTGTCCAAGCTCATACATACACAAACACACACACACACACCCTCTTATAGTCATGCTTCATAAAAAAAGGGAGAGGGAATACAGCTGTGGACACCAGATAGGCACAGCGTATTCTATATTTAGACAGTAAGGGCAACAAAGGCTTGATTGATATATACAAAAACCATATCACTTACTTTTCTACACATAAAAGCCTCTAAATACTTTTGATAAAAACTGTATTTAGACAACGGTTTTTGTGTTTAATGAAGTATTTATACAGATTCATACTTTCTAAAGGATATATGAATCTATATGACAATTTATTTGTATTCAGACATATTATTCTATTTATAACAACTGTACATTTCTTCATGATACCTTTTAGTATCTACAGTGTTGAGCATTTGGTGTCAGGAACCCCCTCCCGAGTAGAAGGATATAAATTTATACCTTTGTTTGTTCCTGACATAGTCTTTGGTAAACGGAAACCCTTCTAAAATAGACGAGAGGAACAAATAAACAGACGTGGAGGCGGAGCGAGGTATAAAGAGAGATGTCAAAATAGACTGATGAAAGGAGGTGGAAGCACACCTAAATATAATGCAAGGGGACAGTTCAGGAAGACTACTAAATACACAACATAATGTTTTAAAGCTAAAGGATCTTAAAAGTAGATAGGCAGTTTATTAAACAAATTTAAAAAAAGAGTTTTCCTGCTGCTGTCAGTGCCTCTGCCCTCTATCAGTATCCCCTCACACGGCTCACGCACAGTTTCTCACATCCGGCAGCAACAAGCTGCATGATTATCATCATCATACTGTCCTGTTTCAGTTTAGCTGTATGACACCAAAAAATGTAGCCTCTGCGTCCATAGAGATGAGGGATTGGGGCCTGTACGGGATCACCAACTCAAGCTCATCATCCTGAAGCAGCTGCACAATGCCTGCAGCAAAGGACAGATCGACGTAGGCGTTATAGACAAGACACCAGATGGCTGACAAGTAAAAACAAAAACCAAGCTAAAGTCTCACAGCGAGGCCAGCTTTAAAGCTCCTGGGCACAGTCTCTGAAGCTGTTTAGAGGGATGGACGCCATATGTACAAAAAGTATGCCCTCATGTTGTTTAGTGGAGAGATTGCTTAAGTCAAAGGAGTTCTCACCTAGCACTCAATAGAGAAGATTTATACCACACTTACGCCCCAATGGCAAACTTGAAGCTACAGCCAGCAGCCTACTAGCATAGCTTAGCACCTCTAGAGCTTACAAAGGTAGCACATTTATTTAATATGCACAGTGTGAAGTGTAAGTGTGAAAAAGCACTCCAGATAATCACTGCTTTTGGACAAAAACGAGCCCAGCACGACGCATAGTCAACCGTCCAACAATGGCTCAATTTTACATTCAGGTTTCTGTGTAAGCAAATACGCTATGTAGGTTTCCCTTGGGGAATCTAGTTTACGCGTTGGACAGAGCAAGAATTGCTGTTCTTTGTGCTAAGCTAAGCCATGCTTGACACCGCCTGGCTAGAGCTTTATATTCACCATCTAGACATGAGAGGGGTATCAATGATCTCATCTAACTCTTGGCAAGAAAGCAAATAGGCATATACTTTTTGAAGACTATATCGTTAAGGCCACACAGTGCCGGGCAACCGTATCGGCTCACTGACCTGCAGTGTAACAAGTATTGGCTGGATATTTATCGGGCATCTCTTGAAGGCAGCGCAAGAGTTCTGTTGTTGTACTCTCTGTTCTAGCGGAGCTCAAACTTTGAATGATATGACCCATGACTGTACTTGGGCTTTTGAACAAAACCTGTGAATTAAGCAGAACATTAGTTGACCCGTTGAAATGAAATGAATTTAGTCATGCTTTAGTTACAGTGACCCCATACTTGTCCAAACACCAAGTAATATCCATCTTCTTGGACAACAATTCTGTTTTCCTTTTGTGAAATTGCATTCCCTTGCTGCGCAGAAACAGTCCAAGGGATTACGATTATATTTCCTATGGGAGAAGGAATGACACACTCATTCAAAATAATGGCTTACATTGTGCATTAGTACAGCCAAAGACTTGCATTTAGTTTTACCTTTTATGTCTGGCTGTTTGTTAGTGTTAGCTGTTAACTGCAGGAATGATGTTGGAGCTGGCAGGAAGAGGAAATAAACATAATACTTTAATTCAATTAACTTAGTATATAGTGTTTATGGTCTCACTACAAGATTAGACCGTAACTAATGGGCACATTTTCAGTTCTCTGCTCCAACCCACCTCTGCAGCTGCCCTGTTGCCGTTTCACTCTCCTGGAAGAAATCTTCAGAGAACTTTGCAAAGTACTTGGCTTTATGTCCTTAGAGAAAACAAAGCATTAGGACAAAATGTGTTATTGCAGCGCTATCTGAACACTCAGTAATGGCATAAATCTCAGTAGTACAATGTCCACGATGACATAATCAGTGACATACCTCCCTTCTTTCAGACATCTTGGCCATTTTCCCGTTGACTCCCTCAGAACGCGGCTGTTTTAATTGTAAAATGATGTCCCCTTGGAGTTTGCGCAAATCATGTTCTAAAACATTGGCTCTGTGCACCAGGAAAACACTAAGACAAAACATAAATGCTGCTAGCGACATTAAGGCACTGTAAAGCATGGTGAGAAGGAAGACGCAGACTGGATGTCCTGAAGTTACTCAGATGGGTGAGGTCACACATCAGTTAACCCCGGAAACCGAAATGTAAAGTTTCAAAATGAGGAACCATCTTCTCTCTGCCTCTTAAGATGGAACTCATTTAGATACCACAAGGATTACAGCCAAATTTGGAGTGTGTTGTAAAACCTGCAAAGTAAAAGCAACATTTTAATGAAGCCAAAGGCCTCAAAGAGCCTCACTTGTCAAAACACGTGCCAGCAATTTCCAAAAAGGGAGAAAAGTTTAGCCCTTTAAATCAATACCATAGCTACACAAACACAAGACAGACAAATGCATGTAGACAGAAAATTAAACACTTTAATCCATCAATCAACTCCATTTACAAAAGTATATCCCTTTTTATATACAATATGTACAGAGACGTATAAACAACTATCATTTTTCCACATGGATTCATTCATACGGTGACCAAACAATAGCACTGTAACAAAACATATCTCTGATATTCTGCAGGGATGCTGTAGTGCAAATGTGTGCAAAATATATAGTGCTGTTGGTCTGTGAATACCTTCTAACTCTTTTTGAGTAACCTAGTGGCATATGGTGCTAATAAGCGCATGTTAAACCACTTACTTATACCTGTTAATATAATTCAATGACTTAAAATGGCCAACTATGCAAACTGCAAACAGAGCATTTGCTACAATAGCTGGTGTTTTTGGAGATACAAGATTATCATTCAGCAGCACTTGACAGTATGTAAATATTAAGTACATGTCAGCGCAGTGTCCTTCCTGGTTATGAAGACAGATGTCGGCCGTGTTGACACCAAATGGTGACTAAAAATAAAACCATTTTTCTTTTTGGCTCATCACAGCTGATTTCCGTCAGCGTGAGGGCAAAGTGGGACAGTCTATTCACTCCTTTTTAATACGGACCTGTGAAGGTGACAAAAGTCCTCGAGGGGGCTTCTTCAATGTCAATTACTGGTAGGATTTAATTTTCCTCTGAACAGGGTGTGGGGAGTGTGGGGGCGGGGCGGGTGGGGGGGGGGGGGGAGGGCATGAGACGAAATGTAAGTCGCTTAGGATAAAAGCGTCCGCTAAATGACCTGTAATGTAATGTAATGTAGTTATCGGTTTTGTCCAGCAGATGGAGCCTCTCCGAGTCGGACACTCCCCAGGAAGGTGGTGTGGTTGGTCATGCTGATGAGCGTGTCCTCATACACTATGCGTATGGAGATCCTCTGGCCGGCGCGGAGCAGGCTGACCCCAGCCGTGTAGCACGTGTTGAACTTGCGCTGGCCCGTCTCGATGCTGCAGGTGCAGCGGAGGAACGGGTTGGAATCCACCATCACCTCGTAGCTGGCAATGTCGGTGAAGTTGAGGTAGTACACCTGGCGAGGACATAGAATTCACAGCCGACTGAGAGGGGTAGTCAAAACGGATCCACGTGATATTCAAGAGATTATTTAAAGCCGGAACAGCTGGAATTTCGGAGTAGCAAACTAGGGTTTGAGTTGTAGACTTGGAAGAGTGGAAACATTCTCGTGATAAAAGTCAAACATTGATGGCCAAGTAAATGGAACATGGTTTTTACGCTTAGCTGCAGACAAAACTGCCAGTTCTTTTGACTCTGAACTGTAAATCCTAAGAGTTACGTCAAGGACCGTACTCACTTCTACCTGACTATAGATGAAGTAGACACCGTCCAGCAGCACCTCCAGCTCTCCAGAGCGGGAGTGCATTTTAAACACGCGGTGATGGATGGACACCATCTTCCAGTTCCTGAGGATGCCTTCAGAAAGATCTAAGCATGCGACAACAAACAAACAAGAGGCACACAGTCAACATGAACAGCTCTCAGCAGGGTTTAACTACAACCAGAGCTCTGTACTGGTGGACTGTATAAACCTTCTCATGATTCTCACACTCCTTTTGGACTAACAAAGTGATGCAGGGTGACTTTAATCTGCCAACATTTGAGGGTTCAGCTTTGGCCAAGTCAATGCGTCTGATTTAAAATACAAGCCTACTGAACTAATCGTGTGTTAGCTATGAGATTACTCCAGGGTAACCAAAATCTTACACAACCCTAGAGTAAATATGGTTAGCAACATCCTAAAACACAACAGGTTATATATTCATTGTGGTGCAAGTCAGTGTGTAGCAGAACAGTTCTGCGATAAAGGGCGTTGACATGTGAATCCCTTTGCGTCAAAGACAGCGGCGCAACTACAGGAGACAGAGCAGACAGAAGTCCCACCTTCTCTCACTTGGATGGTTGTCTCCTGACCTTGCAAATGAACCACTGCAGGCTGAAAGAAAATAAAGAAAGAAGATCTCTGGTGAGTAACACATGATACACATTTAAACAAAAGAAGAGCTGTTTTATGAAGGGTTGTGTGTGTGGTAAGATGTTGCTTCAATAGCTGACATGCTCTACCTGGAATTCTTTTGTTTTCGTCTTATCGGGAACCCCTGGAACAAAAAGGGAGAGAGACATGATCAATTTCTGGCCTTCAACAAAAGAGATGATGATGATGATTAAAACAAAGCAAACAGTGAAATAGTTTTAAAGAACGATCACTGCTCTCCCACACCATGTTTGACACCCTGCATCAGACACTCCCTGAGTGAAGGGAGTGAGTTCATCGATTTGGACAACCTTCTAGTGTGGGAACGCATCGACATTTGGGAAAATACTGTAATCTAAGAACAAATCTCTGAACTTGCGTGTGTGCTGCGGCCCTCTGCACGATATCGCCCCATTTTAAGGTTTTAATACCTGCTGGACCTTGAGTGCCCGGAGGTCCCTGTGGCCCGGGGGGTCCGGGGGGTCCTGCAGGCCCCACAGCGTTGCTTCCCGGAATACCCGGGATTCCAGGGATGCCCGGCGGCCCCTGTGGACCGGGGGGACCAGGAGGCCCTGGGGGGCCCGGCACAGGCCGCTTTTTCCCTGTAAAAGAGCGAAAGCAAAATGGTTGGCTGACTCAAAGGACGGGTTAGGTTCACAATCCGCATAGCATCCGTACGGGTTGTAAAGTATTTTTTAAAATGATAATGTGGCTGACTGACAGAATAAAATATGGAAACGCTTTTCAGTCTACGTGGTTGTTGTATTTTGGACGAACTCCCGGAGCTACTTCCAAAAAGGTGGCAGCAGGTAGCCACAACACAGTCCGAATTGTTTCTTACCTTTTTTCTTTTCTTTCCTTCTTTCCCTTCCAGTCGATTCTGTGAGAAACAAAGACCGTGTGATCAAGCTTGAAATGTTCTCCCGAACAATTTTCATCTCCGATAACACCTCAGGTATCCGGATGATTCCGCGTAGGTCTCCTGAACGGGCTAAAATAACAGATTCCCATGTTCGGCATTGAACACTGGAGTGGAGGTACGTCAGTCTGTGGTATCTTCTAGTGTAGTAATTTGTAAGTGTGGTTTCACCTCCTCTGTATGAACAAGTGCCTAAAGCATTCACAGGCAGTGGAACTGGAGAAGATCATTAGAGAGATACTTTATCCTGCCAAAATCCTTTTCTTTGAATTAAGCCCAGATGGCGAATGCAGATGAAAGTGTGTGTGCACGTCCCGCCTTCACAGCCATGTGTGTTTGCGTGTGTGTATGAATGGATGGTGATGGGGCATCTAAGTCAGTGCTTGAAAGACAAAATGCACTTGGTGTGTGTGTGTGTGTGTGTGTTTATGCATTGTGCGCAGCTCAAGATTCCTTTTCAAAAAGGCCGTCTCCCTGCTCTTGTGTTTACCATGTCATTACAACTACAAAGGCCATTTAACCTTAAAACCTCACAGTTTGAGTCCCCCTCAAACATATGGCCAGTGTTTCTCCTCTGGCTAAATGACTGGATGCATCCGCATAGATTTCTCTTAACGAGCAGCCCTATCTGGGATCTGGTGCCCGTTAGGAGTACCCAGAATGCACACATACGCACACATGTGCAAATGCGGGACACACACACACACACACACACGCACACACACACACACACTCACACACATCTAAGGCTGAGATTACAAAAGCTTTTGTCTGTGCGCTGAGAGCAGAGGAGAGACCTGGGAATGATTAGTGTTTAGAGGCTCGAGACTTTACTGATTTATGTAGAAAGTCTCAAAGGTGAGTTTTTTCTTCTAATTTAAACACAATCACTAACCCCCCCGCCCCCCGCCGCCCCCCCGCCCTGCCCAAGTATTCAGTGTCACGCCACAGACATTGGAATGCCTTGTGATCATGCTGCACTTGTTCCACTCAGACATGAAACTTCAAAAGGCTTTGCTTTTTTTTTTTTATTTGCATAGCTCACATTCTAAACAAACTCAGACCTATTGGCCATATGGTTTTCCATGTAGCCATTGATTACGATGAATCCATTCGGTGGAATTAATGAAAGCCATCGGAGTCTCAGATGATAACCGTGTTCAGAAACGGCCACCTGGTTCCTTCAAACAAATGGACGTATTATAAAGTGATTTTGTTTTGTCTTATTTTCTTGATTAAGAGCATGCTTGGACCCTGAAGTTCTAGTTTTGCTCCTTCAAAAGGATACAGAAGATATTTTGGGGAGCTAATATTATTTCGAGACGGGGGCAAAACCCTCCTGAAGTCCAAGTAGTCCATCTTTTCTATCCAAGTAATAAATCAGTAAAAAAGTAAATTCCACAAAAAGTGAGAGTCCACCAACAAACTGTTTTGGAACCACCGACAGTTATTTACACTGTAACAAATCTCCTCCATACAAACAAGACAATCGGGAAAAACATTTTCAGCAAATAAAATGATGCATGTGCACCAGAAAGCAAGGACGTAGTTTTTTTTAGGGTGACCAATACAGCGGGGCGAGCCGGACTCCTGTATCAAGGTGCAAGGACAAGACAGTATTGGTCAATTCTGATAAATCCAAACAAACGTACCCGTTTCTGCCTGTTTGCCGGGACTTCTTTTCGCCCGTTGAGTTGCGCCCCGGTTATCCTGTGTGGCATGCAATTCACCATTTCTGCGTAGTAACTTCTCCTGGCAAAAAAACAACACAAAAGGAAAATATTCAGTCTGGAAAGGTCTTGTCGCAGGAAATTCAATTTGCTTTATGCACCTGGACGCTCCTCAGAACATGAATACCACCGTGTAATAATTCAGAATAAGCAAACAAAAGGAATGCGTGATACAAGTATTTCAGAGCGAAACCCAAGGTACAAGTGGCCTTTTCTATTCTTGGGCTATAATGTTTGCACAGAAACAACTTGGGGCATTTGAAAAGATGTGAGACACTGTCAGCCATCACAGTCATTGTGTGTCCCACCGGGGCCGTAACACATCCTGTAACACAAGTCATTTCTGTCTGTGTTTCTGCCGCTCGAGACGGCCACCTCGACACGACTGCACTAAAATTCACCTTTTCATACAAAAGGAGGATGAATTGCGGCCAACGTGAGAGCAACACCTATTCATGTAGCACCTGGTCTCGGCCCTATTCAGAGGCAGATGAATAAGGCCAAAAAAGTAAAAGAAAAGGATCCGACGCGGCTGGTCTGAGCTCATCCTCCCAAAACAGGAAAAGCAAAAGTGGTGGGATGTTCCCATGGGCCAGTGACTGGCGGGACAAACCGCGTGCCTGTGTTATTATGCGACTGCCTCTGGTCGACCTACATTCACATGAACTGACCCGACTGCGGCACGCTCGAGGCCACGAAGACATTTTCGTGCTAAGGATTCAGAGTTTCTACAAAGTTGCTTTCTCATTACAAACAGCCAGTTTTGTGATGACGTCTTCGGAGGTGTCCCAGTTCTTCAACAGTGGAACCACGACGAGACCACCCACGGCCTTCTCTCTCTCTCTCTCTCACTCTCTCTCTCCCCATCGAGCCCCACAATCCACGGGATCTCTTTCGGTCACACTTTTAAGAGCGTCGGCATGAATGATGAGGAGTTCTGAACGGCCGAGGACCGACGGCCGGCCAACTGACTGATTGTGCCGGGCCTCTTGGAGTTTTGGATGACCGACGCCAGTGACACGTGCAGCCCTTTAGCACGAAGATAACAAACAATGTTCATTATTGGCATCATTTATTCTTACCTGTAATGAATCAGACGGGCCTGCTGACAGACAGTTTGACCTTTTCTTTTCTTTTTTCTATCCCATTTGGGCACGAGATGACATATTCCACGTTTCCAGCTGTGACGCTCAAATAAACATAGTTGTTATGTTTACTCCAACCCCCCCAATAGCAAGAAATCTCCTTCTCCGCCAGAGCGGCGTGAACTCCCAGTGCCTCGTCGTGTGGTTTTCAAGCAGAGTGCCCCAGAAGAGCCAGAAAAAGACAGACGGGGGAAAGTTATGTTTCGAGTTTCTCCCGTACCTCGTCTCAGATGTGGGTCCCCCCCCCCCCCAGCCTCCACCAAACTCCCTCGTGTTGAGGGATGCACTGAATCATGTCAAACACCCCCCCAGCTGACTGTGTCGGCTCAAAAGTAGTTAAAAGTCTGCATTGCTGACCAGCTGCCGGCCGCGTCTGACCTTCGAGCGAGGGAATTCCAGCCAGAGCGTGTGTTGGAGTGGCCCACCGACACACACAAACAAACACGCACGCACACGGACGACCAGATGGGCCCGCGAGCGACGACGTTTGCCGTCCACTTGGCGCACAGGTGTCTCCACATCTCCTCTCCAGCTGTTGGCATGTGGGGGGGCTTTTGCCTCTCAAAAAGGACTGTGGGTGTACGTTCAAGGCATATCGTCTGTTCTGACGGCCAACCATGACCCCCCCCCGCCCCCCCTCGGGATTAAGCACGGGCAGAATGACAAAGAACTAACCAGCAATCGGCTCGGCTACCACCACAACTGCTGCGTCCCACGTTACACATGAAGGCTGAGCTGATCTTTAAAAAAAAAAGTTATTCGATCCATTATGCGAGCATGAGAAGTGGGCTGTGCTTCATTTCACTTCAATACAGCATTCACAGCCTCCGTACCCTTCAAAGGCACGCAGGCTTACAGTAAATCAGGATGACAACGTGTTGGTATGTACGCCAAGTGCCAACTATTGAGTAAACCATTCTTGTTCTGCACAAGGGGAAAAATGCTATTAATTAGAGGGCTTTCAAATCTTCAAAGTGAGGGAGGGAGGGGGGGGGGGGGGTTGTTGCGCGCAGACGACGCGATTCCCCGTTGCTCGGTGAGGATATAACTCAAATTCAGTCACCCCGAGATGTGCAATTTAGAGATCACAAGACTTATGTATGCCCTGTTAGCACTTTATTACAGCAGCCTGTATCTCCATTCAACACCACAGACATTTGTACATTTTCAGCAAAAAAGGCCACAGCTGAAGTGTTGTTTCTTTTTTTTTTTTTTTTTAACCAAAACTGTTTCCAGAACCTTCTGGTTGCAGTAAGGCTTCTTAACTGTCTTCAGTGACTAAAGTGCGGTTGCGGAGGTGAAACTCGGGGCTGGTGGCTGTCGGTGTCAGATGCTGCAGACTGGGTGCCCGTCGCCGCTGTGCAAGCACTGCTAACTTTAAAAACGCCATGCAACCCGCCGTTGAGTGAGACAGCGAGTTTTTCCCCTTTCGAATTTACAAAAAAAGGAGTGTTCCTTTCTTGGCCAATATCAAGACACGGTTCTCTGGAAAGCCATGTGTTTCAAACCATAACTTGGGTCATCTAATAACAGCGTCCATAGATTGTGATCCAAAAAACAACAAAAAACTGAGGAGACCAACCTAGGGGAAATGTTGCCTGTCAGCAGCCAATCAAATTACAGGTTGTTGCAACACTGCTGGCAGCTGAATGCTTAGAGAATTTATTATTCTGGTAGAGGTTTGTGACTCTGGGCTTGAACTTTACTGGGCGTCTACGCTATCGGCCCATCGAGACGATTCACGTTAAGGAGGAAAACCTCATGTTTCAACCTCCTCTGCCATGTGATTTTATGACACTTGCGTCCACGCTGATTGAATCCTCCGACGGAGGCTCGCTGCATCCGTAAGCATGACACTGCCGTTTTAACCACTCCTGCACGGGTCCCAATCTGGAGTAGGTGTGGGTGACAGCCCACCCCCGCCCCCCCGGAGCTCGTACGCTGCCGAGGACTTGATGTGTCCCATCAAACCGACTTTTTTTAATAGCCGTTAACTAGACTCCAGATGTTTTAGCATCTGTTCTCTTTGAGACTTTGAAGGCATACATCAGAGGAGAAAATCATTTCATATAATGGTCATAAGAAAAATGTCGGCCTGAAATATAAAACGCTATCAGAGCTGACACAATTAAGGATTCCACGGGTTGACTTTTATGACGTGTCACTCACTTACGTCAGGTGACTGAGAGTCAGGCCGACAGCGAGCAACACTTGCTCTCATTCAGTAATGCCCCACATTACACCCAGTCACACACACCTCTCGGGAGGGGCTTTTTTTTTTTTTTTTACTGTTGGCAACTTCGCAGGTCTGCAGGACAGCTGGGCTTTACTGCCTTGCCCAAGGGCATACCAACTGGACTGTGTTTGTCTTGTCTCGGATCACACGGCCAGATGATCTGCCCTCATTTATAAGCTACCCGTTTGATTTGAAAAAGTGTGAAATGTTAGGTTACTTTGAAGTGCAAGTCAGACATTTTTGCATTTCTACATCAAAAAAGTGTTACTGCTAGGAAAGTTTAGAAAACCTATCTCATTAACCTAGCTCAAATTGTGTTATACTGTTACAATTAGACTATGACAGCAAACGATGCCTTCATTTACCCAAGATTACTCCACAACTATATCTGACGATAGTGGTGTTCCACTAACGTAAACCTAAATCCTCATCTGGGAGATTTAGCAATGACCCCTTTCAGTTGAGGGATGAGGATCAATAACATTTCAATACCAGATTAATTAATATAAGCACAATACAATATAAAAAGGATAGAAATAATAGAGAAAATGACCTTAGAGGTGGCTGAATTTGGTGGCTGAATAAACCCAAGAGAGTGTTTTCTTTTCCTAATCAAATGTGAGCATTAAAACCCTTCCAAACGCAAATAGACACCACATGTCTTGTTTCCATGGGCACTGAAAAGAAAATATACACAATTTTTAAGTCTTTACCACGATGTCAACTGAGCAAAAGTTGTGTAGATCCCGGTTGACGTTCATTCGACACTGACCAGACGGGTTTAAAGCTGAAAAACACAGTCAATTTGGTGTGCAGGGATGTTGTTCCCAACCACAAAGTGAGTAAGTCCATCCGATCCGAGGTCACCCATGGATACTATATAATGTTTACAATGACTAAGCGCATAATGCTCCGTGTCTGCTTTACTACATTTCTGTCTACATGGTGTGCAGGTTTGTTCCTAGTGGGCGGGAGGGTTTCTGAAGACTTCGCGTGTCTTTTACACTTGTCTTGTATACCTGCACATCGCATCGAATCACACTGACACACTGAAGTTGCTTTGATGGAAACTTGTGTGAAAAATCTAATAAACAATTTCAAGACATTCTTCAAAGGAAAAGCCCGAAAAACTAACAAGTGCGGCTGCTGCGTCCAAATGCCACATGCTCCTGTTTCTCCAACTATGTAAACTGTGGGATGTGTAATCAGAGTTGTTTAATGCAGACATCTGGCGAGGACAGCATCACAGCCCTGTTAAATATTTACAGCTGGGCCACAGTCTTTCACCTCATGAAGCGTCACCATCTGGCTTGAATACCGGGCCCATTTCACTCGGCCTCAACTGGGGAAACCAAACGAAAATATGCCTAGCGAAAGGACACAATGACGTCTAAATGAATGGGCTGTGCATCCCGCCGAGCGGAGGAGGTTGCGCAGCAAACACCAGTAACCAGCAAATTGATCTCTGTGATCTTCCCCACGGAGAAACCAACGCCTCTGACCTCCGCGCTGACGCTTCTGCACAACTAATCGCCCGGCCAATGCCCCACGCGGAGGATCAGTTTCTCTGCAAAAAAAAAAAAAAAAAAGGTTACACAACCGGTGTCATGGGAGCTAATTGAGCAAGCAATGCAAAGTATGAGACCTTCGCTCGGTCCCTTTGTTCTGATGAAATTTGGCACGGCGTGGTGGTCGGGGATGGAGAGTGGGTTGGGTGGTTGGGGGGGGTTGGTGTTCTGTTGCCAAAGCCACAGACAACGCAACGAACATTCAACCAGCCCCCCCCCCCCCCATAAAAGAAAACACATGTGAGACAAGGCTGGCTCAGCTCCAACCACCAACCCGGCTCCATCTAAGTCCTGATGGATTTACATCAGCCCCTTGGGCTTTGCACCTGCTGGTGATCCAGTTCATTTTCCGTCCACCTGCTCCAGCACAGCGACTGACCAGTGTGTGTGAATCCAGCCGGGCAGGCCGCCTAAGCCTTAAGCATCAACCTCTGTCTGTTTGGGGGTCTCTGGAAACAAGATCAAGTGGGTTGATGAAGGAAATATGAAGCCATTTCTAAAGTAAATCAGTTAACTGTCTGTGTGTGTGTTTTTTGGGAGCAGTTTATTTTTTTTAACGGAGGCACAATTTGCCCCATGTTACCTCTTCAACTTCCTGCCTGGGTGCGCTTACCTAAACAGGACACTTTGGCCAGGTGACAGACTTTGGAGGCTTATATCCTTCCTGCATCTTGGTCCAAGAGGCTGACTCACGCAACGGGAAGCGCTGATTCAAACACATTTGTCTCGAAACTGAGCTGGCATAACTTCTTGACAGGCTACTGTAAAATAAGTTGCCCAGAAACATGCCATAACAGCGCACAGGTACCGTAACCCGACACCGTGATCCGTGAACAGGAGGACCGCACGGAGGGGAACGAACACGACCAGCCTCCGTGCGAGGAATGAAAACAATGTCGCATGAAATGACTTCGTGTTATTTAATTACATATTTTACACTTAAAAAAAAAAAAAAAAAGATTAAAATAATTTTTACCTCATGACCCTCTCCGCCGCGGCCGACGCCGGGGTCCGGTCGCGGGTGCCCGGGCGCGAGCACCGCCGCCGGGTCAGCCAGGTCGCTCCCCGCAAGTGTCAATATTGTATCCCGCTTCTGGTGGATAATTTCCCTTTTGACCTCGGACCGCAGGTCCAAGTAGCAGACGAGGGTGACAGCGTGCAGAGACAGCGACAGCAGGAATAATCCCAGGAAGACGACACTGCCGCTGCGGCTCCTGCACTTCTTGTTGCACATGCACGGAGCTGCCCTGGGCATCACTTTGTCCGGGAAGTCCTCCGCGGACGAACCATCGCATGCCATTCTCAGTCAGAGCGCGAGTCGGATGCTCTCTACCTCGGCATAATCGGCCGCGGCTATTCATTAAGGACGTGAGGGCTCATAGGTGCAGCTGTGGCAGGTCGAGCGCAAACTTCTTCGAGACTTTGTGTAGTAACGATAAAGACCCGCCTACCTCCCGTGTGATTGGTCAGTGGCAAACAGGGACCCAGACGAAACCGGGCCAGAGGTTGGACGCTTGGTAGGGCCAGGTGCAGTGGTTGAGTGACACCTGCTGGAGAGAGGGGAGCAACTGCAGCACCTGTGAGGCGAGGTGACGGTGTGAGAATCTTCCACGTAATCACATAACCCTGTTTGGGTTGTGTGATTCGTACTTCACCACGTCTAATTCCGCGATTGATCCTCTCCTGGGACTTGTTTTTTTGTTACGTGAGTCTGAATGGGAATGGCGGGCCACTGTAGTGTACGTTGTTTACTCGTGTTTTAGGCTGCGGCCGTGGGTTGTTTGTTTGGTGCTTTGCTTTGTAATGTGGGTGGCACACAGAGTTTTGGTCCCGTGTCAAGAATTCATTCAGAACTCTGGTAAATATTGCCAAGCAATGTTATTGATATCTTCACAGCATCAAAGAGACGGAAAAGTATTGCAAATCATGAGTACACATGTTTTTATTACATTTATTTGCATTCGAACCCTGAATAGGCCGAACAGTATGATGAGTGGGCCTGGGAGAGAGCCATTGTCACGATGAGCTCAGTGTAACAACACCGACTGATACTCTAAACACAGGTCGCTCAGTTTGACATGGCTGTTACCAAAAAGCCAGCTGAGGACATGTGCTTTTAGCAGATTGAACGTGGCATTCTGATTTTTGCCTTCCCAGGATCCAAAGTCAAAATGAATCTAGTTCATTTCCGATGTAGACGCCGCTTTAGTCTCCGAGGCCTGCAACCGGAGGCAGCCTGTGGACCAGTCCGTCCTTGAGCTTGTGGTGATGGAACCAGTGCACGGAGCGCGGCTGAAACTTACGGAGGCTTGATGGATCACCAACTTAGATTTGCTTTCAGGCAAGTGCCGCAGAGCATCCGTCTTTATTTCTTTGGGACACAACCTGACGTTTGAGTGCACTTGACCTACGGAGAGGTACTTTCTGTCATGATGTGAGCTCACGCCGTCCCACTGACTAATCGCTGGGGTTCCCCTGACATTGCGGAAGGAAATAAGGGAGAAAATCAGGGATGAGAATTTAAGCATTTCATCACCATGACATAGCGCCGGCATGACGCTGATTACTACAAGAAGGTGAGAATTTATTGCTACATTTCTAGGGATTTGCTCTAGCACTGCATCAAAGGCTATTTCAACTCAGTGCAATATGTTTCATTCCTGCAACTCATCTGCAGAAAAAAAAGTGATTCCAGTCAGCTGCCACTGAAGGGCAGCATCGCCAAGCCATAAATCAATAACACTGCATACCATGTGCTGATAGTCCCAAACTAAAACTGCAACATATTGGGTAAATAAATACCATTTCCTTTTCTGAATCCATCTTTATATTTTTTCTCCATGGTTGGTTGATATAGCAGAAATGGTTTGTCTCTTATTCTCTTGTTGGGCGATAAAATAGTAAAATCGCAGAGAGGCAAAGACATTCAAAGTAACCCTCATCAGGGCCTGCGACTGAGGGCTCAGCCTAAGCACGTTTGCCACGCTTTGCTTCCAAGAAGCAGGCACAACGACTTTGAGGAGCAGATCATTCAGGACTGGAATAGTTAGGCACATGCATCTCCTAGGCTTTTTAAGCCATTTTTCAAAGTGTTTCAGGCATCTACTGTACATGTAGGAGCCCGCGGCTATTTACTCCTAAAGATTTGAAATGATTTGTCCTTTTTTTTGTGGAAAGAGGAGGTTACTGGTTGTTGGAGGCGAAGGTCAAACCGTAAAACTGTCTCATTCCCCTCGGCATCTGCTGCCTTGTTTCACAAGTCGGGACAATTATAAACAGTTTTGTCGTTGGGATTGTTTTTTCTGTAGACTCCAAAAAAAAAATAAGGCAGGAATAATTCTTCTAACATCCTCCGGGCTTCAGTGCAGCGTTCATAAATGGGGTGCCTATCTATCCTCTCTGAGCTTATAACAAGATTTAGAGGCTTTCCCTGCCAGTTGATAGTTTTGCAGGAGCAATAGGCACTTTCATATTTTACCACGGGGGGAGCTGAGTGGTGGGCTGAGCTGAGTGACTTCCACCAGCTGTTGGAAGATGATGGCTATAAATCTCTCCAGCCACCTATAACCACTAATCAACGAAATGTTCAATTTCATCAAATCTCAGCTAGAATGGTTGTAATTAACAGAGTAATAGCGTCACAAATTACAGTACATTGTTTCAGACTTTTTTCCACCCCTTACATCACAGCGCTGTCCCTGTGGTGGTCTAACCTTAATTGATGTGCTTTGGCATTTGATTTCCCAACTATAAATCTCTTGCGTATTGAACAATATCTCCCATTTCCCAGACAATGATGAATTCGCTCTCGCTCCGGGTGGCTGTCCTGAGAAGCGTTCTTATCTCATCCTCTCCCTGAGTTTTGTTTATACTGTGCTGCCTGTCGTTCTCTCCGCTTCCATCTATTCGCTGACCGTTTTGTGAAACTCTAAATGGAAACACTTTTCTTTTTCTTTTGGCACGCAAAGAGCTGTTTTGTGCGTCACATCAAGGCAACACTGCACAGCGGGACTAGAAAAGAACTGATTCATTGACCATTTTGGTTTTAGTAATATATTTGGGGGGCGATTTGTCTCTGTTAAATAGGAACAGGCAGGAATCACAGGCCACACTTTCTAAGTTGTAGGTAAAACATGAATCTTCTGCTAAAAAGGTGCAGTTCAAGTCTTCATAAACGGATGAAACGGAAATAGACCTACTAAAAAGCGGTCTGCTGCTGGCGGACGTGACAATGACGAGAACAGTCGCACTGAAAACAGAGCATCCTCCGGCCTAAAAAACAAAACATCGAGCAGAAAGTTGTTAAAGTGTCCTGTATGATTGGGGTGAACAGCGGCGTCTGGTTATCCTTTCACAATGCACGTAGTCATCAACATCTGAACTTTCTTCAAGTTTCCTTTCTTCAAACTCCTTGGTTTCCCCCCGTGCCAAGTTTTCACTGTCTCAGGCAATTTATTAAACAGTGACGTTCTGCTGCTCAGGCTGTAAAATCTTGCCTGGGCTCCAGCTCGGCAGTACTCCTCTGTGAGCAACCATGTCTCTTTCACTGCCGCCCCATCAGCAGAGACACGGCTCTGTAATTGTATTTATTAATGAAAATCTGGGGACTGGAGAGACATAAAGAAAACTCACCATAAAACAGACGGAAGAGCCGAGGAAACCCCGCAGGAATGCAGAGACGCAATGCATCGACTGCATAATGGATCACATAAGGACCAAAAGTAACGCACCACTGATAGAGAATCATTGTAGTGTAGGCTTCTATAGTAAATAATATTAATACTGTCAAATTAGCCACTATATATTACACTATATGCGTGTAAAGTTATTTCCTTTTTCAGGAGTGCCGACCCCCAAGTTACCAGAAATTAACCCATAACTGCTGCTTTTAGTTATTCAACCCCCAAATAACTAAATACGTTGTTAGCTAATATAAAAGTACTGATTGCAGCCACCTTAAATATGAATCATCATATTAGCAAAGCACTGTCTAGCTTGCTCCTTCTTTAAAAAAGGCAGATTCAAAAAAACATTCTATATTTCCTTGGATCTATTGTTGTTTGAATATCAAAAGAGACAAGTGTGTCAATGCAGAGCCTTCATAAGATATGAATCAGAATCCTGTGAGCAAGACTCATCTGCCATGCTCTCGCAGTCAGCTCTCTCATCTGAGGAACAATTTAATTTTGGCTTTGTTTTCACCAAATTGTTCAGTAACCCAGAGCAGGCACAGTGGTAAATTAAACTACTGACTCACAGACACTTGAACGCCTCGATGTGCTTCTGTATGACGCTAATTCCACTAAAGAAACCTGTTCATAAGATGCTTTATGTGTGGCGCGGTGATGGTTTCAGGGCCTCCCTGTTCACCGGATTGTCTTTCAATGCTGCTTGTTCCTGCGGCTCATGCGAGGCCGCCATCTCCGAGAGCACAACCTGTGCCAGCTTCAATAAACAGCCAGTGCACATATCAACACCTCTAAGTCCCAGCAACAGTTTGATCTAGAGGCACTCCTGGGGTGAACCCAGAGGTAATCTACCCATCAGCCTTTCTCCCTGTGCTGTTGTGTTTGTTATTTATCGCTGTCGTTTGTGTTGTACTTGCTGATATTTGCTCTTAGTTTGGAATGGGAAGAATATTTTTGCAGTGTCCCCTCCTTTACTTGCTTCAACGATACCATGCCACGACAATCTAACGCTCTCATAGGCCAGGGTTTTCCATTTCCTACCCAGGACCTGGTGACCTCAGTCCATTTCATATACTGCCAACTGTACACTTGGTCACACACCTTTTTTTTTTCTGTCTCCCTCAATTTGCACTTTTATTCTCCTTTTCCCTGTGCGGACAAGGCTGGGAAGGAAAAAAAAATCCATTTGCACGGGTCATTGTTTATATATTTTTTTTCCTCACAGGGTGAACTCACCTGCGCTCTAAATGATGAACGAGTCGAGCGCTCACGCTGGGAACGGGCTGCGGTTAAACACAGCGATCCTATCCTTCCTCCAAACAGCTGAATGGAACGGCTAAAGAATTGTGAGTGGAGGATGTGAAAAGGCCAACCGTTGAAAGTAATTGCTCTTGTGTTCACCGGAGAGGATGACAACAACTTTCAGAGAAAAGGGATGTGCTGCACACGCCAATGAGCAACGTGTCAAATTGCCCGGGCGGATGCGGCACGGCTCCAATCAGCCAGAATGAACTCGTGAATTCATTTAAAACATGGAAGCATGAGTGTCACGCCGACAACACAAACACTGGTATTAAAGTTGCCGCAACAGCCAACTTTCCACTTTAAAAGGCAGCTGGAGGCAACCGATTTGAAAAAACGTGTACTTTGAAACCCAGACACCATGTTATAAAATGTAAACTACACGAGGCACTCTCAGGTGTGCCGGCCGCGCTCACCAGTGATCAAAGGGACATCGGATGGGATGGATGCAACACTGGTAAATTCAGCTATTCCTGTTCAAATATGTTGTTGAGGAAGTTGTTTTTGTTCCTTGCTTTGGGTGGGAAAGAAATCCTGTGAGTAATCTAAAAGTACATTAGGAGGTACTCACAGAGATAAATCCCTGTCTTTGGCTTATGTTAAAGCGTCTTCCACACCATGTTTATACATGGCAACATTACACGGCAATATTATGAACAAAAGTCAGGAAAAATATTTGTTTCTTCTTTACAACTTGAGCCTATTATTTAAGTGTACATGGTGATTGCTGTCAGTTGCCTCGCAACACAAAGTCAACAGTCCCAGTGGCTCGTGCACTGCGCTGTTTGAAGTCCAATGCATCGTGGTGACAATGTAAACATGTTCACTTCGTTTAGCATGTTTACATTTCCTAATCAGCACAAAATACAGCTGAGGGTCAATCTATTGGAATTTGATTGTAAACCACAAACGTTGCCGTCACTATGGCGGCAAATAAAAAGTACGAATGTAATTTGTATAAACAGATTCTAAATCCACATATAATCTGTCGTGGCAACATTTTGGCATGGAACGTGCCCTGAGTTGTGTGTGAGTTTGTATTTTGTGCAGTTGGCGATTTATGAGGATTTAGCTTTTGGTTGGAAACATCGAGCAATCGGGTTGTACACGTTGTCTCTCATTTCCGACTTCAGCCTTACATCTCAAGTTGCTAATTTGACTCTAAACAACGAGCCGTCGGGGGAACAGGAAGCCAAAGCGTGGATTCCCGAAATACAGCGCTTTGGCCCCAAAGGCTTATCCTCGTCAGACAAAGAGTGGATGGGTTCTGAGATTGTCCTGAAGGAGACATGAATGTCTCAGTGTGTGTGTCTCGCAATCACGCCAGACATTTGACTCAAACCCACAAATGTCAACGTGCTGGAAAATTACAAGATCACTGAGTTCAGTAGAATTGATCTCTGTGGAACAATGAACATGTGTACAGAATTTTGTGGCTATCCATCGAATAGCTGTTGATATTTCTGTCTGGACCAACGTGGTGGACTGACCACACTGGATGAAAATAGGATATTCTTTCAGCGGAAAATCCGTTTTCAGGAAGCACCAGGTTACAATTTAAAATGACGGGGCTCACAACTGCTCTATTCCCATGTGCAGCATCTGGGAATAAATGTGGTGGACAGGAATGGAGCCTGGATTGATTATTTGCAGTCTGTGATCATTTCTGTTGAGTAGCAAGGTGCATGCTATCAGTATGACAACACGGCCTTGTGGCCCCACGTGAGGTTTAAGGCCTTGGAATAAAACCGTTGGTGAGCCAGGCCTGAGTAATTAACTTTTTTTTAAACAGGTTTTTCCTCATTGTAAAACAATTCCGTGTAAATAAAATAACTCCTCCACGACAGGAACATCGGCAACAACTCATATCACTTTATTATTAGAAGGTCATCTCTGGCTCTTTGTTTGAGTGATGAAATACATCACATTATGTTGGTGTAATAATGACAAGTATTTTTTTTTTCTTTCTCTCCAGCACTCACGTTGATTGGGCTTTACCAAACCGCTCTCACTCCCAGAGCCTCAAATAACGCAACAATATCTATTTATAGCTTTATATTTGCCCGTTTAGTGCGAGTAGTTCACGCGCCCATCATAGCATTACAGCCACAGCCAATGATGACTGAGGCATTTGGGGTAATAATGTGTTGGCTATACACAAAAACTGCCCAGCTTCTTTGCCCTACGACTTTTGTAGTTAAAAAAAAATTAGCAAGCACAGATACCCCCAGCGCTGGTCCGGGGCTCTATCATGTAATTGATACGCTGCCTGGGAGATAGTCCTGGATCCTATTGCATGGATGGTTTCCATAGAAACGCTTCAGGAAGAGGCTCTGGGGCGGCTCTTTGGTGCACGTGGGCCAGTTAACCACGCGTACGCTCTACAAACCAACCAGTTAATATGCACTCTTGCGTTCCTGTGTCTTGTAAAATCAAATATAGGCCGCTAAAAATAAATTGGAGCATAAACCTTACCTTTATGTTGATGGTCCAAAGATGTTTTTTGAGTGCTTCCTTGTCACCCCACACCATGTAGGTATTCTACACTCTTCTTTACAGGCATTGATTAGGGGAAACAGGTAGTCTATTAAATCTGCCCGAGCAAACTGGCGTGGTTATTTATAGACAACCATACGCGGCACAGGATGTATTACCAGCTTAAATTAACAATCCAATACGCAAACCTTTGTTTTGGATTTATTGCAGGTGCTGTGATACATGAAGCCTGAGGTTCTCGATAATGTTGTTCTCAAACCAGAAAGATTTAATGCTGCCAAGCCCCGAAAGCCTGTTACACTACAATGACTATAATTCATCGCATCTATATGACACAGCACATCTGTGCACCAGAACATCAGGGCTCATCTGATTTGTAGTGTGTCTGTGGAAACACATGCTGGAAGGGGAGTGCATTTTTTAATGTTGCCTTAATGCTCAGGTGGAAGCAAAGCAGTCACAGTGTTATAATGTAATTAGTAGTAGGCTTTGATGCCAAGCAGGCTTTTTAAGGTGGTATATCCTCACATTATTTAGGGGTGATGTCAGATGTAAATATGTTAACATTAAGTGGATAAAGCAACCAGAAAAGTCGACCAGTACAAATGAAATGATTGCTTTTCAAAGACTGTAACAAACAGTAAAAACATAGTTTAGTTTTTTTTTTTTTTTTTTCTTGTTCAAGATATCTCAGTTTGACCTTGAAAAGTGCCTCGAACGTCCAGCTGTCAGTGTGTGTTCTGACTTTTCTGCTGATGATCACAGCTCCTTCGCGCCCTCTATCGCTTCTCCCTCCATCTCATTATCTCTTCAAATATCATAACTTATTCAGAGGCCCTTAAAAGGCAGACTATACCCTGACACAGCGATATCCATCAGGAGTCCGCCAGTTCATTAAAAAACCTCATCAAACATGCACAACACCAACACACACACACACACACACACACACACACACACACACACTAATTCAGCTTTCTGGGAAGCTTGGCCCCGTGCTGCTAACAAGTTTCCTTTAGTTCATGTCTTTTGTGTCTTATCGGGGTGCACTATCTAAGTGCCGCCTCCTCTGAAAGGCCTTTGTCTGAAAACATTGCATTCACTTGCCAAGACATTGTTCCTGCACACAAGCAAAGAGCGTAACGTCGGCCACCTGCGGCCAACCTGTGTGCAGCTTTCGGTCCGTCACAAGCGGAGCCGCCGACCCTGAACTCTTTCACATTATGTCATCAACTGTCACGTGGCGTGTGATCATTTTCCCTTCTGGCATCCCGCGATAACGTTACCCACACCTGGTCGCCATGTTGGTCGCATGTTTTTGATGGAAATGATTTGGCGAGGAGGAATGCCTTTCACTAGTTTCTCAGTAGAATAGCTCAGGGCTTTATTAGGGACCATACGGCTGTCTGACAACCCACTCCTGATGTTGTGTTAAATCCCATATGCAGCTGTGTATTACTCAGAGCGTCTTGAGGTATGTGTGTGTGTGTGTGTGTGTGTGTGTGTTGGTGTTGGGTAAACGGCCCTCTTCAGCTTTATTACCTGGCCATGAATCATGAGCCTTCATTACAGCCTGCTCATTGTGCTCTGAAGGTTAAGCAAACCAATTAGAGTTCCCCACACGCCGTTGGGGTCCTCGGCAACAACCCGCATCTCCACGACTTGCATTCTAAACAGGCAAGTGGACGGCCCGGGATTAAAGAAAGAAAAGGGAGGGAGATCTAGCAAATAGGAGGTGTGTAGGAGGCTGGGAAGTGTTCAACGCTGCCCGTACACCAGAGGAGCAAGGGACTATAGCTGGAGAAGAAGAGAGAGAGAAGGCAACAGACCTAAAGAGGAAAAAAGAGAGAAAGAGAAAGAGGCCCTATTAAAAGAAATGACACCGTCACGGTTCGCTGCGCGCCTGCACTGGGCGGCAGTAACGCTGTGCTTAATGCTCTCTGGCTGTCAGCGCCGCAGTCAGCAGCACTGCCTGGCTGCTCCCAAGGGGTGGGGGGCGCTGTGTTGGTCTATGCTCTCGATTAACTCTCCCGCTTATTAGAATAGATACTGGGAAGGGACTCAGCCAAGCAGAGAGGCGACCCGTCTGAGTGCAGTCGCGGCACGCTGTAATCGCCACGCAAAGAGGCGTTTTCAGAGCTCTTCGGCCGCTCAGATCCAAGGTTCAGATGGCGGCGCTGTCGGACCGCATATTGTATATCACTCATAAACAGTCTTTATAACTATAAGCTCCTGTTTAACACCACATTCATTTTTTATTGAATGGCCAACATGGTTTAACTTCTCTGTCCACATGATGTGAATGCGGCGCAACGCGGCGTCTCTCTTGTATTCCAGTGAGCACTCCGGGGATTCAGGGACACCAGTCAATGACCTGTCAAAGGAGTGTCTGGAGGAAGCTTAAATTATACCTTTCATCCGCCCGCACAGCGAATGAAGGTGCTTGACATTGTCTCTTTTTTTGTTAGAACAGAACAAAAAAAAATTCCCTGCGTGACGAGCAGTGTTTCAAAATATGTGGCTGTCGTGTGCGTCTGTGACCTGCTGACCTTCTCCCTAAGCTGATAGATATTTGAAACAAGCTGGAACCAAACTCTGCTTTAGTGCAGAAGAGAAGACATTGGAACAGAACAAGAGAGAGAGAGAGAGAGAGAGAAAGAGGGAGATCTCATCCAGAAGATGTAATGATGTGAGGCGTCAGGCAAAGGTTGAGAAAGGCTGACGCTGGCGCACTAAGTTGCCATATTAGCATTTCAGAGGTAACAGAAGAGGAATGAGCTCGGGAAAAAAAAAGGGCTGGATCAGCACTGACTGGCAGAACCAAGGACAAATGTTCAGAGGAAAAAGATCTTCCTTCTTCTCCCCTTCCGGCTTCCTTCTCCCCCTCCAGCTATGCTCAGCCCGAGCAGCCGCTGAAGATGAATGAACGACTGCCAGGCTTTTTAGCTGGAATCTGTTTTTTCTTTCATTTTCTTTCAATTTTTGCGTCCTTCGTAATCATTATCGAGTATCAGTAATATTGTTTATGACAATATCTAACCGAAAATGACTCATTCTGCATAGTGAGTAGTTTTACTTAAATTATATATTTTTATAAGTTTTTTTAAACACTTGTGTAATATCTTTTAGTTGTTTTTACTTTTTCTACAACTCCATTCAAACACGACAGGTTCACCTTTTTCCCGACAGGCTTTTGTTAAGTAAGATGTTTTGGATGATTGTCTATTTTTTGTTTTTTACTTACTCATGTAAAAACAATGCAGATAACTCGATTTGACTCACCTTTGCACCTCCTTTCTTCTCTGTGACAGACACGTAGTTATTTGGCTGCATTGTGCATTGGGAAAAGTTGCCTGAAGGAAAACAGGCAAATGGCAAAGGCAACTGAAAAAGGTGACTGAAAATAGTTCGTAAGTGGATTTTGTTATTCGTTATTTATTCTGGGAAACGCAGTCTGATTCTCAGGCGACCTGATACGATGTATACTTTGATAGCGGACATGTGGCGGCGTGAGTAACCTTTTGTAGCCACGCTTCACGGCTGTGGTTGATGTAACTGGAAAGCTCTATTGACTTTGTCTTTGTACAGTTTAATCTTGATGCACATGCTTGCAAATGTATCACTAGCTGCAGTGAACTGTTTTCTGGTGTGTGTGTGTGTGTGTGTGAAGTGGCTCGAAGGAGCTGCGTTAGCGGTTAAAAGGTACAGTCCTCCCCTCCCTCTGTCAAGATTCCTTGAAGAGCAGCGATCACAGGGGGTCCTGGCGGCTGCCCTGTCAGCTTGACCTGCTTTAAAGCGCCATCATCAGTGGAAAAGAGCCTCAAAATGGCTGTTAGTGCTGAGCTTCGGCTTCCCATTCACAGCCCTCTGAAAGCCCCACTCACCGCACCCTGATAACAACTCCAGGTGTCTGGATGCTGTCCAAATAGCTCCCTACAGTTTTTGCTCAGTTAGATTCCCAGTGCCGATGTCCCGCTGTCCCCCTTCCTCTACTCTTTCATTCTCAATCCTACTCCTTCTTTCACACATCCACTTATTCCCCCCCCCCTCCCCCAATCCTGCGGCCCCTTCCTGCGGCGAAAACCTTCTTTAAAAACCGATTCCGCATTGAATATCTAGTTCCTTGACGCTTCAGCCACTATAGTCTACAGTTCGGTGCTTCTCTGTAGCCCTTAAACAGTATGGTGAGATGAGAGTCATATTGTCTGCAGTCAGCAAGTTTATTATGGCTTTTATTGCTTGGGTTGCGGCTGTCTCCATAAGATTTTTTGGTAATGTGACTTCTCTCGGGATAGTTTGTATGCGGCGAGATAAAACCATTAAAGTTTTTTTTTTTTTTTTTTTTGCCATTTTATAGCTTTTGTACATTATTCATGTGCTACAGTGTGGGTCATTCTAACAAAATTACTTTGGGGCATCCCTGTTCTCATATTGTACCAGAAGGATGTGTCTATTTCTCTTATTTATGTTCTGTGTTGAGTACAGACGACTTTTGCAGCAATCGTGAGATTTTGGATTAGATAACCTGTCCTCAAGGCAATAGGTTTTGGGGCAGAAGTAATCTGTAACATCTATTCCCACCGCTGTTAGCTTTAAGTGGTCAAACACTAAATCCTTCCATATCCTGGTGGAAAGTCACCAAAGTTCGCTCGCTGAATTAAAACAAATGCTTGAAAGTTCTCCCTCCGTCGAAACGATGTGACTGGAATCAGACAGGGCCATTTTGACCCAGTTCCTCTAATATCGCAAAATTTTCAGCGTGCAGAAAAAATGGAAAGATGTGAGTTAAAAAGAGAACACCCAGTACATCCTGGAGGCATGTGGCTGGAATGAAATCCACCCAACCCAGGCAATCTGTTTCGCAGAGAATAATACATTCAAATATGTTTAATATATTCATGTTCCATTCGTCCGCCGAGCACCCTCCTTCGTCCAATCCTTGCCTTCACTTACTTCTTGGCTTCCTGTGTAGATTTGCTCCTGTGCCACCGGCCCTCTGGCATCCCAGGTAATGGAATCATGAGGCAAGAATCAGTTGGACAGAAACGGTGTGAGCGCCGTCTCTCAGGGTGACTGAAGAGTCTGATGAGACATGTCGTTGGCTTCCTGTCCAACCATTCACCCCCCCCTCGCCCCCCCGGTGTCGCCCCCAGCTGGTGAATAAGCTGACAAGTTATTATCATTATCTGTCTGATGATGTTCTCGAAGAAATAATACATTTGACCAATTTAAAGCAGCTGGCCTCATTTGAACTTTGGACTGTCAGCTCTCACTGCCTGCAGTGCAATTAGGAAGGAATTTAACGGTGCAATTAAAATGCTGTCGAGGGTTTTTAGTTGTGTTGGTATTTATTTGAATGCTGTTGTTGGCAGCCTTTGCAGTGAGTGCTTGATTTGGAGGAGGTTCTGCCGGGCAACACTGGCGTCAAATTAAAACCTTTGCGGAAACGGCCATTCAGTAAACCCACTGCCACAAACAGGGATGGTCATGAATTGGTTTAGCAACCTTTTCTAGTCAGTGAAGGTCAATTAGCATTGGAATTACAGCGTGCATGCAAGAGCAAGTCTGCGAGAAACATTGGAGAGGGAGTCAGAGACAGTGTTTCTTACCAACTCGTGGAGATAACTTTACAATAATTATCTAGCTAGCAGCTAATTATATCTGATGATGGCATTATCATATCAGCTGGAAAGAATTAGTGAAATGTCGAGGAGCGAATGTCTGAAAACGAGTATTTATTGTTATATGAAAATTGAGTGCTAAATCACTGTTAACTTCCTCAGGTGTCGTGTGAGGAAGGAAACCCTGACATGTGTAGCAACAGTAACTGAGGGACGGACATTAACTTTGCAAAGTGAAAAAGTATTTAAATTGACCAACAGATGGTGAGTTCTACCTGAAAAGTTAAATGTACAACACTTTCGTTTGTTCCTGAAAATCCAACTTTAATGCTGAAGTAATGAATGGAGCTTAAACTGTCAGTAGGAGATAAAAAGCCAATGCAAGCTAATAAAGCTGTGCAAAGAAGCACAAGACAAAGGAATCTGCACGCACACACACACACACACACACACACACACACACACACACTGGTATTTTGCTTCCTGAGTTACAAACTGTAGGTTTCAGTTTAGTCCCTCATCCCTCTCACTTATCTGACGCCTTCGCCTGCAGATGTTGCGACAAACAAACTACAACCATTTCACTCATGTTACATGAAGGCAAGCCAATTATTGAAAACATTCGCCGATTTGCTGTGAATGGCTTAAATCAAAGCCGTTTGAAGCCTAATTCACTTTTCACAGAAAATGTTTGTCTCAGGGTCCAATTTACGGCTGGGACTACCGATGGAAGTGTAACTCTTCCTTGCCGCAGTAGGAGGGTGGGATCATGATTAATTTAGGCTTGTTTTGTCAGCGCAGGAAGCCACAAAAAAGCTCATTACAATCAGCTGGGTTTTGTCACAGTCCGGGCTCCCTCTAATCTCCCATAGAGACACAGAGCGATACAGCCTCACTGAATATGCATTGACGATGATTGCATGATTTATGCATGAGCGTCGCGGCACCTTAAGACCATCCGGCCCAACAGAATTCCTCCAAATTTTGAAATTAGAGCTTTTGTGTCCGCTGTCGAAATGTTTGTTGTAGGCACTCCCGCTGCTTCCCTCACTGGGCCGTTCTTGAAAGTGTCGGAACTCAACTGAACAAGTGTTTAACATGGAAGTATAAAATACAAGTGGCTTGTTTGTTTGAATATTTACCAAAGGCTTGTACAAAGCCACCAGGAACCATGTTGCAAACCGCTCAGTCCACATTCAGTATTCAGTCTGTTGCACGTCTCTGGTTGACTTCGGGCTTTCGCTGATATTACCTGCAATTAGGCTTTCGTAATTGCCTGACTTGCCAGCATTAGTCTTGCATTAGGCTGGTGATTGATGGTTATTTGAGTGATGTGCGGTTACAGGAGTGATGTGCGCACTGACCTTCCAGTGAGCTCATCTCACGAGAGTGTTGACCCTTTTGGATAAACACAGAAGAGCCCTCCCAGACGGCCCCGGTGTGTGTGGCTTCTGCAACATGCCCTGCAGCTTTTCCTCCGGGCGCTGATAGATGATGATGAACTTGTCTGTTTACTCCCCCTACCAGGTTTTCTCCACAGTTGCTGCGTTTTACTAACAACCATATGACTCAGGCTTTATGCCGTTGCAGAAGTTCCTGTTCGAGCAGCGGAAAAAATGTAATTAACTAAAAAGTAAAAGTACTTATGCACCACAGAGTTGTTTTGAACGTGATGATTCACAGTTATATTATTGTGGCTTGTCGAGGTGGCCCACATGGATTCATTAATAGGGAATAATTCGTATTGCTGACCTATACATCTAGAGCAGTAAATTACAAGCATCTCAAAAGCAAAGGTCAGGTCCGAAGGTCTCAGTTGTCTCAAGCCATGTCCATGTCTTCGGTCAGAATGTCTCGCAACATTGAAGGAGTCAGTTTGCAAGTTTAAGCTGCACGAATCAATATTTTCATGTAGGTCAACTAACTTTGTGATGAACCCGCACAGCCGACACCAAGATTAGAGGTTCCCCTCTACTCTATGGAGCTTTTTAGTATTTGGATCAATGTTTTGTTCAACTGAACTAAATTATGTTTCCAACAAAACCAAACTGCCTTCTCAATAATGTTTCCAAGAGAATGCATTTTCTCTCAGATTACAGTCACAGTTTTAAACAGTTTGAAAAATTGAAACAAATGCGAACTGAAAAAGTCTTTGGTTAAACATCACGGTTTGGCTTCAAACGGACACAAAATCACAACAACTTTGTTAGGCAACAAATGTAATTGGTTCCCACAGGAGACCAACAGCAGTCATAGGATAAGGGGCTTCTGTTTTTTGACTCGTGCACCATCCTGACCTTCTCCGTTACAAACTTTTTAGAAACCTATTTGCGATTCGGCTAAAGCAAACGTGATCATCGACAAAATATCGAACTGTAATTGACAAGTCAGCTTTGTTGTATCGGAACGTAACTGTTGTCTCCTAACAGTTACGAGCGTGAAATAATGAATCAACTGTAAAAGGTAACAAAGGTAATGGTAAACATAGTGGAGTTTGCTGCTGCCAAACATGCAGGCGTGTCCCTCGGGAGAGACAACATCTATTGAGGACAAGAGATTCAAAAGAGTGAATTTCTGACTTACATTCAGACGACCAGTCACTTGACTCCAAATAAATGTTGAAGCTTCTCTGCCTGTTAGATGTGGAACTGTTTGCCAACATGTTCATTATATGAACTCAGGCAAGTGTTAATATAACAATTTTGTGTTTACAGCTGTTTGTGCTTCGCCCCCAAGTGAGCAAAAAATAAATAAATGGTATTGATTGATGTGCATCTCAGTCGGGCTCGAGTGTGTGGTCTCAGGTTGAACAAACAAGCTGTCAGGTGGACGGACTCATAACTCATGGACAGATACTGACCGCTGCCTGGAGCTCAGTCCCAGCTGGGGAGGAATGACGGAGGGAGGCTTTCCCAACGTCCCGTGCTCCTCCTTTTGGCGATCAGCGGCAACACCGAAAAGTACCTAACAATTGAGCCTTTGACGTTCCACTTCATAGCGCCCCACTCCTCCCCCCCCCCCCATTTCTCCCCTTCCCACTCTCACTCAGCTCTCTAACTTTCTTCTCTCCCCCATCTCCCTCTGCCGAACCAGATCTCTTCCATATTCCTCCTCGCTCAGGTCCGCAGGCTGAGACACACTTATTTAACAACCGCCTGGCAGGCTGGGCGGCGGATGCGGCGGATGCGGCGGATGCGGCAGCTGCGCAGGTAGAGGTTGACGTGGCCCTCTCTTCCGCAGGAGAGTGAATCCCAGAGAGGGATCCTCCAGATGGGCCGGGTTTTGAAGCGCTTCACCCCTGGTTCCCCTCAATGAGGCCCATACGGGATAGCACTGCATATCTGAATACTAAATGCATAGGGAGGTAAATTAATTACCTGGGCCAATTAAAGTTTATATTTACATACCTTTTTTTTTTTACAGCAATGTTTAAACCATCAGCCGCGTGGACGGCGTTGGGCCCCTTTATGTTTTAATAATGCCCACAAGAATGGGACCTGCGTCTCTATGCAGCCACAATGTGTGACAGAGGCTCAGAGCCGATCCTGCTTCAGTGCTCCTCGCCCCTCCGACTTGTGCATGCTGATGGTATTCTCCCCGCGTGCCTGCGTACTGACACTGCGCTCCTCTGCGTGTCATTGATTCAGGAGCTGTGAGTGATAGATGGGCTTAATAAGCAAGGTGCAGTTGCCCAAAATAAATGAGCAAACCCGGGATTTATTACCAACATCTGAATTTTAAACAAGTTAACAGTAAACAGGGCCTAAGCTGGGATACACAGTTTTGTGATACTCAACCCAGACCAGGCCCCGAAAATATTTGGGCACGCACACAGCTGTGCACAAAGACACACCAACCCCCCTACTGCACACACACACACACACACACACACACACGCACACACCACTGCACACATTTTCAATCACTGCATTTACCCATTCCTTGTCCTTCTCTCCGTCACTTAATTCTGACATATTTTGCCTTTCATCTGTCTGTCTCAATAAAAGGAGTCCTTGTTTGCTGAAAATCGTTTTGGCATCTCTGTTCTTCTCAGTTACACGTTCTTAAGTCTTCTCTTGTTTTTTTTCTTTTATCTATCCGCTTTCATTCTGACAGGCATTCCCTCTTTTTGAAGCGGCGGAGCGATTTCTTTTAGAACCAAAGTGCTCATCACTTGTTTGTCATCATATATAATAGCCCTTTTGTCATAAACACCAGCCCATTTTATTTGCCCCCTGTTTTTTTTTTTTTTTTTGCCATGACAGTGCTACTGGCTGCTTAGTAGTGGTGATTTATCCATGCGGTGTGCCAGTGGAGCTAAATCTCTACTCCCCTTGGCACTGGAACAGTGGTGTGCACGGTTTAATTTCAGCCCTGAAAGACTGTCGCGCTGCAGTGATAACGTGGGCCTGTTTGCCAGTGATTGGACTAATTAATGGGCTCACGAATGATTCACGGCTGTCTTACCAAGTCTCTGTAGAAGAGGGAGAAAAAAAAGAGGATGAAAAGGGGTAAAAATAAAGTCGCTTGACCCGTGAACTTCAGATCCTCTTAAGAAACGGTAGGTTCCCTCATTAACTTTGATGTGCAGGAAAAGGGATATAAAAAGGGATATAAAATGCCGCAAAAATGGCAAGAGTTTTTTTCCAAGCATGTTTGTTTAAAGTCGGCATTCTGACCACTGGCTCCATAATTACAAACACATTCAGCAGCTCTCACAAGGCTTCCACACTTTAATTTCCCGGCTTCTGCTTGCAAATCTGATTCCCTGAAAGGTTTATACAGGACTTTGTCCCTCCCTCCCTGTCCCTTGCTGTCTCACTGCACTAAAGCTTCATACAATGAATGCTGCTCTGATAGCCATCCCTCGGTGTAATTGCAAACTGAGCTGTGACTAAATGAAAGAAATTGTGTGTTTACCACACAGGCATTAGTCAACAATATGTTTCACGAAGGGGCAGGGCCGTTTGGCCCCGGACTTGACTGCTGACAATGATGAATGAACAAAGGTCCAGCAGTTTGCTCTCAAACTTTATATCTGGAATGCAAGTGCCAGCCTAAGTTGTATGTATACACACTTTGCAACTCAATAGACGTGTGCTTGTTTGTCAAACACACGCTCCGTGTCGGTTCTCAAGTGTGCAATTCTGTACATCAACAGCATTATAAAAATTGATTTGTTTCCTTCAAACAAAGCGAGCCAAAAAGCCTGGTGACGCTGTTTTTAACAGAGGCTGCCGCACAGGGGTTCCCCAAAAGGGTGACGCAAAAGGGCTGCAGAGTAAATCCAGGTTAACTGCATATTTATCTAATTCAACCCTGCATGTGAGACACATGCATCTCTGTAGTGGCTGCAGATGATGGTAGCATGTTTTTGTGGGCGTTAGTTTACTGGTATTAAGGAGCCACTAGTAGACTAATAATGAAGAGGATGATGTACACATGAGCCCCCTGCCTCGTGTTCTAATGCCATGTGTATCAGATATATTCCCTTCTCAAGCTTCAGATCGTTCTGTAACACTACAGACGAGAAGCAGCAATGTCAGATATTTCATGTCTGAAAGGGTTTATTTATTACGCAAAGCTTTCACATCAGGATGAAAGTTAATGTAGGAGAGTCTGTGCTGTGTAGAGCAAGAACACTCGGGAAATGCACTTCACTTAACTGCGAAGTCCAATAACATAAGAAATTGGACAATTCTTAAAAGGTTCACTAACATACGAGTATCCTTTTGTAGAAGTAATTATGTTGTATCTATGAAAGTAGAAAGGACTTTTTCTTATCTACAAAAAAAAAGGAGTAAAAGTTTCTGCCTCGAGCTCTCAAAAAATCCATTTCCTGGGATCGCAAAGCACATTTATGACAAAAAAAATCTTGATGCATGTATCCGTGCCAACCAGCTGAGCCACAACCAAGTCCAAAGCGCCATCAGCAGAATAAGAATGCAGTCGGGCCCGACCCGACGCCCAGTCCGCCGATCAGGTGGATGGCTTGCCGCCTTAACTACATGACCTCCCTTCTTTGCGTGGACCTCAGGGGTCAAAATCATTGTGTATTCCTGCGCTGCTGGTTCAGAGTTGCTTCGGGGAGTCCGGGAGCACGGCAGCGTATTAGCAAGCAGTCGGGGCTCGGCTGTAAATGATTCATATTTCACGGGCAGGCACGTTCATGTTAGTGCTGATTTTAAAGGCAGCAGCTGAAATATGTCCCCTATCTCAAGGTCTGGGGTCCCCGAGTGGACATTGTGCCTCATGTCAGTAATGAGGAGTATCTAATGTTGTTCACAAACTGTATGTTTCCAGAGACTTTTGATGAAATATGGCATCGGAGGGCCGTTAGTCTGAGCCTGCTCTAATCAATGCATCGTTGATGGTAATCTGCTCTCGTGCGATCTTCACTGAGCCGTTCTCCCTGTGGAAATGTGTTAATCCACCTGCGGGGGAGTGAACTCCTCTTACACTTCACACCCCTCCTTTCTCCCGAGGCTCATTCTCACATCCTCCTCTAATCTCAATCCCTCTCGCTCGCTTCACTCCTTTCTCCCGACTCCTTTCACTGTGCTTCAATTTTACCTCAGTCAATCTTCAAGAAGATGAAGTGGCATGATAAGGTCGCGGCATCTGTAAAAGCTCTCATTGGGGCTTAATGAATACCATTAATTCAATCGGGGGACTTGTTTGGATGGCCATGGCCTTTGTCCAGTCATGATTAAACGATGCTATCACTTATCAATCGTAATGAGCTTTTGTGGTGGTGGGAGACGGCCACCGGCTGGTGAAATAATAACATCTTGGTCTGATGATAGCGTGTGTGAGGCTGGACTCCTTTCATCCCCCAAACCTAATGATATGACAGGTGGGAGGTTGTCTGGGCAAACAGTATCTCACAGCGTAGCACTGGTCCGATTAGCACACTGATGCCTTTTGAATTGAGATACATGATATTTCATTTGACAGTCTCAAATCACATGTGAGTTAATTTCCCTGTAGAGGTTATAATCAATATATTCAGACGCGCTATGGATTAAACAACTTCTTGTAACGAGAAAGGGGTCACTCGTAATGACAATCCCACAGAGAAATATTACCCTGTGCTGTTCGCCTCAGGTCTTTAGCATCAGCATCAGGCCCACAACTCGCTTCGACGGAGTATTTTCCATCGCTGATTGTCTCTCCGTCCTTTTTAAGGATCAGAGGCCTTGGAGCGTATCAATAGTACACATTGCATACAGCATTTCCAATGAAGCCATTCCACTGTTTCACCTCTCTAAGCATGTTTTCAATATTAACCAATTTAAAAACCACCAGTACGTAAATATACAGTACACTGTGTGCTACCGAACATTTAGAAATATCGGCTTTGCTTGTTTTTTAATAAAACAGAACCATTTACATGACAAGTCATAATAGATTATGATGGAAATTTCCACTTCTCAACTCATTCAGTCTTGTAATACATTGTTGTTACGACAACATTTACATTAACAATAAATGCAATTTTACTGTAGCGTCATGTTTATCACACCCACTCAACTCCCAGCAGGAAAGTCCATTAGCTCTTTGTCCAAATGTGGAAATGTTTCTTTATCTGACTTTATATCTATGTAAAGTATATACCAACCGCAGATTTGCAATCTCTATTATTTTATTTTAAGTCACCTCCAATATTAATGGAATATTCCCTTTTAAATCACAAAACCTTCACTGGGGTTTCTACTGACCTTTTTGATATTCGTAGGGTGACAGTCATGTCAGCAATTATGTACCTGTCCACACATGCTCATTGAGAATGCAGCATCCGTACGGTCTTTGCTCCACTGAGTTAAATAATTCACACAAAGCACGGCCTCCATTCAGTTTTTATGAGCCCCCAGTGGCAGTTCGAGGCAGTTTCAGCTTGTTTATAGCGCATTCTCCCCTGTGTGCCCTAATCCCGGCCTTTCTTAATTTTGCGTCCGGTTGCAGCCAGTGAAGCCTGAAACGCCTTATGTTCTCTGCTGGTCTTTAATAAACTCCACAACTATTAAAGGGACGGTGCAGCCTTTACAAAGGAGTAATGCATTTTTGAACACTCGATACCACTGCGATTTACGGCACAGGCAATTTAGGAGCATATAAGACTTTTAAAAATAAACCCAAGGGCCAATTCCACGGCGTGGACGCCTGTAAACACACAGAAACAAACAAGCCATCAGGCAGAGACACCAACGGCTACGAGGAGAGTCTATTGTACAAGACAGTTGAACAGAGCTGCACCCGGCCTGGAGTGATGCAGTATTCTCATCTCTCTCATAACGTTATTAAAAGTTTGAGCCTGCAGGCCATGAAGGTTTAGCAGAGGATTATTATTTCAAGCTTCCTGCAAAATAAATCAATCCGTTATCAAAGTCTGCAGTCCCCATGAACTGCGTAATCAAATTGAACATTGTTCTAGGCTACTATCCCGTTACTGTTCTATTAAATTGAGATATTGCTGTGGGAGATGGCTCGAATATAGCCTTCTATATAAGACATGGGTGTTATGTGTAGACAATTGAAAAATCCTAAACATTTTTCCTAAAGGACTGAAGATATTTCTCTCTCTCTCAATCAGGGAGGAAAACGTTTTGTGTAAAAAAAAAAAATCTAATTTCTTCAAAACTCTTTATGCTTTTTACTTTGCTTGAGGTAACTAAGGGTGTCTCTCTAACGTTTAGAGAGAATAAACAAGGTCTATTGCCAGACCTATTACTATTGTTTACGTCAAGTAATCCTGTAATGCAATTTCTGAACAACAATATCTCTCCCGCTGCTCCGGCTCTTTCTTTCTCGGGCTGGGACGCCCGTCCGTGCGCCGTGACGATTGGACGGGCCCTTCTTTCAGGCTCAACGCTCCTATTCATCCGGCCCCGGTTGAATAGCGGCCGTCAAGCAGCAGAGCAGATGAAGGGTTTTTGCCGTAATGGTCATTGGGGGAAATGACAGTGAATTTGAAAATATGCTGATGACTCTTTTTGAAAGCGGCAATTCCTCAGAATTTAGCAAGGACGGTGTTTCCATCACTTCCCCTTAAACTCATGCACATTTCCTGATGAACAGCCTTACCCTGACCTCTGATGCTTTTCAGCGACAGAGCTGTGAAGCTTCTGTTAAATGCCCCTTACCAGCCTTCAAATTGGAGAATAAAGCAGCACCTCATTAATTTCCTGTTCAAAATCGGATGCCTTTTGGCAGAAAGCAACATTCCTTCATAGGCTAAAACATCTCATTAAAATGCTACTGGCATTCTTGAAAAGCCAGTGTATTTGTCCGATGGTGGCAAAGCAGACTTTGAAATCACATATGTAGACATTCTTTATAATGGATCTTTTTTTTTCATACATGTGCTTGCAATGATCTTTCATTAGCGACTGTTTGGTATGCACAACACAAAGCACAGATGGCATTTGCACTCGGCATCTAATCTACTGTAACCCACTGGGTGTCGTTAAAAGGGAGTGAGGAAAAGCAATTTAAATTCAAGCTTTAAATGAAGTTCTGATGATTGCTCAAAGGTGTGTTGAGGTACATCTACACATAGCGGGCCGACAAGAAAGTCGCTCTGCCTTTAGAGCTCTAATTAGGTTCCAGAGGAGCTGCTGTGACAGAACATCACTTCCTGTTCAAAGACACGGACGATGTCGCTCATCTATAGTGCACGCACTTTTCTCACTGTCACGCAGTCAGAGATATTACTTCTCTGGCTCACTCAACCATGATTTTCAAGTAACGTTGCACCTTGTTCAACTTGTTTGCTTCAGTTGTAGTTGAAGTCTGGTATTTTAAAACCAAGACAGGACTTCATGTTATGTCAAAGGTGCTGCTATCGATACACTGAGCTTTTAACACGCTGGCCTGAATTTGCGTGTATTTTAACTAACTTTAAGTCCAGTTCTTAGTAACTAATCATATTTATCCTTCATATAGCCCATAAAAGGGTTCAAGAGGCACACTCAACATCATTGTATTTATAGCTACTTAATGTAAAAATAAAACAGCAACAATAACAATTGTTTTCCATAGTTAAACCTTTAGGAAAGTGCAACGTGGTGTTGCAGCATTTCCCGCATATATTCCCGTGATCAATTGCATCAGTTATCTATTAAAGGCACACTATGCAATATTTTTCAGTTAATTAATGTGTTCCATACCGTTTTGGATGATTAAATGAGTCATTTCAGGTCGAACAAAGGTTTTCTCGGCCGCCCTGGGGGTCTGTAGGGGAAATACCGTACTTGCAATTCCAGGAGCCCTCGGGTCGCCCCCACAGGCTCAGAAGTCTTGTGCATTGCGAGAGTCGGGTTGGGCCGTTGTTGGCCGGAACACGCTAGCATTCTGCTAATGAATGCTGATTGGTCAGTGACGGATTTGCGACCGATTACGACCAGAGACCCCGTTTAATGGCAGCTGAAGCTAAAGCAGAATCAGAAATATAAACTTAAGGAGGATTTTCTGTCGAAGTTTACCTCAAATAGCAGCTGGTGTTATCGTTGTCGATCATGTTGCTGATACCATGAGAAAGGAAGCCATGATCCGGAAGTGCCGAAGAGATCGCCGAAGTACGAAAATATGTGACGTCATCACATTTTTTGAACAGATTTTTAGAACATATTTCTGCTGCGGCCGGGTGCAAGACGTGGTCATCTACAAGCCTGCAAACATGGCGTGATTTTATTTCATCTAGCCTGGTATGGTATGGTGATTTCTCCTAATTCGGTTTATTAAGGCTTTAAGATCAATTTCCAAATTGTATTCCTCTTTTTAGTAAACTTTAGCATAGGTGTATTCACTTATGCCTAGCTAGCATTGTAGTTTGCTAGCAGGCTATGCAACAACGTTAGGTGCTGTTTCCATGAAGGAATACGAAAAAACTGTGACACATGGTTCCTACGGTTTCCACGAACATCAGTGTGTGGAACTCAAACTGACATTTTTTTGACACAGCAGTGTCTTCCAGGCATTCTAAAATAGTTAATTTTATTGAATCTAGACTAGAGAAAAACCGATGAACCTCCTCTGCTACCAACACAAACAATGAACACACGCAGATCAAAATGGCGGAAGGGGGATCTCTAGGGGCGGGGCGCTGTGCCGTGACGATATCTCCTCATTCTCAATACCTTTAAAGCTTTAAGTTTTTTGGAGGTATGATTATTTCATTTATTGCAGAAACTGCGATGACTGGGGTGATACTCCACCAAAGGCTGACCTGCCAAAGAAAGGAGAAAACACAATGACTTCCCTATGGTGCGTTGCGTTTCTTGCAGTTTGCTTAAAACGTGAAATATGCTTAACAAAATACCAGAACACTTGTACAATTAAAAACTAAAGAATGTTATTAGCGGCATTTAATAAAATACAGTAAGTCAAGGTCGCGCCATTACCATCAAAGGACAAATGCTTCTGTTCATCCATTTGTTTTCAGTTTATCACCTTAACACTGAACCCAGCAAAAAAAAGAGTGTATATTCTTCAAAGTCTAGATCAAAGAACTAGATCAAGCAGCAACTTCTCTTTAAAGTCACACATGCATTTCACGTACTCGCAGAACTGTGAAGCCAGCAAAGACGATCCTCTTCAACCCCTTTCACCCTCCTCATCCTCCTCGTCGCGTCTTCCAGGTGCTTCTCTCAGCAAGGTGCACAAGTCCACTGAGATTAAACGGTTTCACAAGCAGCTTTTTTTTCCCTTAGCCATGAGGACTCTGACCTCCTCCCTCCTCACGTGATGCTGACATGCCGCGAGGATCTGATCTTGTCCTATCCATGTATTTGTGCTGCAGTTCCAAGATGATGATATTCATTTTTAAAATGCTGCTTTTCTTAAATGTGAAGCGGTGAATGTTATTGTGCAAAGTAAGTGTGCCACTGGACGAGGGAGAGAGAGAGAGAGAGAGAGAGAGAGAGAGAGAGAGAGAGAGGAGGGGTGGGGGGAAGAGCCTGAATCTTCCGTGGAAAGGCTCCATTTTTCTGGGCTAACTGACATACAGTCAAAAAGGCTGCGCTGCTGGCAAACTGACAACGGCTGTAGTTTTGAATTATGTAGATAGTTAAATTACTTCCCTTCACCGGGAAGGTCTGCCTAGTAACTACCGTATATGCTACGTGTGCACCAGTGTGCCTTCGTGGACTCTTTAGCGTCCATTTTAACGAGAAAAGAAAAATACGTTCTTATAGGAGTGCAACCAACATTGGTAATATTGTTACATTACCATGTGTAACATCCCTGGATTGTCTGAAACTGCCTCATAGAATGAAAGAAAAACAGGAAACAAATCAATCTCGGAGTGACTAAATCTGTTTTCAAATAGTGTGAATTATTATGTAAATTCAAATAAGATAATCAGCGTATCTTTAAAAATGTCAAACTATTCCTTAAAGGCTTTAGAACATCAATGATTGTATATCATGTGATGAAATAATCTTGGCTTGGAGATACTTTTGGGAAACATGGCCCAGATCACTCTCAGACATTATTTCATGTGACTCACAGATGAGTCAACACATAAAGTAGTGACCTTTCTATGGGCTGATCTGTTTATTTAGAACGTGAGAACACATCCTTCCCCACAGTTTAGTGAAAAACATTTAGCATTGCCCCCAAACAATAATATTTAGAAGGGCTGCAGTCGAGTAACAAAATACAATTGAACTCTCATCAAAAAACAATCAGTGGTTGCTTTAGGGATGGACCACAGCTGACTCATATTCCCTTTTGTTATCGTGGAAAGCAATTACAACAGCATACAAAATCTTTTCTAATGTTTGAATTACACATTAGACAATAAAAGCCAAAGCCGAAGACCAGTGACCAGCACAACACAAATAAACAACCAGTTACCAAAAGCAATTTCCTTTTGTGAAAAACAAAACGCACATGGGCTGTCATGACTGACAATCACTTCGTTTTATACATTGTTTCTGAACATTGCAATATATTTGGGTGGACATGAATCCATTTCAAAGGGAACATTTCTGCAGTCAGCTATTTTGAAAATCTATTAAGTATTCTGTATAGGAGCCTGTTGCCCTGAGCTACAAGGAGGAAGTGCAATGTCCAGTGGTGAAGTCCCACTGAGCTACTTGCCACTTCTAATGGGGCGTACTAATGAAGCGCTGCAGGATTTCATCCTCTGCTACTTCTTCTTCATTTCTATTGATCCATTTCAGTCACTTTAGCCCTATACATGTTTTTGAAAAGTACATTACTACATTCATGAACAATCAGAGAAACCAGGACTGAGAATTTTCTAGTTCTTCATTTTTCACTTTACTTCCAGTGCAGGAGAAAGCACCGATTCAGCAAGAAGCTCCACAGGATGTTGGTCCACGCCAAATCTGCACATTTTTGCAACCAACATTTTCTTTTAATCTCAATTCAAAGGTGATCTTTTTGGTTAAGATCTGGGAATCGTTGGAAGCGATTCCGTGTCTTAACGGTTGTAATTTAAAGGAACAGTTTCGGAAAATGAAGAAGAGTTGAAGGACAGGATTGATACTACTCTCATATCCTTCTAAGATCCAGGCTACAGCTAGAAAAAGAAGAAGTTTGTGAACAAATACTTTTATAAAAAGTTTAGAATGCCCTTCTATCTACTTAAACTTGCATTATAGAATCTTTTTACTGTGCACCCGATAAATGCTGGTGTTACCAATGTTTTTCATCATTAGGTTGGTGTTATTGATTAAAGCAGAATGTATTCACTGTTAGTCCCTGGGGATCAAAGAGCAAAGGCTTCCTACGCTGATACTTTAGAGAAATCACTGCTGCAGAGGAAGACATACCATTTACGATCAATAATGCAATGCAGCCACAAGATGCGTTGTGTTTCAGGCCATGGGTTCAACATGTTCTTTACAGCCTCCCTGAGAAAAAAGGGAAATAGGAGAAATGTAAGGAATGATGACCTTGGGTGCATCACTGAGGTTGGTGGAGGGGAAATGAACACAACTCTTAAAATATCTTACATACGAAAAGTATTTAGTTTTCCTTTTTATTTATCTGACATATCGAGTTACCTCACAAATTAGGATTAATGATGTTTTTTATGAATTGTAAAGTGAATTTAAAACCATAAGTTAATTGATTAACTAGTTGATTAACAGGAAAGGAAGCTTAGGCAAAAATTCAGGCAGGAAGACTGGACAGGCTATGCAGTCCCCTGGAGGCCCCCTCTCTCCCTCGGGGGCGCACGGTCAGCTGATTAGGGGCGGGGTCGAGTAGCACCAACCAACCAGACGTGGGATGTGATGAGTAACAGATGTGATGAGTAACTATAATCATCAATCAATTATTTAAATGATTTTAATTCCTTTCTGCACATCACTATTTTCAGTGAATTGTTTAGTGGAGAAAAGTCAGGGTAATAATCATCCGATTAATCCACAGTGACAATAATCATTAGACAACAACAACAAAACACTTTTTACATGAATAGTAATAATAATCGAATCATATAACACTATATCCAATGATATTTTACTATTAAAACTTTTGCTTTGAATTCTTTGTAATCATTTTTACTTCTTACTTTTATTTCCAGTTCTGGTATTTACTCAATGGCTGCCATAAATATGTCTGCATTTAAAACAAAAGTGTTTTATGAAAATTCAGGTGCATGTTTTCCTTTAATATCTGGACGAATACATTCATATTGTGAGCTAACATGAATGTGTTCTGCCCTTAAGCTTGAGTTAACCTTGCCATTCGGATCTGACCTCACTTGTTATTTTGGTGTCAGAACAATCTGTTTTTTGTACTGCAGCCTTCCTTCTCGATTAACCGTAGACTCTGAATCTGTGTTTCACCAAACTCCCGCGAGGACAGCTGTCTCTGCAGATGCTGAAGCCGGAACATCCATCGCCGTGTTCCAGGTGGAATGGTGAGACTTGCCCGTTCAGGTTTGGTCAAACAGTAACAGGATCAGCGCTTGCTATCTGCACGGTTTCTGAGTCACGCCTGCGTTAATCATATTCTGAAGACGTGCGGTTTCGTATAAATAGGAGACATACCAACAAACAGAGAGAGAGAGAGAGAGAGAGAGAGAGCACAGCGAAATGAGGGAGCTGGTCAACCAGAAAGTGTCTCTTTTCTTCTTTTTGTAGCGGTAATCAAAGTATCCTCCTTATGACTTCTTTCAGCCTTTGAGTTGTCTTTATTTCTCCCTCCCGCAAACATTCGTTCCCTACTTCTCTCACGATCATACACCCACACACACACACACACACACACACACACACACACACACACACACACACACACACACACACACACACACACTCCTCTTAGCGATCTTAGATCAGAGGAGCTTTCACAGCTAGAGGCCCGAGGAGGCAGCGACACAACGAGCCCGTCTACGGCGGCACAGTTCGCCAGTTGCGTGTTGGATGATTAGTCGTCTTCTGGTGGAAGCGAGTGAACTCTGCCCTGTGACTAGATTAACTGATCCTTTCATTGTGCGTTCTCACAATGGAAGGCCTCATCCCATTCCCCAGGGACAAGCACGGTCACCGTGTCACCCTCTCATACTGTAGGTGAGTAAACTAATTCCCGAAAACAGTCTGATGAGCATCAGTGCGGTGCCGCACACGCGCCACTCCTCCATGTTCTCGCTCCTGTTTGAAAGCAGTACAGGCGTAACAAAGAAAAACAAAAGGCACCGAAGGAAAGGCAGCGAGGCAAAGAAAGAACAAAAAAGCCATATCCTTTCATGCTTTGTCAGAAATAGGTTGTTTGGACCGTACAGTAGAGTCCCTTCTACAGGACTGGTGCAGTGAATAAATCCTAAATCGTAGTGTCTGCATCCAAAAAGTGAAAAAGAAAAATACCCACTAGTCTTCTGCCATGTTTGTGGGATTTGTTATTTGAGCCGTGGCAGGCTGGATCTCTGGGAGGAGGAATTCATTTTACCGCACAATGCAGACCCCGAGACCAATAAAACGACACAGACGGTCTGCCCAATCTATTGTGCATATATGTGAGAATTTACACTGTGGGAATAAGCAGGGTTTAAATGCTTAACATTCCCCTGTGCTGTATCTACTTAAGCAAATCCTGACCAAAACATCCTCCCTAAAAAAATACGAGTTTTTTTAAGCTTAACCGCCAACATGGATGCTTTGTTGCTTCCAGCAACAAGTTATAAAATAATACCTTATTGATAGTGTCACATTTTATAGAGAGACAGAAAGACAGAGAGAGAGAGAGAGAGAGAGAGAGAGAGAGAGAGAGAGAGAGAGAGAGAGAGAGAGAGAGAGAGAGAGAGAGAGAGATCAATGGAGCCCTCAGTCAGTGGATGCAATGCAGGGGAGCTCGAGTGAAGCAGATGCTGCTTACTATTGATCTGAAGCACACGCTTCCACAGACTAACGGCTCAATATGGGACACATTACTGTGTGTATTTGTCTGCAGGGGGGCTACAGACGATCCGCCACACAGGAGTTGAACTCCGTTTAACCAGAGCCGCAGCATTTCGCAAAATCATCAGCGTTATTATTCGCCCACGATAGTGTTGGGAAATGACGACAACAGAGACACTGAATCCTTTCTGTACATTTTATTTACAAAATGTATTAAAATTCTCTGTACAGCGCCTCACTAACGAGGTTCAGCAAATTAAGCATGCATCTCTTGCTCTTTTATATTTTTTTGTGTTGCAGAAGGTGAGGTGTGTACAAAAAAAGAAACACGGTGAAACGAGTTCACAAAAGAATATAACCGGGGCTGGACATTAACCTACGGTCAGTTTGTGAGTAGCAGACCTCGTCAAGCATCGATGAATTCACATGCAATTTTTTAGAAAAGAAAAAAAAAGAACTAAAAAGGGGAAACCAGTCTTTCATCATGTAAAATAAATCATTCTAATTTATCTAAATGTACACATCTTTCCCAACTCTTTCTTCGCTCATCTTCACATTATCAGTTTATTTATTTATTTTAATATATATATATATATATATATATATATATATATATATATATATATATATATATATATATATATATATATATATCTGTCCATAGTTTCAGGTGATTATATAACCATCTTTGTAAATCCTATGGAATCACAGTCTTTTTAAAAGAAAAGAAATTGTTACAGCAATATGAAAATGTGCTAAGCTTCAGGGCTCTCCCTGGTATAACCTTGTATAAATCTATTTTCCGTTGTATTCTTACATTTCTCATTTTCATTTACTAAGTGAAGTTACCAAACACTGTAATGCTCATTAGAGGAAATCAAATTAAAAGCAGACCACTTGCTGTAAAATGTGCAATTGTTAAAGAAAATGGAAAGGTAATCCAAAATACTACAGTTTAAAAGCCATTACTGTTATCCTTTAATTGGATTGCAGTTATTCTACAATTGAATTACCATTTTTGTTTGGTTGAACTTTCACGTACAGGAGACTTGACTGACTCTAAATTTTAAGGAAAGATTGTTTGAGAAGAGATGAACCTGTGTGATTCAGGGCTCCTTTGATATTTTACAAACTGAAGATCACAAACAGAATTTCTTTCTAAACTCAAGCATGAACACTTTGCTTTAAACCCTCTTTTACCTACAAAACCCACTCTTGGCAGTATTGGAAGTGCGAATGATGACCTGGTTCTGTAGTGCCTAAAAGCCAAACCAGATCCATGTCTCACCTACGTGAGTCCCATCAAACGCTCAGAAGACAGTGGCAGCAGCACCAGAGTTTAGAGTACAAACAGCACACTTCTAATTGTTTCGGGGCTGAATGGCATCTCGCTCAAGTTGGATCAATCTGTCTTTTAAAACAGGTACAAGGTCACTATAAGTGACTCACAGCAGTATAAAAGCTATAGTCAACTAACCAGTGTCTTACAGTGCACTGAATAGATCTAATAAAACGAGTTGAACATATATAACCAGGGAAAATCTGGCAGCAGAAGGATGAAGAGTAATCTGATTCTACTGATTACAGGAAAACCAATTAGACAATTGTTATACAAGATTCGTCGTCTTTCTGGCACTTCAAAGTGTGCTTCGGGTTGCAAATGATGGCTTTAGTTCTCTCATTCATTTTAACATGTCAAATGTATATATATGTATATATATATATACATAGATCTATATATTTCAATCGCTGCACCATTCTTCTGTTTTGTATGAGTTTCAAGCAAAAAGCAATATCATTGTGTGAATGAGTTGCATTGATTGGACTCAGAGTTCCGTAAGGCACTGAGAGGAGGGAACCGTAGCGGCTCTTCCCGTGACCAGTCCAGTCGTGTCGTCATTGCAGATTATCGTGCCTATTTTTTTCCGCCCGAGAAGATTTGGCTTGGAGCTCAATCCTCGTGATCCTGTCCGTTCCTCCAGATGTTCAGTCACAGTTGTAAGGGACAATGTTTCCTAAACCTGTGTCAGAGCAGAAGCAAACACGGGAAGACTTATATAGGGTACATGTCGATGGTATTGAAAAATAAATGACATCTGCATGAGTACTAAGTAGTATCTCAATTAAACTAAATCACCACATTTCCAGGTAATTCAGGTTAAATCCGTCTGATAAGACAAAATATTTTCTAAAGCATTTGGGAATTTTGATTTCACATTTAAAGTTTTTCACTCATCTGCTTCATCAGAAAACAACTTGCCAGCCGCAGCAACATCAAAATGTATGCAAGAACTGTCGCCGTACGGGGATTTTCATCAGTCCTGTCATGTTGTTAATCTGCAGCTTTCTGAATCTCAATATGTTTTCAAGGCCTTTAAAAGACGTTGCTCTGTAGTACAGCTGTGCTCCTGGAAGCTCCTTTAACGGCGGCCTCCTCAGGGTCCCCTTGGTTTAGTTCAGTGCCGTCGAACTGCTGTACAGAGCTGTTGTTTTCATTCCCACTTACCTCTAGCGAGCTTTCAGCTGAACTACCTAATGCGTTTCCACAGAAGAAGTAGTGCTTGTAAAAGCAGTTCAGTGTGCCGTGAGGATCATGCAGAGGAATAGGTGTGTTTCGAAAAGGACAACCTTTTCAAAGCTCCAGAAAACTAATTAGTGTGCGTTGCTTCATGCGACTGTATGTGATGTGACAGGGGTCCCTCATGGTGGCAAACGCAGAGTCACATCACTTAACTCCTCAGTTCCCCTCAGCACAATGGAGCATTTTACCCTGTTTAAGCGCATTGTTTTGGTTCCCTTCCTCAGAGCTTTACTGTTTGGACTCTCTGTCGCATTACTGAATGTTTTCAGATGCAACAGCCAATTATTTTCAAGTTTCAATAAGTAGTTGCACACCTGCAAGGCACAAAATAACATCAAATTAAAAAACTAACTGCTGAACATAGTTGAGATAAAGGAAATGTCAAAATGTTTGCACATAAAACCCCAAATATCTGTAGAAGAAATAACTAAACTAAAGGTAAGTAAGAATTGTATTGGTAATGTGAGAACTGACCCTTTAACATCCAATTACATTTTAAGTGCACGCAACACATAATAACTGAACAGTTGTTGTGCAGGTGCGCTGTGGATCCAGTGGTTTCAGTAACCTTCACGTAGCCTGAGGCACTACCCAAGTTACAAGGCAGAGACAATATCTCTGGCTTTCGTATTTGAGAGGGCATATGTGTCCTGTTGCGCCCGACACGACAACCATGAACAATATCACGAGCAGCAGCCCCCACAGCAACGCGTACAAATGAATTTCTCACCCGCGCCAGTGCGACAGGAAGCTAAATGATTCATCTGCCACGGGGCCTGGGGACGGTGCGGACGGGAAGCAGAGGCGACGTACCTCTAGATCTTAACGCTCTCGGTTCCGTATACGTTGTAGCCTTCTCTGTATGTGGCAAAGTTCTGGGTGTTGGTCGGGGGAGCCGGCTTAAAGTTCTGGGCATTCTTAGCCAATTTCAGCCGTTTGGTTTCTTGCCTTGATTTATAACAGAACTCTATCAGAGCCACCATCATGGCCAGCCCCAGCCCTCCAACCAGAATATAGAAGACACCAGCCACATTGCTTAGGCTGAGAGCACTTGTCTTGTCCTGGGGGAAAGTGAATAACGTAGTTAAGAGTTTTGCAAGGGCAGAAGAACAATACACAGCCTGCTTCAAACTGTAGCCTGGACTTAAACTGCTCTACAACATCGTCGTACTCTATCTCACTCGTGTGGCAGGTTATGGACACTAACCGCTACATGGCAATCAAAAATGTGAAGATGTAAGGCTAGAATTTGGACTCAAGTGATTTCCCTACGGTTGGGTTTCTGGGTTTCCTACGCCAGAGTCAAGCCATTCTCCAGTGAGGAGAAAGAAGCCTTGAGGCTCTGTCTGCTGGTGAATGCAGAGCTTTCCCTTCCTACATGGACAGAATGTAAAATGCTTCTGCTCTTGACCATGTAAGGAAGGTGGTCAGTATCGCATAGGTCGACAGCTCTGTAAATCCCTATCTTAAAAAAAAAAAAAGGAAAAAAAGGATTTATCCTCTTGGCGACATGTACGTATAACTCTCATGGCAACATTGTCATACAGTACAGTCAAATTCATAATAGATGAATGATTATTCCATTAAAGTTTAAAAAAAACACTAAAGAAGAACCATTTTGCTGCTGCTTACCTACCAAACATATTCATTAAAAATTTGTTCATTAGAGCTTTACTATTTGCAGTTTAACCCTATGAGCAAGGAAATAGCAGAAAGCTAACCCTCACCTATGATCTGAGGCTTCGACTCAGAGGGTTAAATATTGAGTTTATTACATTCCCCGATTTCTTGTCATGTGCAAACAGAGCCTCTAACCTCAACTCCGAGCAGCCACAAGATTGGGAGGACACCCTACAGGGCTCTCGCCGCATTAGAGAAGTTGAATTCGAGTAACTCATCACAATAAGAGGCTTTGCTTGTTCGTCACACCACAGGAGGCCGAAGAATCTAATATACACATCGCAATGCAAACTAGTAATAACACAAATAAATCAAATTTCCATTAACAGTTTGGTAAATAGGAACAGCAGCATAATGGTCAAAGTATCATGAATGTCAAGAGTGAAAATGAGCAAAAATAGCATTCATCAACAACTGTTGTGATTCAATTGAAATAGTGTATCTAAAAGGCACTTTGGGAATATCCCCATATTATTATCCTTACAGTTTTCAAAAAAAGTGTTTCTAGGATTTACGTTACATCCAAAAATGTCTCGTCTCTATTGCAATAAAAGAAAAAAAAATCTATTTGGGGGAGGAGTGCCATGTGTTGAAGCCACATATAGACTGTGTTACAGCTTGTGGCAGAAAAAGCACTAACAAAAAGAAAAAAAATTGTATGTGTAGCAAATAAGCAAAATGTATAATATAGAGTCTTGTCTTGCATATGAACAGTACGTCAAAATGCAATTTGGAATCAGTACAAAAGACCTGCAGCGACTGACCTTACTTCCAGAGTCCTTGGTTCCACATTCACCCTTATCGTACCACCATTTGTTTTTCAGCTTGTCTAAGATGCCTTGTTCACTGAGTTTCAATACTGCAAGGTTTACAGGAGTTCTTCACGTGGGAAATAACATAAATAACATTATATTATGTTATTTTATGTTATTCAACTTTTAAACTACTACATACTTTACAAAGCGATAAAGCAGGGCTCCTGGCTATGTCAACATCACAGAGAGCAGGCATTCTACCTATGACCTTCATGACCCCTAGTCTAAAGCCAGGACCTACCCATATCGCTTTGAGTAATCGGCAGACGCTGTTAACAGGGGGCGACGAGCAGGTACACACAGTACAAATCTGCAAGTCTGTGAATTTCAAAAAGCACTGGGGTGCATTGGTTTGGAGGGTGGGGGAACGAATCACAGGGGCTTTCTGAAGAGCGTTTAACAAGCTCAGTGCAACGGGAGCTTTGTCTGAACAAACAGAAAAATGATGGACGCTGCACTTCCGTTTCCACAATATCAGCTTGATCCTGCAACGGCTAATAGCACGAGCGCGACAACAATCAGGTATTACAACCAATGTCATATCTAAGCAACTCTGCCCAAAAGTAAAAGCTTAATTAATTCTTACGTGTTTTATCCCGACATATCGCTAAGAAAACTTTATCTCCCATTTACGCAGATTAGTGTCAGATGAGTGTGCCTCAACCAAACGGCACTGAGCTGGAGGACTAAGCTCAAAAGTATCAGTGGAATCATTTATCTCAAATTTCCCTGTGGCTGCAGAATCTAATGTCTGACACAGCTTTTTTTCTGCCGTTTCATATCTACAAGACGTCAAACTACTGTATGCAACTAAACATTATCTTAATGTTTTATAGCGCGGAAATATTTGAACAAAGAAAAAAATCACTTTTTGCAGTCATAATGTAACATTGGATCATTTGTGGTTCACATCAATCTCTACTGTTGTAAAGTGAAAAGCTAAGAAAAATAAATGAGCGACCCTACTGCTTCTTGGGAACAATGTCCCCCAGAGGGACTCATGCAATGCATAATGCACTGAGAGAAGATTACACCACTGTATGCGTCTCATAGACTGTGAAGACCCCACTATTGTCTTGGCTCGGAGAGACATTGATTAACAATGCAATTACCCTGTATCATGCTCTGTGCCTGAAACTCAATCTAGGCTGCACTGTGTTGTGCCCGAGGGCATGAAAGAGCTGTGCTAACTGTGTGTGTGCGTGTGTGTGTGTCTGTGGGCGTGCATGCAGCTGTGGGCACGACTATGCGCGTCTCCCAAAGTCTGTTGGAACGAGGAGCTGTGACTGGGACGGGGCCAAGCGTCGGCCCGTTTGGATCGCAGCGCTCGGGGCTGCTTTAATCCACCTAATGGGGGCCTTTCCACTGAGTCCTGGGGAGCCACCACAAGCCAGGAAACAGACGGTACATACCTGTGCATGACAACAGATCGATGGCAGCACAAGAGACAGATGCGTTCAAATGGCTCCTGAGCCTCAGTAGCACAAGGAGGCCTCTTGAGCTCAGTGACTACAGAACATAACAATGTTAGCAAGGCAAACATTGGAAAGGGTGACATGAAGAAAAAGGATTCTCAGAAATCAAACCACCGGCTTTCAGCGTTGACATTATTCGATCTGTGCTCTCATGCAGCCTCTTGTGGTGTGCTATTTTAAAAAAAAATGTCTGGCAGCAGCTTAACTGTCGGCTTTGGGCTAGGGTCAATCCATGAAAAATGGCATTAAGTGTGTAATGACACAATCTGCAGTCCACGGGACCTTTGCAGCTCGTCTGTAATCTCGCCAATTACCAGATCCATATCATCACATTTGTGCTGACAGCTTTATTTGTTAGCAGATTGACCTGTAGTGTAAAGAGCGTTGCTAGTGGGCCTCATGTGAGTGAGAGAAAATAGCACACATTTGAATGGGACGTGTTCTAAGTAACATCAAGTGTTCATGGTCAAGTGAGTTTACACACTTGGCACCAGTAGCTTCCCCAACGAAAAAAAAAATAATCATTCATTCAATCATTTAACCACAGACGAAGAGGGAGAGATCTGATGGTCAAAAGGGTCACAGCTGTAATGTTAATGGGTTTGGGTAGGAACGGCATGTGTCGGGAATCAAACCGGAGGTGGTTTATCACGTGACTCGTTGAACAGAAATCATTTGTCTTTCGTTTAATTAGAATTCTCACGTTTGCCTGAAATGCTTAGTCCCCTCAAGACGCAGCTGTTCCCCTTGCTTCCCTGTCAGCCGCAGCTGAGCAGCCATTTTGAGGCGTTAACGCTCACGGGGTTGTGGGCCGGTGTCGTGCATGCGAAGCAGCCGTGCGCGGTAGTGTACTTAGAACGACACGTCTTTCGGAAAGCTTCAACTTCAGGGGTGGAAGGCTGGGTTTGGGCTCTTTTTCAATGTGAAATATTGAATCACTGGAAAACTTACAGGCCTTCGATCACCTCTGTGCGATTTTCGTCAACTAGTTTTTGTCCGACTGTCAAAGCTACCTAAACGGAGCCTCAATATCTGCAACCTGCTGATCTACCCTGCACATGTGTAAGGGTGATTAAGTAAAGCTCAACCTTTCACAACTGCAGGGCAGCCACATTCACCTAATAATCTGTTTTTATGGGGATTTCCATCAGTATCAAAGAAAAATCCTGTTAATTCTCTTTCTGTGAACATTATAGTCTCACGAACCACAAATAACTTTTCGTAATTGTCTTTTTTCTGTCGGCTCCTCAAAGGCTCCTGAGTCGATCGAGCTGTTAAGGCGAGTGGTTCATTTGGTTGTCTGCCGTTGGGCTTCAGCAGGTTGGTTTGGTTTTGGTTGGGTTGGTGTAACAGCTTTGCCGATTACTCTGCACTATGGTACCCGATTGTGGTGACATCGAGGCTGACCTTGGAGTCACCTCCCCCGCTGCCGCACTCTCCCTTGTCGTACCACCATTTGTTTTTCAATTTGTCCAAGAGGCCTTGCTCATTCAGTTTTAAAACTGCCAGGTTAACAGCATTTCTTGAAACGATAAAACATAACTTGTAAGAAAATGCACAGGTCCGTGAGAAATCTAATGCAAAGTAGTAATTGTACTAAGCATCCTAATGATCGGTGATGGTAGTGAGACTACCGCTTTCTAAGCAGGGGCTTATGCACAGAGACTGTTAATCAGAGCGGTCTAGGAAAGGACAAATTGTTTGAGAATTTAAGAAATAGGGAGAGATAGGAAAAGACCAGTATCAGGCAAAGATAATGTTAAATCTTTGAAAAGGTGGCCTGAAGGGTTAACGTAGTTTAGAACTGAAGTGTGCGGGATGGGGACACTTGTCTTTGAGGAGAAAAGTACCAACAACAAAACATCATGCAATTAACATTCGTCACGAGTGACAGCGCAGCTTTTAAAGGCTAAATTGAAAAACCATTGAACTGTTAAATTAAAAGTGACAACACAACAGTCAGGTAGGACAACACACGGGACGCAGGGAGAGATCCAAAGAGAGAGAAAAACAACAGCAAGAGAGACATAAATATGAAACGATTGTTAGCTTCAGCCTGCTCATTCCGGATTGGATTCTTCTACTGGATGTTATCAGCTTTTATCACACATATAACACGTAAAGAGTAAACAATGATTATCATTTAACCTTCGTATCCAATTGAATTTAAAGGCATACGACCGTTACCTCTGTGTTTATAAAAACAAAACAAGAAGAGGAAGAGAAGAGAATGACAACAGGGGGACATCAGGGTAGGTGGAGTACTATAACAACATGGAGGATATTGTTATATTATTCCACCCACCTTAATGCTGAGCCTTTGGGCGTCGCCACACCGTATCCTTTCGAGTCGAGGTTCCCGCCCACTTTCATGGTGTCGCAGGGCTTCCGCTGCTCGATGTACTCGTTCATGGTGGACTCGAGGAGGAAGGCGAACTTGCCCTTTGACTTTCGTACCCGGGCTACGCCATCGGGTGTGGTCTTAACAAACACTGAGGGCTCGGCGGATTTCATGTATGACCACATCTTCTCATACACGGCTATTTTGGATCGCTGTGCAGAGGAGAAAAGGGAGAAGTTGTTTAGTAAAATACAAACAAACGTTGGCATTTAATGGATTTTGTAGGATTTTTTGTGCTTAATGATCACTTTGTTTAAACATCATGAAGTATTTATAGACATCTTTGGAAAAAGGTGGTGTGATATCTTTAAATACTTCTAGAAAATATAGCTGGTCGACTTTACAAGATCATGAAGTACAAAAATAAACAAAAAATCCATTACTTCTCATCAGCATGGATGTAGGCTTCAAATGTGTTGTTGCAACTTGAGGCTCGTGAATGAGAACCACACATCACCTGTTCAGTAAATAATGTCATGCAAATTGGGTTACGGTAGAAACACTGGCATTTTTGGACTTGATTATGCAAAAATATCTTCAGTTATTAAACTTCTGTGTCAGTGAAGTGTGGATGATGATGATTTATATGTAAACTTGGAAAGGTTTTGGACCAATGTCTTGAACTTGAGCCTTGGTTGATAGTTTTAATTCAACTTATAGAACTTATTACAGTCATTAATTTCAACAACACTGTCCTCTATGTAAAACCTCAGTTCTGACTCAGAGGCAACGTGCATACGATTTAAGAGAAGTGAACAAGAAAGCGCGTTACGCCGACACAAGGCAACCCATCACAGAGTGACACAGATGAGCGCCCCGGGTAAGGCTTAGCCAGCCTGTAAAATCTATGGGACTTGAACACTATCTATAATAAGCATCAATTAAATTATTCAATGCCGCTGGATTTATTTTAGCATTGGCATTTCACACTTTGAACAGATCCTGGTCCAAGCAGCGATGAGCCAGTTCCCGAGCGGCACTGTGTGAACAGCAGACCGGATCCCACATGAGAAATAGACTTTCTTTTAGTTAAGGCCAGAGAGAAACGAAGGGGGTTGGATGGTTTTCAACAACCAGCTGAATCAAAAAATCCACCTTCAACCAAAACCTTTGTGTGTAGAAATTGGACAAACTGTTAACAATACCGGCATCTGTCGAAAATATCTTGCCTGAGTGTGCGTTTTTTTTTTTTTTAGCTAGCTGCCATCGCCAAACATGCTAATAGTTTGCTCCTCCCGGCTTTTCAAAGGTCTTTGTTAAAATATAACTTCCAGAAGATTGCAATCGTAACGTTTCAATGTATTGGACAGTTTATATTCTAAATGTGCTTCATTTTGGCAATGAACAAAAAAAATGTGTAACGAATACTGAGTGCTGATCTGTAGTCACTCTCTTCTACTGGTAAAACCGCCGTTAACAAGAGCATTTCTATCCCTGATGCATTTCTATTAATAAACAAAAAGCATTAACCTTGACCTAACTACAGTGCTTTACTGACTTTATGTAATCATATACAATTTGTTTGCCGGCAGCCGTCAAGGAGCATCAGACCAAAGGGTGACAAGATCAGATAGCAACGTAACAAAAAATACAAATTCTGCATGATAAATGTCCTCTGCTCAGATGAGAAAGCCTTAAAGTTGGGGTGATGTTCCATTCTGCTTGGGAGGATAGGAGGCAGTTGGAGTTACATGTGATGTGTTTTTGTTGACTATCTTGTTAAATGTGTTCAATTTGCATGTGTCAAACATCGTGGGAAGGACACTAGTTTAGAGGGTAATTTCCTAGGCTCATCTGCTCTGCAGTGGGAAAGCTGCAGACGCCTCCTCAAATGAAGAGAAAAGAATGGATGTGGCCATTGATTACTGGCGACAGAGTGTGCTGCCTCAGTGCTTCATGAAGTCAATTCATCAATATCAGACCAAGTGCGACCAAAACCTAAATAAGCTGAAGTCACCGCTGAGATGCTTAAAGCAGTTTCTGCTACACAGAAAGAGATACAACGAGATACAGTGAGAAAGCCCAGGGGGGGGGAAAGAGATATTTGATTATTGACTGCTTAGTGTGGAACAAACATGCACACTGACAGAAGCACTCAAGCACATTCACACGGTACAAACAGATGAATGCAATTAATCGAAAACGCTACTCTCATCTCTTTTGAAATGTAATCATTCACACTCCGGTCGACGGTGGTCATTTGAAATTCAATTAAGGAATAATGACTGCAAAAATCCATCATCAATGAACAGACAATTGGTGGAGCAATTATAGTCATCCATAAATACAGCTTTATACAGTTTCCCATAAAACAGTTGCCCGGTTAAAGAACACAAAAGAATGAGCTTTCACATAATTAAAAGTGAGTGGCTACATTTAAAATCATATTCGAATAGCTATTGTGTCAAGCAAAAAATAGTCCATTTTGAGAACCTTCCAGCGGCTCACAGCGGACCGCGCAAACAACGGAACCATCGTTGAGAGAGTTAAAAGCGTAAACCCGGGGTAAAAACCAACAACTTGGTGCCGCGTGACGAGCACTGTTGGTTGCAAGCTGTTGCTGCCGCATGAGAGCAGCACAGAGCGTAATAGCTGTAAGCATTAATCAAATATGTCTTTACAAAGCGCACACGCTTGCTGCTGTATTCATGTGGATCTGAATGTCACCAAAATATCTTCAAATTTTATAAGCAATCATAGCATTACTCTGTTCGTAATGAAGCACCTACATAGTGGATCTCAGCCAACCCGCCTACCTAGGCGATACAGTTACATCATCTGCGTAGGTGTTCCACCTGTCTGAGGCCGTGGGATCGCCTGTTATCTCAAAATAGTAATACAGACAAAGTGAGGCCTTTTATCGCAGCCTGGTGACCTAAGATGAGGAATAAAGATAACAGGACATTGCAAGACAAGGTTCGAGGGAAACAAAAAGATAACTGGAGGCTGCTAATTGTTATTGTTATGGCGAGAAGTCTTATGAATCACCAAGTCTAAGTCACATTTAAACATGCAGAGGCAGTCTACTGCATGCACATACAAATGAAGGTTTCTTCAGAGCATCGGTTGGCAATTAGGTGCAAGGATTAGCATTTTCACTGAGGGGACAAACAGGGAGAAGGATCCGTGAAGTATTTTTTCCTTCAATAAACAATTTGTTGGTCACATAAGGGCAGGAGAACCATGCTATACAACAAAAACTTTAGTTGTACTTTTGTGAGGCTATTATCCACCATCTCTTTTAGACTCCAGTTCATTCTCCAGTGTTTAAATTCAAAAGTACTCAATTCATTGTTATTACAACTATACACAGTTGTATTTATTGAGATTTATCGGAGCATTGTACTTGAATTGCAGCAGTAAAGCTAAAGCATGTATTTTGTTGGAGTGCTAAATTTGTCCCAGGCTTCTATTATCCCAGAACTGCCTTAGAAGATACAGACTACTGTATTTCTTCAAAGTGGAAACTAAATCATTTAAACTCTTCCATTATTCACAAGAAAATAGAAAGACAAGTGAGATTTGGTTTCCTGTATTCTCTAAAACATCATTCGCAAATCTCGATTAGAGATTTTGTCCTTCCATAGATTCCCACAAATGGGATTAAGGCGTCTGAAACAAGAGATTAAAATCCAAAGTCAAAGCCATTGCCCTTTTCCATCCTAAACAACCACGTAATATGTATTGATCTCCGCTATGCAGCAATTCCAGCCGATCGTCTCCTACCCTTCGAACTGCAGCCTCCTTTCTATTCTCCCATTGGTCTTGCAGGCTGCTTTTGTTCCTGCCGCCTCCAGACAGGCTCCCCCAAATGTGTGGCATCCAAACACCCACAACTCCATTTTCTTTCTACTTTGCTTCCTTTACATTTTGGTTTGTGGACAAGACTCCCCCCCCACCCCCTCCCTTCTATCCTGCATGTCAGGAGTACCTGTATCTCAAGTATGCAGAAATGAGAGTTGAGGCTCTGGGGGTGTACTTTGTCATTGAAGTGCTGCACGCTACGCCCTGAATACCAATTGCTCGTCTTTGATGCTCGTTGCTGGACTCCAATAGATCTTCTGATGCCCGCTCTTGCGGCTCGTCTGAGGTTCCAATGGGCCCGCTGAGGACGGCGCATTTCCTCAGAGGTTACGCCAACCTCGCACTAGTCCGTCATCACTTTTGTCAGATTTCTCTTTCATGCAAACAGGCTCTAATCTTTATCGCAGCCTCCCCTTCACTCGGCGATGTATTGAAAACACAAAGTGACAAGAGCGCTGGGAATTGTGCTGCATGTGATTGCAGGGTAACCTTAGGATTTATTCAGTAAATCTCCTCGCTGGCTTCTCTTCATGCAACCGTAGCCTAATGCAGGTCTGCTCTGCATGAAAAAAAAAAAACATCTTATTAAACATCGTATTGAATCATGCAGGAGCTATAGTGTCTGTGGCACAGGTGCTGAGACGTGAAATTGATTTTCATGCTTAGTAAAATGCATTGGTGGCTGCACTCAAGCTGTTGTTCCCATCTCCCCTACACCTGCAGATCAGAAAGATGCATGGTGTTTGCTGCTGAGGCTTTGGATGATGTATAATCTTTTGAGGGGAACAGAAAACAATGCTGCTCTCATTTTTCAGTGCAATTATAATCATTTCATTGTTAGGCTGTTAAATGAGGTGCACGATGGGACAGCAGTGTGGTTGACTTTGATGGTCTCAGCCTGGTCTTTGTACGTAATTAAACAGGCACGTCAGCCTATTTTATCATCCCGGCCCTCTTACGATCCAGCCTCTCCTTCAAACAATTGAGAAAGTCAAACCTTCAGATGGGCTAAAACCCTCATCAAGGGGATAAACATGCGCTTGTTGGTACAATTCATCGTTTTCTCATCATCATCCAGAACACAAATATTCATCCGACTGCGTGAAAAGATCCTTGACAGGAAGCAAAATAATGATACAAGCCAAAGTGGTGCAGCGGCGCATGACAGCTGTTGTGTTGAGGAAGTGCAGCACGAAGCTTCAAGCCATGCGGCATTGTCTCAAGGTAAAGCAACAGACAGGCTGCCCCCAGAGGAGGAGAGGGCGCCGCCTGGGGAAGAGGAGCCAAGCGCCTGGAGTCATCGAGGCTTCCACCGGCCACGTCAACGGATCCCCAGACCATCTGTCCTGGTTGGTTGTGAGCAGCCGAATCAGGCGCTTTACTAATGTTTGGGCTCTACTCTAACACATCTCTCCTTGAAAATCCCTCTGCAGCTTCTCCTCGTTCTCACCACCAAGTAAAGTCAGACACAAAGACACGCAGGCGGTGACAATGAGACGGAAGGCCAAGCTGTCACTGTCTCAGGTGCTGAAAGGACAGAAGATCTCCAATTCAGCAAATACAATGACATAGAAAAAACATAAACTATCGTAATAGGAGTTGAAAGGTCTTAGAGCTCATTTTTGTGTTAGTGCATCTTACTTATGCTTCCAAAGAAAGCAGAACAATCATGCGCAAACATTTTATAACACAAACCAGGTGAAATGATCAGAAACTAGAGCCGGGTGGTGGGACGGGGTTCAGAGACGATGACATATGTTGTTTTTGAAATATTGGACTTAATTTAAAATTTCCAGCTGGCTGATGCAGTGTGGGTCTAATTAAGCCTGAATGTATTTCATGAGAACCAGATTCGAAATAGAACTTTACCTCCTATTAGTCGGTGTGTTTTTCTCCTTGTCAGCCTTTCTACAGCTCTAATTAAATTGGAGTAGCAGTTCACACATGTCATTTCCTATTTGAAAACATGGCGACATAACTAGGACACTCGTTACAGGAAACCGCGACTCCTCGACCACCTCTCGGTTGGTTCTACCAGCAGACCCGGGGCGGCTCCACAGTCAGACTGGAAACCTAATCCGTAATTGGCATCCATCATGTCACACCGTATACATACACCTGGGCAGCATCTCTGTTGAACATAACATTGACGATGGGCTTTGTGAGGTGCAGAGCGCAGTGCTTCTGTCATGCGTGTCATTCACCGTTTTTTCACAGAACAAACGCTATTCTCTTCACACTGCACAGCCTGTTAAAACAAGCGCCAACGGAACGAACCTCTTTCACAAACCAAACCCAACAGACGCTATCTTGTCCTCCTTTGTCCAAAGAAACAGCACAACATGAATTTGACTTTGCATTTCCTTGTTCTTGAAAATTCAACCCAGGGGTATTACAAATGAATTGCTCTTTCTGCCAGCAGTCTGCAGCTGTGAGACATATGAATCGTTTCTCTCCTGCCGATGAGTAATGAGGCAGCCTGGGTTAAAAGACTGTCATATTGCCTTTTTGTCATCACAGGCAGATTGCTGTTCCATTAATTTGTTTTCAGCGCAGTGCTCTGCAAATGCAGAAGACTGGACTGCTGATGCGGCTCCGCCACGGGCTTCCATATCTGCGGATTTCTCAGCAGAAGGTTGATCGCCTTAAAGATCTGCAGCGTCGTTTAAATACTGCACAGTGAGCATGTGGTTGCTTTTCAGAACCTAAGATATGTACGTTGCTCCAGATTTTACTTAATTTATGACTTAATTGCCAGGCCAGCCCCTCATGCTGACGGGCATATTACTTATTCCATCTGAGCCGTCTTCGGGACTGCTCAGTTTGACCTGCAGAGCGATTCTTCATCGGGTCCAATTTGCCAGCCATGGCCGGCTAGCTAATTATATTTCATGAGCTGACCCTTCTGAGTTTGAGTCTGATGCGGACGCTTTGATTAGCCTCCTGTTTTTATCACCTCTGAGTCTTCAACGTTGTTATCACACTTTCCGCTGACAGCTCCAGTGCCTCAAGGTTGCACACTGCAGTTCTGCCGCGTACATTTCACGTCCATGTCAGAAGAGTTCAAGAACTGCTTCTCTGTCAACATGCCTCATTTGGAGCAATCTTGTGCGGGTCAAAAGTGCTACACTAAAGGTAGAAAAAATTGGAAATTGGAGGGGAGGAGTTGGTGAAGGGCATTACACAAAGTTATGCGTTTGACGCACCACGCCTCAGCGCAACATGCTTATGTCTTTGCATGTTTCGGACATTTCAGCAACCAGCTTTTGTGTGCGAAGCAGTTTTCTCGTACTTACCCTAAAAAACTCCTTTGTGGAGCCTGAGTCCAGAGTGCCGTATGCAATCTCTGTCTGCTTGGCTAAATCTTCGGCACTTTCTATAGGGGAGACCATCCTCTCTACTGTCAAGAAGGCAGCCAGATTGGCTGTGTAGGAGGATATGATGATGAGGGTGAAGAACCACCACACACCACCAACGATACGGCCTGAAAGAGACCTGCGAGAGGGTAAACAAAGAATGTAATTACACAGGTACACGTTGTGTGCATCAAGCGCGCTAAGATGCTGACAATTGTGTGTAATGTACCCAATTTCACCGACAATCACGATGTCCTTGTAAATCAACCTGGTGCTGCATCACCACTCCAATACAGGAGGAAAATAGCATGCATTGTTTAATGTGTGGCTATCTAATCAAAGCCTTTAATTGCAGGGGCATTTCCTAGCCTGAAGAAAGTATTGTGGCAGCCATTTTGCTGATGATAATTTTAGTACACAAACTGATGAAGCTGCTATATCATAGCGAAAATAAAAGGGAAATGAGCTTAGCTTGAAATAATGAACAGAGAAAAGGAAACAAAGACAAGAGTTAACCCATGTACTTACTGAGAATCCATCGCAACGTTAGATTTCAGGTACATTTAGTTTGTATCGTTGTCTGTTGTGCACATTTTGTGTTTACTGGGAAGCTGACCCACCTGGGGGAGATGTCACAGCCCTGCTGCATGAAGGCGCCCAGTGAGAACCAGAGGGAATTGAAGATGCCAAAGTCATTGGGAGGATCGGGGGGCGTCTGGAGGTCTTTAGTCTCGTCCTGTTCCTCGAGGTTCCACTCGTAAGGACTGAACCGACTGACCAGGAACAGGACCACGCTCACCCCAATGTAGGCAAACACAATACACATCCAGATCTCATAGGCCAGCGGGTCCAGGAAGGAGAAAACGCCGGGCTTGGACTTTTGTGGCTTCTTTATCATAATGGAGATGCCCAAGCTCATAAAGGGCTTGGAAAAGTCTATCACCTCCTCTCGAACCAGAGTAATGGTCAGAGGTGCAACAGCTATATCTGCTCTCTGGAAACAGGGACATGCACAGCGAGCATTAGTCAAGACCTGCACGTAGAAACATGTCATATTAAATATATGTTATGATTGACTGGAGCTGAGGGAGAAAAATAAAACAATGGTGTTAGCACAGCGTTTTACCGCAGAAAGTGATGGCACGCTGGAAAATAACCACACACAGGAAAAGCATAAGAACATTTGCACAGGGTTGTGACTTTGGCTTTTAGCTTACTTTTCCTTCATATTTGCTACTTTAAAGAAAAAGCTGATGAGAGCTGCTAGACTTTAAGAGAGACAGCTTGGAAAGAATCCGCCCGGGCAGATGGGACTTTGAGTCATGTTTGAACTAATGTCTCCTTAATCAGGACCCCGGGAGATACTAAGGGGAAAACTTTTCAATTGCGCAATTAAACAAGCACTTTCTTTCTGCGTGTTGCTTTTTGCACTTGATGTTTCATTGATTTTATTTTTTACATTCAAATTGAGTGACGTCTCCACACCGGGTGTAATGGGTGCAGTGCAATAGAAGAATATTCGGTGAAGAGGTGGCCGTTCCCGACTGAGAAAACGTTCTCTCAGTGGGCTGGATTTCCAAACATCTGCTTATTGTGGCATCAGCTGTGTTTATTCTTTACTTTTCCAAGCAGATTCTCTTTAAAGGCCTCCTTTGCTCTGCAGCTTCAATCACATTATGTTATTAAAACACATCCACAGAGGTGCTGCTGCCTTTTTAATAATCACTACGGGTTTCTTTTTAAAAGCGGGATAAAAGGAGGAAATTAATAAATCACATTAGACAGTGTAACTGCAGCTAAAGAGGATGTGGATAATTAAATAACTGCTCCTCTTCAAAGCAGGACAGTGCTTTTGTATTGTCTATGTTGTCTTTCTTTGTCGAAATGAGAGAAAACATTGGACTGAAGCCATGCAGAACATCTTTCTTACAAAGTCAAACTAAGAGCAGCGCAAATAGGCCCAATAAACACGGCTGTTTTCTTTACCCTGTCAACACACCATTGTGAAGGGGCTATAACCATTTAATCCTTGTGCAGGCGTAAGCAACACTCAATCAACGTTGAGGGAAACAAAGCAATAAAGAGCAGCCTAGGGCCTAACCTTTAAAAGACAACTAAAATCAAATTAATTTACTGGTCAAAAGGTCAAAATGTACAGAGCTATTAGTGCCGGCCCACCTGCTTTGGAATGATGGACCATGAGGGACTTGACAGCAACGTGAGTGGGATGTTTTGTTCCCCGCATACATCTGCAGGGAGTGGACTTTTCCCATTTGAAAGATAATTTGGTGGCGATAGCACATCAAACCAAGCAATCTCTCAGGCTGATAGTTGGGAAATTGAACAGATGAGGAAGCCTCACCCTCATGCATTTTGGATTTGGCCCCTGCTCAACTACTGTGGCCTCGGAGAGAGGCGAGAAAGGGCGTGATTTGGGAATGCCTGAGGTGTTGCGAGAGCCTGAGCACTCTGTCAGATGTAAAACACGGCGTGACCCCTTCCTTAATGTGAGAGGTTCAACCTTTATGAAGCGCAGCACATATGGATCTTGTTTTTTCAAACCGCTAACCACCATTTAGCTGTTGATTCTGAAGCACACTTTCTCAGCTGTGAATTTACAACGTGGCATATTCATCACACACATCAAACATTGAACATAATTACACAATCACTTCAAAGGCATACAATCTTTCATTCATCAAAGTGAGTACAGTGTGTTTGCCATATGGACTCATTGTTTTCATGTACCTACCTCTGTTTGTGACTGTAAGGGAGAGAGAACTTTCTAGGCTAAGCATGTAGGATTAATGGCAGTGAACAGCCCTGAGAAACGATTTCATTTTCTCCGTCTCAAGATGATCACCAACCCCCCGAATGCTTGAGGCTGCATTTGACAAATTCACTCACAGCTGAGACAGCCTTAGACTTTGAACTGGGCAAGAGCTGATGAGTTCACAACGGGTTGGTGATGACCTTAAGACAGAAAAATGAGATCTCCTCTCATGTTGAAGTTCCTTGCAAACTGTCATGTAATCAGCGAAATTAAGGCTCCCAGTACTCACCCCATAGACCAGTTCACCCACCATCCCGTTCCACGTCTTGGTCTCGGGGTCTCGGGCTCCGTACTTCCCATCCATTACTATAGACAGTTTGTACTTAATTCCAACATGTTTGGCGATCTCAGATGCTAAATCGACGCAGTAGCCTTCATATCTGTCATTCCCATCCAGATGCTCATAATTTTTCTTGTACATCACATAAGGAGCTTCCTGTTGATTCAAACATACGCCGGTTTATTCACTCCCATGCCCTGGCACACATTCAGTTCAACAGAAATATGCATACATGCACTCATATGTGCCCGTGCGCACTCACGCGCATACACAAACCAACCCGCACGCACTCACACGCACTCACTCACACACACACACACACACACACACACACACACACACACACTCTCACACACACAAAATATCAAAATCAAAATATCATTAGCTGCTGTATCCACATCCATGCAGTCATGCATATACAGACGATGCCCCACAAATGCACAACTATACTGTGACAACAGCGGCATGAACATGTGTTCACCCTGCTTTCATCAAGTCGTGGCAGCCAGCAGACACCAAGCCCAATGCACCAAACCCGTTTGAGCCCGAGGGCGCAGCTCTGGTATAATTATTGTAGGAGAAGAGAGCAGGGCAGCATGAGTTTTAATAGGGCTCGGAGTCATTGGTAGGCAAGGTGTGTGTCAGCTCAGAGGTGAGTGGGAATGGGAATGGGGATGGGTTTCATAAGTAAATGCCAGTGACAGGAAAGGGATCTGAGTGGCTATGGTATCTCGACGTGTTCAAGCACTTTGCACCGATGCGCAGCGACGGGCCGTTTCATTCCAAAAAAAAAGAAAACGAGCCGTTATTTGCTTTGCAAAAACAAAAAATGCAAAAAGAAATGCTCCATAAATGAAATAATTAGAAGAGAGTAGGATCGTGCTAGTTTTCCTCTCCAATTCGCTGGTGCAGCTTGTTTTTTCTCTTACTGAGCAGATCATCATTTCCAAACCGTAGGAACGCTCTGGAGAGCAGCCATTGCCATTACAGTCACACACAATTAGAGTGCAAGGAGGAGAGCAATGGTGTTTGTTCTGTGCTGAACGTATCCCCTCACCTTGGATCTAGTGAGTCTTCTCCTCCAGTTAACACATGTTCACTCCTCACTGTATTACTCATCTACAGATCTTAGACGTGTTCTTCATGCTACGGGGCGACGCCGGCTTACGCCTTGGAATACAGATGATCTACGTGCGCATACATAACAGATATCTGTCTTCTTCACTTTGTTTGCAGTAAATGAAGTACGACGTTGACCCAACTGTGAAATAACTACATTTGAAATGGCTATCGAGCAGTCCCACGAGCCTCAATGACTTCACTTAAACTGTATAGCTAAGTTATGTTGTTTGTTTATCAACCTTTGAAATGGAAAAATTCCCACAAAATGATTTCTCTGAAATCACATGGAAGTTATACTTCAACACAGAACACATGTAGGAGCAATACAAAATAGATTGGAGAGGAGATAACGAGGAAAGAAATGCCACATCTGCTTATCCCTCCTCCAATACTGTTTATTTTGCTTTGCCCAGCATGAGAAACCTCTAGTCATTTTTGGGCCAGTCTATCCCAGGTGTCATTGAACATTTACTTGATGAGGACAGACAGGTCTACTTACGTATGCGTTTGTATGCTTTTGGTAATTGATGGAGTCAACCATTATCATTTATACCATTATTGTGATGTCACTGCTACGACAGGCCACTGAAGTATGGAAAATCAAAATGCTTTGACACCCACACGGATACAGTTGAAACACTCTGCGTCGGACCGACTGTTTCAACGTGTAGTGAGTGGATGGAAAGCAACACAAAAGAGATGTGGTTCTACCCTCCCAGGACAGAATGTATCGCTTATCGGAATCAACACCATGACCTTGAGTGGCAGAATACGTGAAACATTTAAAACTGCATGGAAAGTGTACCATGATAGTAGTGACAACAATCGTTCGGTTTTCCACTGAGGAGTCGTTGGAGACCTGCGGGTCCATAATATTTACAAATCGTGCGTACTCGTTCCAGTACCCAATCTGCAAAGAGAAAACAGTGGTTAGTGAGCCGTTCCCGCACACGGAGGATATGTGACATACGAGGCGGGGACACGTCTAAGTCCGGCTGGGAACGGCCTCATTAAAAAAAAACACAGTGTCACACAAAGAGTCATGCTGCCGTGACGTCTGACCAAAACCGCAGCGAATGGTGCGTTTTAACAGCCAAATGTGCAGGAACTGAGTAGCATGTGCACACGGCAGACAGCTTCAATCCTCCCCGACCTTCAGCTTCCAGGTTTCATAGTAAATAATTGATATTCAGGCCTGTGAACTGCATACACGTTTAATAATTTAGCATAATATTCCAGTGGCTCCACAGTTTCTTCTGCACAATCTGCCATTGCAGTTTCGCTGTACTCTGCTGTACAGATGCTTAAGTCAAACCAATGTCAACCGTTTGTTTGCCCATCTGAAATAATGGCTGCTCTGGCTCACGATGAAACGTGTTGCATATGTTGCTGCCAATATTCTAACTGTTGCTGGCTGGGACTTTCCTCGACACATCTGGTCCGCATTTTCTTTTTTTTTTTGGTGCCTCAGATCTTTAAATGTTCAGGCCAGACAGGTGTACAGCAGCGGAGAGTTTCTCAAACACCAAGCGGAGGCGCTAAAAAGCGGCACACGCCGGTTTTTTAAACTGTGGTTACAGTCATGGATGTTGTTAGTGCAAGACTGGAAAAAGCTGCACACACAGTGACATTCGAGATGTGCCGATGGTGGGGTCGGGGGCACTGTGAGACCGCGCTCGAGCGTCGCCACGGAGCGCCGCTCCACATCGAGGGGCAGAGTCCCGATCTCACCCTGAGCGGCCCGGACAGATATCAGCCAATGCATCACTCGTGACAGTCACAGTTGAGAAGCTTCATCCCCTGACTGTCAGCGGGGTGACTGAGGCCGCAGGTCCTGACAAACAAACGCCAAAACTCCCTCACTCCCCCCCCCGACCTCCCTTCTCTCACGCTCCTTCTACCGCCTCTGGTTGGCTGTGCGGAGAAGGCTGTGCACTGCAGCCTGTGCGAAGCTAACTAAAGTGTGGGCTCTGGGAGGCCTGGGAGGCAGGCAGCATTATCAGCGTGGGCTCACACTTATCCAGCGAACGAGAAATTCACAGCTGTCGCTTGAAACTCAGCGAGGGTATAAAATAAAACCGGAGGTCATCATGTTATAATGTGAACGTACTGCTGGGAATTGCCGTTTTTGAAGCAGAGCCAGAGGGATCCTCGTATGACTCCTGTAATAATTGGTTATCTGAATGGTAATTATTGTCATGAGAGCGACGGAAAATCATATATCTGCGCAGCACCTAAAGAGTCTTCCATCATTTTGTTCACGGGGCAGTTTGAGCTATCAGATCGCAGGCTGATTTGTGAGGCTTTGAATAACACATCGCTGCTGCTACCTTACAGAGGTAGAGAAAGGCAATTAGCATTACTCTGCACTGTCCCGCCAGGCCTGCTGCTCCCGCATGACTGGAAAAGCTCTCAGCCCTTTTGTGAAAGGAGTTTTTTTTTTTTTTTATGTCTTCTTTCACACAAACTTGCTCAATCAGTTCTCTCAAAATAGTTTAGGGCAACGTTTTGACACATGTCCAGCATTCTCTCTTTCGTTCTTCTGCACAGGTGATCAATGCACTGGGTGAAAGCTGTTGGCTGTGTGTTAGCTGAAGGTTTTCTTATTCAGGCCTGCATTTGACGGTTGACGGATGAGAGTTGACAGAGGTCACCGCTCCGACTCACCTTTCGCGGACCACCTGTTTTCATCTCATAAACATCAATGGTGTAGTTTGTCCTGCGGCCGTAGTTGTCAAACTGGATGTTCCCAGTCATACCGTGCACTTGAACCTACCACGAGGGACAGACAGACAGACGCAGGGGCATGTTAAATGGCTGTCACTTTGGACATCTAGCTTGCATTAAGGTGATTATGTTCGTGGACCTGCTATATAGCCCTCTCCGTCTGTTCATCAAATGACAAACTGGAAACGTTTTAATAAAAGATGTACTTTTATGGTAATGAGCGCCTGGATGTGAGTTAGCTCTGTGCAGAGATATCTGGGGTGCAGCGGGAGGAGAGCAGCTCTGTGCTCTCTTCCCTTGCATCTTCGTCACACTTTCGCTCTCCATCCTCGCTCCCTCCAGCCTCTTCTTTAGTTATCAGCTCGCCACTTTCTCTCTCTCTCTCTCTCTCTCTTCCCCCGTCTCTGTTTCTCCTCCGAGCCCCTACCGTTTTGAGAGCTCTCTCGATGTCGATGCCTTGGCTCCAAGGCACGGCGGGATTGGCCAGGCAGTCTCCAGCGCTGCCCCTGCGAGAGACGTCCACGCGTTGGCGGCGTAAGTACCTGAAAGCCTCTGCTATCACCAGGATGGCATCGTGGGTCAGAGCTGAAGTGTACTGTGGGAAATTAGAACGAGAACGCAGCGCACATTGTGAGACAGGAACTCGTGGTGAAAGGAAGAAGGCCAGAGGGGATTAGCGTTATTGTAATAAAGCCTTTTCAGGTTGATATTTGCATATATCTATAGACTTTATACAGTGCAAAGGGTGCCCCATATATCTTGTTAGAGTAAAATAAAAAAAGTTTAAAAACACTCTTTTTTTTTCAACAATATCTTCAGATAAGTGTTTTGCATGGCGGTACAAAGTGGGGCAGTCCACGGATTGCTTTTGGCCCTGGCATGTATAGGCTTGGGTGTGTGCAAGCTTAGATGCCTTGCCCTGGATAAAAATAGCTTTATTAGACAGATGTGATACAAAAAAAAGCTTTGTCAGATGGTCGGATCCTCTTTCGAAACTTTTGCTGCAGAGTTGGGAAGGAAACAGAGCGTTTATACGTGATTTTATCTCCCATGCACTTCCCTCCAACTTTACCTGACCTTTCCACCACTGACGGTTTGAGCCACCTGTTTGTTAACCATTGCACCATAAGAAAATCTAATTAAATGCCATTCAAAATCCATTTCTTCCTTGATCATTGTTTAATTAAATGTAAATTGAGGCTGCAATGTAACCTTGCCTTGCACCACCTATCGATATATTGATTGCTGGGGAAGATGCAAAGCAAAGAGGAGGAGGAGGAGGAGGAGGAGGAGGCCAGGGGTGGGGGAGAGACAGAATGACAAAGGCGAACAGAGGATAAGAGGAGGAGAAGAACCGATAGAGAGCACTTCAGAAGGGATGATCGCTGTGTTCTGAATGCGCAATGAAAAGCCTTGCAAGCAAAGTACCTTCAGAGGAGTGTTTCGGGCTTCTGGGAATTCTCTTTCATCCAGCCGCTCCCAGCGCTGCATAAACTGCTGCACAATCGGGTTCTCGGGGTTGACGATTTGAAAGCCTGAAATGTTGGCTCCACCGGCGAAGACTTTGTCCAAACTCACATTAGTGAATCCCTGAGATGAGACAAAGGGGACACAGGGGAGGAGAGCGCTTGCGTCACATGTTTTTCTTGAGAGTCTTGAGGTCTACCCAGGTGAGAGGCGCCACAAAGTATTACTGAGTCAGACTCAACGCTGCCAGATTTTATCATTAGAGAGGAACGTGTCTGCCTTTACATTAGCGTCTTCATAGGTTGGGGTATCGGCTAATCTGAATTTATTCACAGAAACCTGCCTCTACAGTTTGTGTCAGATCATGCGATAGTCTGAATATTTTACTTAAACCAGATGGCCTACTTTTATTCACATCACTTTTCCATGTTACAAAATACAAAAAAAATAAAAATGTTATGCATTTTGAAAAATGCTCCCCAAAGCGCGTGTACATTTCTTTCTTTGCCTTCCAGCTATAAACATGCTGGTTTTTAAGAGCAGCACAGTGTCACGGTGTGCAAGGACACATGTTCAACTGCTGCATAATCGCATCTTCTAATGCGTGCGAGGGCCTCCACTTTGAGACGCTCATTCTAAAGCAGTACTAACTGAACGAGAGTGGAAGGAAAACATGGCTGCCCTCCAAAAATGGTAAAAAAGGTTAAATGCTGATCATTTATATGAATATATTAATTTAGTCAATATGCTATGTAGTCAGACTGCCAGATAGTGATTGATTAGACATGAGCAACAAAAAGAGCACAGCCTATATATATATATATATATATATATATAATAGGGAGAAAAAATAAATAGATAAATGTGTGTCTTTCCCTGATTTCAAATGCAATCTTATAATGCATTGATTGCACACATTTGTGCTCAAGGCTGAGACTAAGTCCCATCCTATGCTGGGATCGAGCTGGTTCCACTCGATCCCAGGGGAACGGCTCGGCTATTACTCACCAGATTGGCCAGAATGTAGTGGTAACCACGGCTGTTCTTCCCCAGGGTCACAAACTACGGGAGAAAAACATTGATACAGTAAACCACCCATGAGATTAGATCTAAGAGCCTCGGCTTGAACAAGTGGCCTCAACAATCCCTGCTATCACGCAGGATGGCACTGAAGATGAAACAAAGCAGTGTGTGTCGATCGCAAAACATCGAGAGGGAAAAGGGCGCAGAGAGAGGGAGTGATAATTAAGGAGGAGCCGATAATGAGAGAGAAACACTGTGCAATACCCCTCACTTTGAAGTCATTCAAGGTGCAGAGATATCAGGCCTCAGCAACTGTTGGACAGACGGTAGAAACAGGAAAAAAAAGAAGAAAAAAAACATTTCAAAGGAATTTACAGTGAAATGGAAAGATGTGGATCTCGCTCGGCTTTGAAAATATCACAACTTTGGAGCACAACAGCCTGTTTCAACCCACGCAGCGTGTCTGAATATAACATATGAACCAACCATATGCTGCCTTTTATTCTACATGTTCTCCTTCCTTTTGTAATGCACCCACAGATAAATCAAAACGTGAGACTCCAACTCCTCCTGTCTTTTTTCCTTATTACATACCGGACCGGGATTTCAACTGGGCCTCATGAGATTTGTTATATACGAGTATGCAGTCTACTGTGGACGGCTGTCATGCGGAAACCTGACAAGCATGTCTCCTCTTTCACCCGCGTTCTACAAACACCGCAACACAAGTTTACATCAAAACCAGCATGTTTCCACAAGTTCTGACTCAGGAAAACAAACCGTCAGTTTATCATCTGCTTGTGCGTGTTAGGCCGGAGATGTCGGATAGGTTTTTACTGTGGATCGCTTACGGCCTTCACGCTGAGTGAGGAAATGCAAACGTGTATCTTCACGTCCAGTGCTGTAAAAAAAAAAAAAAAAAAAAAGCCATGAAGTACGTTTTTAGTTTCCCCCCATATAACTACAATTTCAGTTTATGACTTGGGTGAACTTGAGCTGACCTGGGTGCACTGGCTTGCTTGGACTGAGCAACCTCACGGATAAAATAAATCACTTTTGTCCCTCAAGTGGAAATCTGATAGTTGCTCACAAAACATGAAGGGAAATTGGTGGTGTTTTTCCACAAAGAACGCTGCACGTAAAACACACAAAGCCCTTCACTCATGCTATCAAGCTGCTTGGGTGGGTCAGTATTCTATGACAGCCTTCCCATCATTAGGGCTTTAAACCTCCAACACGGCAGGGTGTCAGACAGAGGAGAACAAATCAGGAAAGAGAAATAGAAACAAGGGAGGAAATGAGACGATTATAATGCAGAAAAAGCCAGAGTCGGCTTTAAGAATCCATCACTCCGTCTCTAATGAGCAAATGACGGACAGCTCCATGAAAAAAAATCTTCTCCTGCAGCGTTATCAGAGCTAAATGTGTCCCACTGTAATTGTACAAAACTCCCACTGTCAGACTTTTTAGTCCTGCTGCCAATTTCTTGGACAAACAGCACAGCTCCACGACTCCCTTCGCCGTGTGCCGCTAACCTTCATTCAGGCCATAAGCCTCCTCACACCGCTCGTGGAGCTATAGGCAGAGACCTCACCTCCCCCGACCCCCCTCGCACCCCTCACCTGCTGCCCACAGCTCACTGCCAGCCTGGCAACAGCTACAAGCCTGCAACCTTGGGATGAAGCGCAGCAAGACACGGAGTCACACAGAAACCCGCGGCCGGATCACAGCGACCTCTCTCCTCTCAGCCGCTTTCATTTGGCAGACGGACGCATTTCACGGATCTCACCTGTTGTGACGCGCCGCTGGCGGCCCTGTCGCTGTTTCCCTTCGCTGCTGCCGAGAGTGATAACTATATTTTAATTGTGTCGCTAAGATGTGATTTACTGGAATTTCATTTGAAGTTTTTGGAGCATTAGCAGAAACGATATTTACTCAGTCAACACATAAGATAGGAAAGGCTTACTTGTCCAAACAAAGGTGTGTATGTTTTTTGGGGAGTAGACTTGTTTGCTTTACTTTTGAGAAGTGGGATGAGAACACGGATAATAATCTCATCTCTATGGAGTTGGAGTCAAGATGAGTTAAGCGGATGTAAAGATGGGAAAGAAAGAGTAGCAGCTACAAGCAGACTAATCAACACGTGGTGCGTTTTGAGTAAATGTGTAATCTAATCTGACGTGAGCAACAAAGATGCCAGTCACCTCCGGACTCTATTAGCTAACTTTAGCATGAAGACTTCAGGGGAGACAGATAGCAAAACAATGTTTTGTGAATTAATTAAACAAATTACCTTTACTGGGTTAGTTAATGGGCGCTATTGGTTTTAGAAGATGTTGTTTTTCTTGCACTTTTAGCTACATTTTTACACCTTCCTTTGAACTCTTTTCTATTTATAGACTATATTCGTCTCCCTTTGACATTCAATCGATTTCTAATGCTATTAGTTTCCTTAAGAACACATACATACAAACACAGGCCTACTAGCCAATTATTCTCTTTCCCATTGACACTGACAAAAAGAAAATGTGTTTAGTGTGCTTCAATAATCCCTTTCCTCTTTTCCATACAGTGTGCCCTGTTTCACATCGATCCCAAACCGGCTCCACCACCTTTTGTTCTGCTGCTGAAAGAAAGCCAGCATTTTGCAGACCGGAGTTTTCTTTAAAACCCGATGGAGACAGACAACCAGGACGACCTTGACTTCACCCCAGACCAGACTCGAGAGATAGAAGGAGCCTTGAATGTAAAACTACAGCGGCATAGTCTCAGTAAAACACTAGACCTTTCTCCTCCGAGGGCGACCTTTCCACCGCACAGTCTGCCACAACACAGAAAGAAGCGGACTGAAAACGATAGGTCAGCCGTCATCAGTTCCTACATACGATTCCAATCATTGAGGTTTAGGCAAAAGGAGCAAATGAGGATGAAATGATTTTTAGCCTGTTGCAGAGCTACTGTAGGAAACCTAAAGACCAGACTCTCTGTCAAAATGTTCTAGCAACATTAATTGGCCATTCAAATCATTATTTCCTAAATTAAAAATTAAAGTTATCATAATAATTGCTTTCAACAGTGAAATTATTATTTGTTAATCCAATCATCCACTAATGGTATTAATAAGAAACTGCTGTTGTTTGATAATTAATTCTGAAGATATAAAGAAACTGCGGGACTAAACACAAAAATGCTAAATAGGTGACTGCAAGCAATATACGTCACTGGGTTTTATTGTGAAAAATCCGAAAACGTGGATCTTTATAGGCTGAAAAAAGTTTTTCTCTTACAACCCAACTTAGGACAAGCGTAACTGGCTGAACAAATGTTGACACAGCTTAAATAAATGAAGTAATAAAAATCCTTCTAACAACACTGATCCCAACAATTTTCTGGAGAATAACTGGATGCAGGGTCGAGGTTGTAGTGACAGAACATATTATGTTTCTGGCACCAATATTAAATCACTATGATTCATATTTGCATTATTAATCAGAGTGTTAATAACACACAGCATATAATTTGTGGCTGCAAAGAAATCAAAGTGGTCCACTTCACACATAACTCACCATGGGCAGAAGGATGAATTAGAGCTACATGCTTTGACACAAAAGGACTTTTGTCTTCTTGCGTCTCCAGTTGTGCTTCCCGGCTCTTGGTGGAAGTGCTCTTCGTAGTGCTCTCTCTAATTAATAGCCGGTGGCAGCTGAGGCTGAGATGCTTTTCTTGGCAGTCACGTAAATGTCGGCCCAAATATAACAAGGGCATAAAGCTTTGGCCTTTGACCAAATGCAGAACATTTTAGCAACCCCCCGACTTATATTCAGATGGTTATTTATATCATTGATGTGACATGGCTAACAATGTGAGACGTGATAGCTTGGGAGGATGGAATCACTGACACTGTAACACGACGCCCTCGCGTTTGAATGGCAATTGGCTCCGAAACAGGAAGGTGTCCTTCTCTGTTTTCCCTGAAAACGATCAGGGTAACTTTGGTTGAGTCTCTGACATACAGACCCTACTGTTATAAGAATGTGTTCTTAAAGGGCCCATATTATAGAAAAATCACCTTTTCTGGAATTTAGGGTGTTATTGTGTGTCTCTGGTGCTTCCACACGCACACAAACTTGGAAGAAAAAGCATCCAATGCTGTTTTGAGTGAGATACAGGTTTCTGAATAGATCTTCAGCCTCTGGGTGAGCTGTTCAAAATCGTCTAGGCTTTCTACGTCACAAACTGAAATATTTGAATATTCCCACCCCCTCAGAGCATACGCACAGTGTCTCCACCCACCAGCTACAGCAGTAACCCGTTAGCTATCGATAGCTAGGCTAGCCTAACGTCCACTGACTAATATCTAAGTTTCAATTTTATTTTTATTTTTTGGCTAGTGATTTATTTTAGACAAAGAACATTTTCCATTTACATTCGCGCATGCGCGGTTGATTTGCAGTCTCGACGTGGAGCCGTAAACATCTCCTGCACTGACTGCTGCTGGAAGGGACTGCTGCGCGAGTACTCGGCCGCTTGTCTGTGCTTTGGGAAGGGGGTGAGGTTCACGACAGTACCCGCTGCACATTGAGAAGAAGCGCTGGAACGATACATTCTTTTCACGTCACCAAAAGTCTCTAAAAGTCGCCAACAATGTCAGGAAAAGTAGCTAAATCTGTCGCTGGAGGGGTCTGAAAAGTCGCTAAGTTGGTAACAGTCAGTGGGACGTGAGCAAAGATTCTACGAGCTGTGGGCGTGGCCAAATGAGCTGCAGATCATGAATATGTAATGAGCAGCAGAAAACAGCCACTCTGAAAGGGGCTGAAACAGAGGGGAGTAGAGGGAGGTAACAAGCGTTTCCTACAAGCTATTTCCAGCAACATGTTTTCAGAAACATGTTTTCTGGAACTCAAATACCTATTTTAACTTGTTGAAAAATAATCAAAATATGGGCACTTTAACATAGTTTGAACTACACATGGAAATTGTCACCATCAAAGCGCACTCGTCTCAGCCTCGCGTTCAGTTGTGGAGTCGCAGGTCACATTCTGTTTGATGATAACACTATAATCCGAATTTAATTCTATAATCACAGTTTGTAAATGGACCTCAATCAACGTTGGCGCTGGGGATTTAAAAACCCTGCGCATCCCCGTGGAGCAGGGAGACCGTGGCTATATTTCTCTGAGCCATTCTCCGAGTCCCTCCGTGGACAAGAAGCCGATGTCGAGACCAAGCGCACTTTTCACACCAGTAGAGGAATCAGCTCACGTCCTTGCGTCTCTCCACTGAGCAAATTCAGTGACATGCCAGCAAGTGTTACGAGAAAACATAATAAAAGTAATCGGGGAGGCTTGGACGTTGTACTTATTTGTGGTTGTGTTACATGAGCGTTAACATGTCATCCCCTGCTTTACAAATACTGCCCCCTTCTTTTCATTGTTTCCTCCACAGCCCTGGTTGAGCATCTCCATTTTATTGGTGACATCTTTCTATCAGCCGCTGGCAATCTACCACAACTCCTTATCACCCGTGGTCGGATTTCTTTCCGTTTACTGGATTTGCTACAGCAATATTTCTTTCCATATTTCCCTTCCAGTGCTTTATTGAAGAGCAGAGAGAGGGATATGGAAGATCTGTAATTATGCATGGAGATGCAATGTGGCCACCCTTCATGCTTCTGCAGGCAGCAGAAAGATGTCCAAACAAATCCCTGAATGTAGCACACTTTTTTTCCCCATTCTGTGAACCCTTTTCACTTCTTATTGTGTTTTTTTTTTCCCTGTAAGGAAATGCAGCTTTGCGGCTGGCACAGGGCTCACTGCCTGTCTGTCTTCGAACAGCTTGCGCGCCCTGGGCCGGTCCCAGGCGCCGTTCTTCTTCCTTTTTTTTTTTTGCCTGCCTTTCTTTACACTAGTGGTGAGCAGGTTGTTGCCTTTGAGCAGACTCCAGCAAGGAAATCCCTGAAGGAAAGAGGGCCAGGAAGGAGCCTAAAGGCAGATATGACGCTATATGTGTAATCTCATAGATGGGTCCGATTAGGCGTGAGCGCATGTACAGTCGCACACGCGTGCAGGCTCTCAAGAGACCCAGGATACAGGAACCCGCTCGATACGAAGAGCGGTAGTAATGCAGAGATGATTTTATTCAATCGTAGTGCTTGTTTATTCTGCCTCTCTTTAACGCCACGGATATTTTCCTCAGCACATCGTATGATTAACGTAGATGGCTCAATGAAACACGCTTGTTGTATCTGATTCAGCGAGCCGAGCCGGCAGAGGCTCCCCCGTCAAGCCATTGGGTTAATTTATCTGCAGTGCAGTGTATTGATGGAAAAGTCCTATGAGCGATAAATCCTGAATGGTTGTTATTGCATAAAATGATAACAGCCCGGGTGTGGCAGTCTGCTCAGCATCCCAAAACAGATTTGTAGGGAGACTCACTCTGCTCTTACTGGAGCAAACAAAGCTACGCCTGATGCAGCACTATGCAAATACTTTCCTTAGTGCATTTCTACATCATGTCAAGTGATGAATGAAACTAATAAAAGTGACATTCAGCTGAGTGTGCCTACGACTCAAGATGAGGTACATCCAGTTGGTTTTGCGTGTAGTGTAATGATTCAATGACAATTTAAACTCAATTGCTGCTCAACAGCTAAGCACAGGTTGTAACCAGAGCTGAAACAAAAAGTCTATTAACATAATAGTCGACATAAGATGAAACTTTTGACAATAAAGAACCTGTTTCAGAGATAATAAAACCAAAAGTTTCTTGTTTAGCACCTTTAAAGATATTCTGTAGTCAATTTAATTCAATATATATGGCATCAGTCAAAGTAAAAATTAATTATTTATTAGTATATGAACAATACAATTTGAAATAAGGGATGCTTTTCTGTGTTGTACATTTTATATCTTTGGGTTTTGGACAGTTGATCAAAACAGGACATTTAAAGACACCACTTGCTGGATTTGAAACAGACATTTTGTCAATTTATGGTATGAAGAATCTACAGAAGAATCTTACAAATTGTGTTGATTAAACATAATTTGTATTAATTAATTTTAAGATGCTTTCCTCCAAAAAAGTATTGCAGTGTGTGTGTGTATATATATATATATATATATAATGTATATAATAATATACTTAGCTTCACAGGTAAATTATACCCAAAGGGGGATCAGAATTTTAATACCATAGTTTATTTGCATGGGGCTGAATTCAACTCCTTAATATTTATCTACATATTGTGTTAACACACAACTAAATATTAGTACTAAATATTTAGTAATTTCATTATTATGTAACGTTTGGTATCTTGGAAACCTTGATCAGTGCAGTAAGCTACTGGGGCAACAAAGGCCCAGCCGGAACGTCAGCCACGGGATCACAAGTGGTCCTAATGATGAACAGCACAAAGGCTTTTCTTTCTGTGCAACAATTGAACCAAATAATGGAAGCTCGACACTTGCCCATTCAATACACCATGAATGTCATTGCAGAGTACAAAGACGCCCCTTTTGTGCTGGAATTCCTCCGAAAGAAATCATAAAGCTAAACCACTGAGATGATTCCCATTTTCCTCAGTAATCAGCTGGCTGAATCGGTTCTACCTCCTGATCCTCACTCAACAGAAGCGACCTTGACCGATTGAAGCAACCCACGCACTCCTGTCCGCCGATGAATCTCTATCTGCCAATCATTGGCTAATAGAACTACAACCCCAGGTAGAAGCAGCGGGTTTCCAAATAGCTGACAGTGGGTCCCATTTTTTGCCATGATTGCCCTCATGGGGGACAGCCCATCCCTTTTTCAACGTATAATGGTTTGGCCCAATAGGTGGTGGTTGTCGAGTGAAGTCCAGCAGCGTTTCTGAATGCTTGTGACTCATCCATATTGGCAGAGCAAGACGGATTATTTCAATTAGCTTCACAGAGAAGAAAAAAAACAAAAAAAAAACACGCTGAGGTTGTCACTGAAAAAAGGGGAATAATTAAGTACACTGCTGCTTTGAAGGTTAGTTGTTTTAGAGGATTTATTTTCCTTTTATGGGCTAAAAGAAAGTTAAGGGAGAGAAACGTTCTATAGTGAAAGTTGGAGGTGGAGGAAGGGAAAGAGCTCCCTCTAGATGAAAAAAAATAATTCATCAATTGAAAAAAAAAAACAGAAACACAAGAACGTCAAACAGATTAGTGCTCTGCATCCTTATTGTTGCTTGCAGGATGGGACGCGGGCAATTCAACACACAACCATCAATATGCATAACATGTGATTTGTAAGGCTTTTCCTAAAAGATGATTCACAGTAAGGAAGGAAATTTAAAGCACAAGAATTAAATTAGACGCAAAAATATAAAACTCTTGAATCTTAATTTGATTCCTAAGAAAAAAGGTAAACAAACCCTGGTTAAGGGGATATTGTGAGGCAGAGGGAAGCCAATATCTAAATGAATGTTAACGAGCAGTATCCAAAGCCGATTGCCTTCCAAGCAGAGGAGAGCCGGATGGAGCGAGGCGGTCGGGCAGAGGCGATGCGCGGCATAATAGCCACTCATCTATTCATGGTAATTGTGTTTCCCCTACTACAAGGACTGGTGGGCCTTTCATTTCCTCCTCAGGCAACGGGCGTGATAGAGGAAAGGAGGGGTCCGGGGGTTGTCAGAGAAGAATTAAAAAGGTTGCCTCATCCAGTGGTCTCTCCAAACGGCTGCTCAAGTTCAGACCTCGGGCTCTCGGGCAGCTTTAACCACGCTGAGAGGTTTTAAAACGAGCCAGCCTCCAACTTAGCAACCAAACAGTACTGAACGCGGCTGCTGAACACCAAAAGCAGCTTCTCACACCGATGGCTGTACCTGACATTAACTCAACACATTCTTTATGAGGTAACGCACCCTCAAGGAAACCACACGTCTGCTATTGACTCGCAAAACAAGCAGCAGAACAGAAATGACCTTAGAGAGACTTAGTGAGTCTTAGAGCGTGGATCTAAAATTCTGTAAGGCTTTGTGACTGGATGTTGGATGTTTTGTCACGTCACTGTAAAAAAAAGCACAGGTGAAATTAAAAACAAATCTTTTATTCCGTGGTCCGGGGGTTGTTCATGTCACTGCAGCACACAAACTGTTGCTACGACCGGTTCCATTCCTTTTCATCTCCCGTTCCTTAGGTTTGGTTTAAAGTAAATCAATGTCACCGTCGAAACAGCCCTCGTGCATTGCCTCGTGTCTGCAAAAGACGTGTAACTACTTCCCACTCCAGACCGATGGTGTGAGACGCAATCCGAACCTCTGACTTGTAACGTCGCACAGGGCTACTCTCTTCTTCTCTTGGAGGAGCAACATTTTGACACGTTTCTACACATCTTTGTAAATCCTGGCCACTGCACTGCTACTGCTACATTCATCATGCGTCACGCTTGCTTGTGAGACGCCATGTTATGATATTGGCCGTATCGCGTGACAGGCTGGGACGTCACCGGCCTTAGCGTAGAAGGCAATAGGCAGTGGAATTTTTTACACATTAAATTTACATTAGACATCTGTTTAAAATGTAAATGTTATGATTTTTTTCATTTTAAAATTGAAATCATAATAGTCACAGACGTATCAATATAATTAGCTGTATTGATATTTTTGCACCACTCTATTCCCTGCGCATCAAGTTTCTGTTACAAATGATCTCTCACTGGTCGATTCATATTTTTTTACATAAATTTGGCTTGGAAATGATGTGACAGCAGGAAGCAACAAAAGTGCTAGATTAGGTGCCATTTACATCTGTTTCCACATGTGCCGTTTAGTTTGAGCGTCACCTGTTCCAATATGTTGTTGATCCTGTCCACCTCGCAGTCAATCACAAAGCGCTTCTCCTGCCTCCGATCCATCTCCTCGATGATGCGCTTGAACTCCGCAGCATCTGTTGTGCCGCTAACAGAGCGTGCGGTTACCTGCCAGTTGTTGGCCACTGCTGCCTCCATTATGGCTTGCAGTATGGAGAAACCTAGAGAGGGATAGAGAGGCAGGGAGAGAAACCCAGAGGATTAGAAACAGAAGAGGCATGTGGCTAATTTATCCTGGAGAGGCTTTGGCTTGAATCCAAAGGTTAAAGGCCATCGCATAACAATCTAAAATAGCATTTTAAACTCTACAGGCCCTTGAAAGTATTGTCTAGAGTCTCGACTTTGTGTGCACGTGTGGATGCCATCATGGATTTACCTCTACATAATGGGAAGGCAATATCATTATGAAGTAAGGGGACAGAAATTGTATCTCCATATTATTAAAAGATCAGCGGGTGATGTTATTGCGCGTGGCAATTAAATGATGGCACTTAGCTCAGCTGCATGTTAACGTTGACAATGTGGTGAAATACATGCCGGCCTGTGACTCCTTGGAGAATTGTGCCAACTGATTTAAAGATAAAGACAATAAAAAATTCATCGAGGCCATTGGTGGAAAGAAATCATTATGCTACTAGAATAATGTAGAATGACCCCCTCCGATGATGAATTCACATGTTAAATATTTGAATTTAACAGAGCGCCCACATCATGGTCAAATCCTATGAAACAAAATGAATAATGAAGTTCTATTTCAAAGGGGGTTGATTGCACACAGCACATTTTAAAAAGAAATAGGCTACCTCAACATGAAAAGGTGACAATGAACATGAAGGTTATTAATGAAAATCAAGCACACTGCTGGTATTTCATCAGGAACTGGCCATTGGGTTTTACAATAATGTTCAATCTCTTTATTCATTTATATCTTCCTTCATGTGGTTAGACGTTTTAAAGAAGTGGAAAAAACCTGCAGAAACAGTATAATGGTTCGCATTCAGACACACAGAACGTGAGACAATTATTATGACTGTCATGTGATTGGGTATTATACAAATTGCTTTAGCAGCAATCTGCAAAGTAAACGTTTGTAATGTTTATATTTTTAACCGTGTGCATTCCACCCAACAACAACTTTTCAATCAAAAGGGCCGAAGACACAACAACTACGTAAGAAATCCACTACGTTCCTCTCTTCATTTCACTGCTCTTAAAATCCTTTCTCGACGCTCTGAATAGTCCAGCAGAACTCTCTCCCCGTTTCTTAAATGCTCGGCTGGTGCCCTGCCGTGTGAGTCTGCAACCCTGGTGTGCGGCCGCCTCTGCAGCACACGGTCACATCTCGATCAGTTGATCTTTCGCCGTGTGACACAGCAAGCTGCAGACGATGACGCACTGTGTGTCATCCGTCCAGACGAGCAATGGCATACCGCCCAGGGACACCAGCCTCCCGGGACCTCGAGGTTATCTGGTAAACAGGTCATCAAGTCACGTGTCCATGGAGTTCAACCTATAGTTCCCGAATGTACCTAGTAGCAGAACAGTGAGTTCAGGCGATGTTGTGTTTGCATGTTGTTAGCCATGTAGAGGCACATGTGTCGTCTATTCTGAAGAGCAGAGCGTCAGATGTACATTTGTACATCTGATGTGAAAGTAGCTGAAAGGCATAAGACTTTATTTTTACCTGAACAAAAGCCACAATTCTCTGGGAAAAAAAGAAGAATTGTAAATGAGAGAAAACATGTGAAGCTTTTTGGAGGTATCATCATTTTTACATGAGCGCAGCAGCGGCAGTCTCTCGCTTTGCATACCTCCTCTCATCTCCCCCACCTAAAGCTAGAGTTAAAGAATGAAGGTTTGAATAACATGGATGCATTATTCATTTTCCTCAGGCATATGCTCAGAACCTCAGCATCCACGAACCAGCTGGATGGCATGGCAGTCTTCCCAGCAAAAAAAACCCCTCACATTAAGAGATGTCATGCAGATTAATTGGGTCAAAATCGTCTCTTCTGGTTTGGAACCTGACAATATTAAGACTGGTAAAGGTAAAAATGCCAATGAACCATTTAGCAAAATGTAATCATGTTGGGTATATGACAAGCCATCTCTATATGGGTTAAAATGATGGGTAGGTATTTGTTTTAGGGCTGCAAATATCAGTCCAATCGTTCATTTCTGTGCAGCTGGAAAGAGGCAATAACCCGTCAAAAGAAGATACAGAGGCCTACTGGGGTTTGCTCAAGAGGGTTTGTGCTTCATATACTTGACTCTCTGCAGTGTTCTGTGGAAATAAAATCTGGTGGCAGGATAACATTAATCATGTTAACTATTATGAGAATGAAGGAAACAGTGTGCTCTCAATCAGATTACAATCACAGAGGGCTTTTATTTTGAAAGTGCTGATTTGTGCGAGCTCATCTCTCCTCGCCTCCAGCGAACCCTGAACTGTATCGAAACAATTGGATTCATTTAAGATTCAAGATTCCATGCCTGTCTAGTTTTAAATTTATATGGAAATTAAAAGATTCAATCTCCCTGTAGTAAATAGTCTGTCCAGAAATGGATTATTTTTGCTCCATTTCTTCCAATCTGCAGAAAAGTTTATGTTTAGTGGTTGAGACTTCAAAATCAAAAACATGTTTGAGTGCAACTTATTGTGACAGCTACTTTTGAATGTTGTTGTGATTATCTCCTTAAAAGTACAACTGCAGTGCCCTTTGTGTCCATTTCAGCTTCACCTTATCAATAGACTTTATTATTGTCATTCATTCAGCAGCATTGGACACTAGATAGAAATACATATCATATAAAAGCAACTAACATGAAGAAAAGCCATGAATCTTTTTCACATCTTACCCTTAGCTGTGTCTCATCCAAACATGTACAGTCAACCACATAAATAATGGAAGACAACAACAAGTGTTCCTTACCACTGCCTATAAATCCCCTACAGATGCTGCAGCAGCTTGCAGCAATTTCTGCTGATCATGCTCCTCAGAGCTAATCATGCCATCGATACAGAGAGAGCTTAAGTTTAATTCACTTCATTCGGAGAAAGTAGAAAGTAATATGTACGTATGTTTTCTTACTCAATTGACATTTATCCCAGGCTGTATCATTCATTATAAAATGATTTGTATTTTTCTCCAAACAAAACCAAATAATGCTGCGCTGTACACCAAAACCAGTATAACTCAATATCCAAGCCATTTAAACCATGCACGACAGCAATGCTGCAGTTCTTAGTGATGGCTTTGTACACATCGCTCGAGAAAATAACAAATTAGTGCATGCTCTGCCCACTTGCCAACACAGGATGCAGATCTAGGCTGAACAAAAGGCAAACTCAGTCTGATGGGCTGAAAGACGCAACGAAACAGAAAATGCTTCCTGTAATCTGTAAAGCCTGGAAAATGCTGGCGATGCCTGTACTGTAGCGGGACGAGCACAAAGGTCACCTGGATACATCAGGAGTTTATTTCACTTTTTCAGACTTCCAGACTATGAGTGTTTTTGTGTATATTTGTTTCCTTTGGAACCTCGTGACCCTTGGTAACCCATAAAAGCTCTTTGACAGATGCATAATTACAGCCTCCATCTAACAGGCTTAAAAGGAGATATAGTGGATTCGGAGAGATATGGTGGAGTCGGAGAGGTCGTGCCATGGTGTAGTAGTAATATGCTACTGTTTGGATCTCAATACTTTAGGTCTGAAATACACTTCCTGAAACAACCCTCTTGTTGTTGAAGAAGCATACAAACATCTGGCGTGAGTGAAAACTCAATTATATCCAGCATTTCGCCCTTAAATCTATATCAGAACATTGCAGCGTCTGCTAGCAAATCCCGACAGAGCCTAACGACGGCCCTTGTGCTTCTAAATCAGAGCTGTTGCAAATGAGAGTTGTGGCAGTGTAGCATTCAGCCGCTGAGTAAGAGCTGCAGTCCGCTTCTTCGTCTGTGAACCGGATCCTAACAGGATGAGTTCCGAAGCGTCACCCGTGGCGGCTCAGCGGTAATTGAATTGAGTTGCATCTAATCTCATTGCCCAGCGCCTTTCGTTTTCCTGCCTCTCATTAGAGTGCAGAGCGAGTGAGCGAGAGAGTCGGAGGCCTCTCTCTCTCTCTCTCTCTCTCTCTCACCTCTCCTCTCGTATCTCACAGCTGATCCAGAGTAACTCTGCAAATCCGAAAATACATATTGCAATTCTCCTAAGCATCTAACATGGCATTAGCTTCAAAATACTCTGCATCAGCTCACTTTGGCAATGTTGGTATTACACTAATCCACATCTATCAAAAATGGTGTCTAATAATCGAATTTAATGATGAAATGCAACTCCAGAAATTGCAATCAAGTACACTACTCAATAAAAAGGGGAACCACAGGCAACTGACTACACACACAGACAGCATTGACTAAGCCCAAAGCTTAGCCGTGAAAAAGAAGCAGTGTCTGTTTAGCCAATAGTGATACTTCTAACTTTCCAATCCACTGGTAAATGAGGGTCTGCGGCTGGGCAGAACGGGATGCTGAGCGTTGTCTAAGGTCTCAGAGGGCATCAGACCCAACCAAAATCAAGCCACAAATACATTGGCTTTTCCTCATAATGGGTTTGGCTCAATGACCAGGAGTGAACACCTGCAGTGAAATATGGAGAGAGAACAGATACCACAGCAATGCACCTGCAAGTGCAGATATTTCTGTGAAGGGTCAATAAATCAACTGAAGCATATTAATATATAGCATTTTCAATAAATGTTTGCGATTGGAGTATTGGAGTAAGACAACATTGATTGACTTCAGTATGGCTATACTATGTTTTGTTACAGCGTATTGATTCTCAAAAACAATATATCAATATTGCAGATGCTCTGTATGAAACATGAACTTATATGAAAGTTTTTGCAGTTGTATGCATCATATTATATTGAATTCCATTAACGCTAGGTATAATATCACTATATTCTTGCTAATCCACGGCCTTATTATAGACTTAAGTAAAGGGACTGGGTGTTCTAGAAACGTGTGGCCTTCATCCACCCTCAGCTGTCACACTCTCACTCTTCATCACCTACATTGATACGTGCAATTTATTTTATAAATATTCCCACAGTTGCCTTGTCTTTATTGTCTTTTGAGGGAGCCAAAATAAATAGTTACACTATTTAGGGCCTTGTGAGTATTTGCCTCTGGGCTAAGTATGCTCACAGGCCTCTGAGGATCCCTCCAGTATTTGCGCAGTGGAGATCAAAATCCTGGGCTGGGGGAGAAAGACGACGGCTTCATATTTCCTCTCATTAGTCATCTGGCACGAACCCAAAATTTAAATAAAACAGGCTGTTTTTTTTACCGGGAGTATATTATTTCTGCTCTTGACTTGTCTGGCGAATGATATCCAGAAGCAGCATATCATCAAGCAGCATATCATCAATCACCATTCGACGGTTGAGAAGGATGAGATGAAATCTTGGGGTAGCTGTGAGCGTAAACTGAAGTGCATTCAAGGGAAGTGCGTAAATACCGACAAATAAAAGCGGAAGACGCAAAAACAGGTCCGTTCAACTTATGTAATTTAGTGGAGGAGAAAAACATGAAAGCCAGAGCTACAGTATGAGCTCTTCCACTTCTCCCCCGCTTTTTCTCCACAGCGGAAACGTAACAATCCCCTTGATATGGATGGCAAAGTAGCCCAAAAGTGTGTAGCCGAGGCTTTAATGTGGAGTTTTACAGTGGGCCTGTAACCAAAAACAGTTTCGCTGCCAAGTGTTGTCCTAATCAAAAAGAAAGCACATGTCAAATCAAACAGAAGCAGCGTGATGTCTGTATCTCTTGGAATGCACACATGTTGGAGGGAGGAGAGTGGCGCTTCTACACCGTGAAAATCCACCCACAGAGCTTCTCCATCTCTTGCTGTCTTTGTTCCCTGGCGTCTCTCTCTCTCTCACTCTGAGAGGCACACTGAGACGCACATAATCACTGATGAGCATGAGGGCAAGCACACAGTATTGAGTCGTGTGTGTGTGTGTGTGTGTGTGTGTGTGATTGGTCAGCTTTTGCTAATCAGCTGATAATGGATATTCTATATATATATATATTTACATATTTTATTTGTTTTATTTCATTCTATATTGTATAAAAAAAAATCAACCTCTACTATGGCGGCATTAAGAAAAGGGCCGGGACCTTTAGTTATAATGAAACAAGAAAGAAGCTCCCAGCAGTAATTTCATGGCTGTTGAAGCACAGTAGCACGGGGAAGATGGTAAAATGGCTTTATTCCAGATTCAGCTCAAAAAGGGACACAGAGAAATGGGCTTTACTGTGTGCTTATTGTGACAGGCCACGGCTCTTGAATTTCCGTTTTTCAAAGGGTTACTGAATTACAGAGGTTGCCACAGTAAGTTGGACTATCTGTACATTCGGATGTCAATTTGGCAGTGATACCTGTTTATGTCTGCAATACAAAGGCGAAAGAAAAAAAAAGTCAGTGATTTCTTAATGTTATTTTTTCTGTGCATTTTACGGCTTCTCTGGGGTGCCCTTTCTTGTCACCATGTCCAGGCTGATTTATTCTCCTGATGCATGCATAATTTAGCTGTTATGAAGCCGGCGTGAAGGAGAGGCCCACTAAAGCACAAGAGGCATACTATGTGTGTGCGTAAAGTCTCGGCTGGCTGCACCTGATGGGCTATTGTGGTGGCTGTGACGAGACCACGGAGCCAAAGAAACAAGCTCTGCTCTATGAGATATGCATGGTTGCAGGAGGGATCTGGCATTCACACTTATTATCTCACATTGTGAGCGGAGACTACAATCAACAAAGGTAGGTGACAACATTGCACTTAAGTAGACTTTGTTTGTGTGAAATGTGTCGGAGTGGCACGAAAAATGACGAGCTGATGCTTTGCAGTCGCATAAGTAAAAACAATTGTTTGGTTAACTAATGACTAATGAGATATGTCACCACGCCTTTTTAACTGATTATGTAAAACAAAAAAGGTATTCATGAGTTTAAGCCCTCAACTTTCCTTTTTGTATTCTGATGCACTGCTTGATTTGTTATGTTGTTTACAACCGTGAGAGCAATGCCAAACGACTACAGTCAAATTAAAGGACAGACCTGATTCGGTTTGCCATCAGAGGCATCCAGGAGAGCAAGGGGAGACCTTCATTATTCGACTCTTTCAGGGAACAAAGGAAACTCTCTCCGGACAGCCAATTAGAGGGGTTGGAGAAGAATACGGAGCCCAATTTGCTTTGGATTAAGTCTTTCTGCCTGATTGCCCCCCCACCCCCCCCCCCCCCCCCTCCGCCCCGTCGTGTCCGTCGTTCCATCTTTCCATCGACAGTTGCTTGGCGAGAACTAGAAGAAATGAGGCTAACTCTGCGCGGCCATCCAAGCCTCACATCCACAATCCTCTTGGCGCATCACTTTGCCAACTGTGCCAGGCTGGAGTTATCATGTCTGCTTGTTAAACAGCTGATCAACAGGGTCTGGTGAGTCATCGAGGTTTCATTCACAGCCAAGTGGTCCTGATTGGTGCAGCTAAAGACTAAAAGCATCCGTTCTCTTACGTTTTCTTACATTGGCCACTGCAACTGCATGTGACATGAACGCTGCACGAGCCCCATCGCACAAGGAGCAGTTCAGGAGTGCGTGCATGTCGGCTGACAATGTCACACTGATTCCACCCAGTCTTTTTGTCCCATGCTGCAGTCAAAGTCCTCTGACCCTGAAAAAAAAAAACTATCGGGCTTAACAATTATCCTTTTTTTATATTTGACGGTAAGTGAGTGTCTTTTTATTTGATATTGCATTATGTCAGTTATTACTAATTAGCAGACAGAAAATGATTTGGCTGTTTTATAAATGTATTGTCACTGGATAATTTAAGGGAGAAAAACAAAAGCTATTCAGTGTAAAAGGTGTCGTTGTGACAGGATATTACTCCACTGATATCAAGATGATGAAAAAATAATAATAATGTGAATACAGGCATTCAATTTGTCAGGGCTTGATCGTGTCTCGCTATGGGAGGCAACATTTTCAGTCGATATTGACATTTAACAATACATGTGGCAGACGAGTGACTCAAGTAAATACTGTACAAATGCATGCACACAATATAGAGACCACATGGTGTAGGTCAGAATTTGCACATATTTGCATGTTTTATAATAAGCTGTTCACGTTTTGGCTACAGCAACCTCTGATGATCAATACTGTTCATCTACCTCATTGTTCCGCGCGAGTTTGCTGAATTGACCGGTCGGCATTTGGGGGTCATTGTAAATACCAACGGAGTGAACGAAAGAAGTGCCTCGCAGATATTTGGGACTTTTAGACGGAATACAACTTCCACCTGGCAGGTTTTTCTTCATAAAAGATTTAACTTCCAGGTGCTATAATGAGGCTATGACATTGAATGCCACTTCAACTGTTGAGCAGTTTAAAAAAAAAAAATAAACAGCTCTGTGCCTCGAGTGCAGCAGATTGCGTGTCGGATTGTTTTTCTCCGAACTGCATCATACGTGTAATATTGATTGTCAGGCGAGTGCAGAGAAAGACCCCTGCTGGTGCCCAAGCACCTGCCCCTTTGCCCCGGATGAGAGAAGTGCCCCTCCCTTCTGCTGGAGCTCTATTTGTTCTTCATTCAGCAATATTTCAGAATAAAAATGACTCTCTCTGTCATCAATTCCCCCCAAATGTGTTTTGATATCTGACGGGGCATTTATTTGAGTTATTGTGAAAGTTTTCCCCTACATGCTCCCGCCGTGCCTCTCCCTCCTCCCTCCTGCGAGTTAGACCTAGAAGTTCACGTTTTGTTGACTTGAATTGAATTTTTAAAATGAAAGGTATGTCTTAAGTTGAGCTATATGATAGTCTGCTCAGGTATTTTGTGGTATATTTTTTGTGTAATGCAGCTTATGCTGTCACATAAAACAGTAACAAAACGTTAATCATTAATAATCCTAATCATTATGCACAACATTGATTTAGCTCATAACGCTGATTTAGCGTTACAAAATTTGCAGCATAATACCAAGAAAAGAGAGACTCCAAAAGCAGAAGGACAGCGAAATAGTATAGTTGCTTGTAGCCTTTCCTCTACAGTTGATTGTAGAGGAAAGGCTGAAAACTGCTGACATGATGCCATTGTTATTTATTTGGCAGGAACACCTGGGTGTGGCGATTCTCTCTGACAACATCATCATGGATATAAAAAGGTGACAGCACCAGGTCTTGGTCCACAAACTGTTATTGGAGATCGGTATTCACTAACTGTCAATAGGAAACACAAGTGTTCCAAAAATCCAAAAAACAAAACCTGCCGCTGACACGGGCTGTTGTGCAGAAAGAAGGAATGACAAGCGCACCTTTGTTTGAACTGTTGGAAGTGTTGGTGTTAAATCTACCACTTTTGTCATTTTGAACTATACACAGAGCACTTGAGTTTTTTTAAATGTATTTTCCTGACCACTTTGCGGCACTTAAGACAAGGAAAGGTTTCGACTGGTGCTCCCGCAGTCACAGCTGGCTGACTCTCACACGACCCTCAAGAAGGAGGCAAGCAAGAGAAAGCTTAAAAAGACACAGTGTAGAGAACAAGAGCGAGAGGGACAGTGACTCATAAATCAAGTAGAGATGAGCTTGCTGAATCAGGGTTGATTGTGCCTGCGAGAGATAATAAAGCCTAAAATCATCTGTCTCTGCTGCGCCGACCTTGCAATTATCTGCCCATACCTGACCGCCAGAACAGAAAGTGCAAGGTCCATCTACCTTCACCCCGTCCAGCTGGAGATTTTTATGGGGATATTTGTCTGCTGATGCAAACTGGAAGGATATAATAAACCACATTCTTGCAGAATGTGGTCACACTCTTGCAGAGCCAACAAGTCGGTAAAAGAAGGTGTTTGTGTGAAGGAGTGCTGCGGGGACAGTCAGTTCTTCCCGCTGAGTCATGTGTGATGTTTGGGAGTGATTCAAAACCACCAGTGGCCATATCTGTCTGAACCTCTCATCTCTGTCTACCCATAGATATGTTGAATCACACACACACACACACACACACACACACACACGCACATAGAGTTAGACTTCATCCTATAAAAACAGTGGCCAATCATTAAAATCATTTCCTGCAGATGCTCCATTTCCTTCCAGTTCCTTCAACATAACATCTGCCTTCATGCAGCTGCCTCATAATGGCATTTAGGGTACAAATTTACCTCAATTTCCCTCCACTACATCTGAGCCTGAAGCATATGGACCTTATTCTCTGACTGAATGCACAATACTGAGGACTAAAAGCATTTTTGCAGGCCCAATATAACATCCAAATGAATAGTGTTGCTGTAATTAATCTTTTCTATTGATTTAAATCTCTTGGTGGAACTCACTTAGTGAAACGCTTCATTTTTTTCCGCTGAATAGCAGAGTTTGGAGAATAATTGAGAAGTTGCTTTCACTATTGCGGATGATCAATGCTTTTATCAAACACAAATGAGTAGACCAAAAAGCACTCAAGATATTTGTACTGTTGTGTATTGCAACAGGTATTTTGTGTCGAGCAAAGTTTATTCAGCAACATTTATATTCTGTTCAACCAATAGCTTATGAGGTTGTACTGTTATGGTCAGAGTTTCCTTCGTGACTTTTTTTTAATAGTTTAGAGCCTTTTTTTTTTAGTGCAATAACACAACAGCTACCAAGGCAATGCTATTTCATTAAATCCCAATTTAGTGACACAAAGCAGCTTTACTAAGATAATACAATGAATTAAACACATTGGTGACACCCAATAAGGTACATGTACGCCAGTGTACACTTGTGCAGCTGTAAGATGGTGCGTGGAAAGATTGTGGGGTGGATCATCTAGTAATAAAAAATAAATGATTAGTTGATTGTTTTAATGAGGAACATACGATCCCAAATGATTAAAAGCCTGTTCAGGTTTTCAATTTTTTTCAACCTACCAGCTACTGTTTGGTAACTGCTCCCACTAACAAGATTCAGCAGTTACGTGTTTAAAGTAATGACGAAAGAGCCAAATTGAACTTTTAAGCAGTTAAAATTGTTAATTGACAGTAATAGTTTGAAATCAATTCCTAAAAGTAATAACTGAGTAATGGATGTATAAGAAAAGGTAAACACAGAATTGTACCGTATCTAAAGTTGATGTATAGATACTGAAAACAGATCAATAATATAAAAAGTTTAGTTATAAATTAAATAAAAGCAGGGAACCAGTAAACAAATACAATGAACACATATAAATAGCTCAAATAATCTCGCAAAATGATACAAACGAAAGCAGTTGTCCTGACAATTTGACATTTGCCTCAGGGCCGCCGGGTAGAAAAAACATACACCCTTGTAGACTATTCTCCCCTGTCACTCCCCCTGTTGAGCCAGCAGTCAGTGTCCATATTGCCTGGGGAGCTGCAATACCTGATAAGCGAAGGTAGAGGCTCCCTGACACATCTGTCTGCTTGATGAGCCAAGTGTCAAAGCCCCCCAAAGTGCTGGATGGAGTGCATCAATAAACGACTTTAATCCCCTCCTGGGGCCAATGTCCTCCTACTAATAAGGGATGGTCTTACATCGCTGGCAGAGAGGAGAGAGGTAAAAGTGGCTTGGCATGGGCCTCAGCACGAGTACGTCTAGTATGCAGGGAATTGTCTGTACACAGGTAACAGCCTGTAAATCACACGCGCCTGCTGTTGGCTTAATTGCTGGATTCTAACAGTGTTTTCTTTCCTCCTCCTTCTCACTTTCTCTGCCTCTTTTGCCCTCTGCCCTTCTCCGTCCTCTTCAAAGTATGTGGCTGTTTGTCATCGCTCTTTTCTCTTTTCTAACACTTGTTCTGTTTTGGTCTTTCAGCCTCATTTCACCACCTCCGCTATAGATCCAACTCTGCCCCAGACAGTCTCACTTGCCAGTAAGAAGAGGAGAAGTAGAGGGATGGGTAGCGTTGGCTCTGCTGAAGGACGTGTGGGTTGCTTGCATCCACAGGGAAACATCCAACGAGTGTTCTAGTCAGAGTGACCCTAATTAACCACATATTATCTGCAGGGCTGTGTGGAGGATTAAGGCCCTCGGCTCTGGACCCTACAGGGCCGGAGCCCCAAAGAGTGAGGACTGTGCGCTAAAGCACACTTCGCATTCTGCCTCAAAGCAAGACACGGGGAGGAGGGGGCGTGATGCTCGGCCGGGAAAAGCACAGACAGAGCAGATAGCTCGGAGCATATCTGGACCTTTCCGTAATGAGCAAATAAACACGGGCAGCCAAACTGCTAGGCAGGAATACGCAGCAACCCTTTTGGCACCCTTGCAAAGATGTGGCTTTGTCTGTCAAATCCTGAATATATATATATATATACCACGTTTTTGACAAAAAAAAGAAACGAGCACTTTGCCATGTCGGTCTTGCTGCATGAAACCGACGTCTATTGTCAAGTTGTCAACCCCCCGCTGTAAGAGTCTTGGCTTTCTGCACGAAACGCTTCACAGTTACAGCCGTGCCTGAATCTCAGGTGAAACACAAGCCAATGACTGCAACTTTAATTAGACAGAAGATTAGATGACACCAAAAAGAAAATCCGTTGTAGCTCTTAAGATGCGGTGCTTCTTTAAAACCAAACTACTGTTTAAAATACTGCAGTGTTAACAGTTTGAGCTTTTAACAGGGCTTTCATGAGTTATTACAAGTGAAATCTATCCTGTGCTAACCCCCATGTGCCGCTGCTATTCTGCGCCTCTGCAACGCCCCCCGTGGTTCGCTTACCTCGGTCCGTGTCGTAGAGGTAGACAAACTTCTGCCACTTGTAGTGGGAGAGCAGGCTGAGCACAGCGCCGCGGAGGGCGGGGCGCATCTGGATGACGAACTGCACCTCGTTGTCGGTGGGGTAACTCGGCGTGACAAAGGAGGTGTGCAGGGCGCCGCAGAACGAGGTCAGGGTGTTCATGGACTTCTTGTCGTAGAATCCGAAGATGGCGTACACTCCGCGGGAGAACTGGGAGCAAACTGCGGGGGGTCAACGAGAGGTCGAGAGGACACAAGTGTTAGGACAGTCGCCACCATATGGACATTCACAAAGGTGTGCCTCAATACTTCATCAGGGAGACACAGATTCATTGGCTTGTTTGATGCATTCGCTAATAGAAAAATTAATTGTATGTGTAACCCTAAAATGCTGTCAAGACATTTGACAAAGTCCGGTAAAAACAGGAATACTTTTGTGATGAATGTGTGGATATATTAATTTCCGACATGATGTACTAAAATAAACTTCAAAAAATGATTGATCTTCAGATTGATCTTCTATTAGCCTTTGATTCCTGATTTATATGAATTGTCTGAGTACTACTCAGCTAATTTTGACATCAGGGTTATTTGGACTCAGCTAAAAATGATAACACAAATCCTGTGCTATGAAATTTGGGGTGAGGGGAAGGTAGTGTCCAATAAAAATACAGAACCAAGTTGCATTGTAGGACATGTATGATTCAAAGTTAGTCAGCCAGGATATCTCTGCTTCTGCTGATTTTGGCCATTTCCTACTTTGTATTATTATCAAATCACCAGAATAGTCGCTCAGAAAATAATGATAGGAGTCATCAATATTGGAAAGATTTTTCTATTGCAGCCCTGAATGAAACCCAACCCCAGCCATCACAATAGAAAATCCATTTGACATTGCACAAAAACACAGCGTGCGTTGCATCAGAAGGAAAACAGATCTGGAGTTTGACAGGTTGTCAGCAAATAATCCCGCCGCAGTAAATGCAAGTGGAACAGAGTGAGCGTGGTTTGGTAGGACAGTGGCAGCCGTTGGATAGGAAAAGTCGCGCCGATCACCGAAGGTCTCCGTCTCCCACCAGTGATCACTCTGTTCCCTCATCAACATAGAAGAGCTCACTGCAGCGTTCGCAGCAGCCGTGAAGCTGCCCGTCACCGCTCCTCTCGCCTCCCACGAAAGAGCCGAGAAAGACTGCTCTTTCTGCCTCCGGCGAAAAGTGAAAACACCGCCTCACTTTCCGCAACCTTGAACCCACAACGTCTTTTTTTGTTGATGCCGCCACATACCCGAGTGGTAGCTTTGCATTAATACGACGTATACGAATAGATATTACATTTTGAGGTGAAGTCGACTCCACTTTTGAAGAAGAAATGAACAAAAATGTCAATGTCAACAAGCTTTAGACTTCTTTGTGAAAATGAGCATCTGGGGCGCCAAAGCAAGAAGAAAAGAAACAGTTACATTATTTGAATGTTTATGCTTGAACAAATCTATGACAACAAATCAAACAAAACAAACTTTTTTCCTCTTTCTTTTATTGTTTGCATCTCATGACATTTCTCGAGAGGCAAAAACGTTTCCATTTACTGTACCAAGTTTACCATTTATCATGCGCTCTAGTGGGACGGCGTAACTCGGCAGGCAAACTAACGTTGAGAGCTACAGGTGGTTTATTCTATTTCAGTTCATTTTATTTTGTATAGCCCTAAATCAAAAATGACAAATTTGCCATGGAAGGATTTACAATCCGTGTGAAGAGTGCTGTCTCAAATAGTGGTTTCTGATTGGCTGACGGGTTTTCATTCAATTGTTAAGGATGCATTGCATCAGACATAACTTAAAGGCCCTTGTTCAACCGCTGCTCTAAATACCATATTCTAGACCTCATCAAGGTGATCCAGGCTGGAGACGTGGGCTGCCAACCTGGAACCATCCGTGTACGCACTCAACAACCTTTTGTTTGTTGTTGTTTGTCTTAGTGAAGAACAGTGCGACACCATGTGCAAACCCTTTAGACACTCAAGGGGACGCCGCGGCGTCGGTGCTCGCGTGTCCCAGCACAGATGCTGTGAGAACGAGCGATCGAGTCACTGACGGGATTTGCCTCATCCCTCTCAATGCTTTTCCCTCCCTATCTGTCCTGGTACAGACCCCTGTCCCAAGGTAAGGATCCGTTCTCAGCAACGCACACACACACACACACACACACAAACTCTGCTGCTTGATAAGTGAATCAACAGATGGACAGCAGCATTGTGGGCAAGTGCTGCAGGGCGAGTGGTGCAATCTCCCGCACTGAATGGGAGGCAGAGGGAGCCCCAGTCCTCGTTGAGGCGTAGTTTTCTCTACACTCTCTCTTAATTTGGGCCAGTACTGACACAGAACCTATCCCAGAGGACCGAAACTGGCAGCCTCGTTCTTTCTGCTCAGCTGTCCTCTGCTTATTAGGTTGAGCTTTGAGAGCAAACCCAAGCTTCAGGAAACAGATATATCCCCGTCACCTCCCTCTGGCCCCCGTTACATGTCTTGAGGGTTCGCTCTTTTCGGGGCTCCCGCCTTGTTGCACGGGGAATGTTAGCGCGTTGTCAGGGATCTCACGAGTCATCTCAACGCGTGCGATCTCAGGTCCAGGTATGGTGAGGCCTCCAAGGATGTTCTTGACTAAGAATGACCTGTTCTGTTTTTTGGGGCACACACTTTGCCAGGGCTCACTGAATAAGATCCGCCAGCATCCTGCAGCTCTGCTCATCAGAAACAAGGCGTCCTTCCACAAGAACGGAACGCCACCGGAGCCTCCATCTTTGGGAGATTCTGTCCTCGCGAGCATCTGTGGCCCTAGAGGAGTGGAAGTCCAATGCATATGCACACATTGCTGTAAGGACATCCAGCCGTTAATGTTAATGTTATTGCCTCCATTGGCAATGGCTGTCAAGAAACCGTGTTTTCTCACTGTTAAAGGGACACTATGCAACTGGGGTTGATTTTCCAGCAAGGCTCCCCCCAGAGGCTGAAGATAAAAGTGCACTGTCGTAAAAACGCTCAGCAGTTCTCCTCGTTTCTCCGTCAAGCAGAGGTGAAAGTAAGCCGGTACTGTTCGGTACGGTGTACCGGTAAGATATTCGGAGCAGGTAAGCCGTACCGGAAAGAAAACTGTACGGTCTCTGAAAAAGGTTGCACTTTCAGCATGACAACACAACTGCTAATGTCGCGTGAGTGTATGCGGAGGTTCGGCGCGAGTGTATGCCGAGGTTAGCGATCGCTAACAACCCCCCACAGTCCCCTCGGTCAGCCCGGCCCGCACCAAGAAATAAAAAATACTTTCACCCCTGCCGTCAAGCCAGGCGCGGTGGTTTTGAGCTCAGCAGACAGGCGAACGCAACGAATCACCATGTCTTCTGCGGTAGGTAAGTAACTATTTTGTTCCAATTTTCAAGTTGAAACTGTAGCGTGTTTTCATACATTATTGGTAGAAACCATTCCAATATTACTTACAATCGCATCAGCAGAAACGCGAGGTCCGCTCAGCCGCTCAGCCTTCTTCCTCTTTGAGCTCTCGCCATTCGGAAAAGGCTTATTGCCCGATGTTCACCCGTGTACGAGTCCTCTCTCTGTCCAGAGCCTTTTTCCTCTTTCTTGCCTGCTCCGACATGGGCTTTCGCTGTTTTGTCGCTGGTTCCGCCATTATAACTGCACAAATATCGCCACTGCGCTACGAGCCTGCCTTCCACTGGGGGCGTGTAGCAGTTCTCGCCGTAAAGCGACCGACTCTCGCGATGCACGAGACTTCTGAGCCTGTAGGTGCGGGTCGACGCTCCTGCAATTGCAAGTGCGGTATTTCCCCTACAGACCCCCAGGGTGGCCGAGAAAACCTTTGTTCGACCTGAAATGACTCATTTAATCATCCAAAACGGTATGGAACACATTAATTAACCATTAATCAGTACTGGCCCCCACCGGCGTGGGTTCAGAAGGTGTTTGCAGCAAGTGGGTGATAGTAAATCTAAACGTCCAGTAACCCCTGGGTGAAACCAGCAGAACTGTCCATCATGTGGCCTTTGCAAGGCCACAACCATCACATTCACAACCTGCTGTGGAAGAATAGTAAAGAGCAATTTTCAGTTTCACCCAGTGATGCTGGAGGGAAAGAAAAAAGCAGCTTTTATCACAAACAGCTCTTTTAAATTATAGTGAACCATATTCTTTCAGCCGAGGGAGACTGGCGAGAAAGCAGAAAAAATAAGCATAAACATAAACACTATGAAAATGATTAATAGGAAATAGCAACCATAAAAAAGGAAAAAGAGAAATCACTAGAAACATTGACCTAAAGTACTTAAATATGTCATTGAAAGGGAGAGTGAACTGCACAGATTTCAGCTTAATAAGTTGTGCAAAACAAACAAATGCAGCGTTTTATCACAACGGACTGGTTGCAGCTTCATTTCTGAAGTGTTTCATATTGAGGTCCTCTTTGTTTGCCGTTCCTAAAAGTCCTGACTTGAACTGTTTTTTGAAAGATTCCTCAGACAGTTTGGAAAGAGCCGCATATGTATGTATTCCTTCACTTCCCTCCCCTAACGATCCAGTTCTGATCTCCACTCTTCCTTCAACGCTTCACTGTCTCTCTCAACTTTCCTCATCCCTCTATTTGACCTCTCCTTTCGCCTCCGCCATCTGGTCATCCCCCAAAGCAGAAGTCCTCTTCAAGCCGGCCGGTATATCTCTCCACCTGAGTGCCTCTCTTTCCCTTCGCACATTGTTTCCCGGTAATACCGTTCTGCTCCATCAGCGGAGCACAGATTGGAGATGGACTTTTGTTTAAAAAATAACCACAGAGAAGACAAAAGAGCACACGGCACAGTCAGGGGAGAGAGAGAGAGAGAGAGTTGCTGTGCAGAAATGCACCATCGTCACTGTTTCTCTCTGTAACTCTCCTATTTCATAAGATGACCGAACCGCTCTCCAGTTCTGAACCAAATAACACATGCGTTAAAATAATTCAATGATGCCGCACGTGTCACCTTGAATTTAATAAATGCTAATTTCCCCACAAGTCCCCAGACGGCCATGTGCACACAAACGGGGCTTAGAGGGGTTTGCTTGGGGACTGAGTGGTAAACAACACAACGGAAATTTCCTCTCATCTGCCTCTTCTCCGACTCATTTTCCCTTTTTTTTTTTTTTCTTCCTCTGCAGCTTACCGCGTTTCTCCTCCTCCTCCTCCCCCTCCTCCCCCTTCCTGCTGCGGGGGACCATGCATCCCATCTCCAGTTCACTGGTCAAACACACACAGTGTGCCGCCCTCATTCCCTTCTATAATCAGGACACTCGGCAGTGCTACGGGGATGTTACATTTCTGATGCATCACTTGAGATGGCTGGCCTGGAATGCTAGTTCAGAGGGGCATGTGGTATCCGGCGGGCACTCTGAGCTAGTTCATGAAAAAGAATCATATTAAAAGAACCCTTTTCACTCAAAGTGCTTGGAAACCCGAGCTCTTTGGGGGTCCATGAGCCATAGCTTTGCACAGCCTTGGGAAGGATGCCGGGAACAGTAAATGTCAACGATGATTGTATTTCTTTAGCGGTTCGCCTTGTCTTTTCCCACAAACCCCCCACCCTTCTTTTGGCTACGTTGTTTCTCATCTTAGTCCTTCATTTTCCCCCGGAGTCTCGGTCCCCATCTCCTCCTGATCCTTGTAACTACCTCCCAGACACCACCCACCCCCCCACCTTTCCCTGTGTCCGTAGCCTTCATAGGGACCGGCCTGTCCTCCTCTTTAGAAGGGATGCTGTCACTGGGAGGGAGGAAGCTCTCATAGGTGCCCCGGGGGATTGCATCGGCTCTTGTCGTAAAGAGATGTGAAGAGCTTCTAACTGTTAACTCAAATAGGTAGACCTAGATTCCCGAACGACTCATCTGCAACGGTGCCGCGAGACGCTAAAAGGAGGCTGTTACGAGTCCTTCTCCATCAACATCCTCTTTAAATCACCTGCTGGGCTGAACGACAGCGACTGGCGCATTGTGGAAAGACAGCAATCAAAAATACCCCCTCCCTGCGTACGGGGAATGCATCCTAGCACGGCCACTGCCAGTTTATTTGGAATTTAGAGAAAGAATTGGTTTGATTTCACACTGTAATTGATATAAATATGTTGTTCAACACAATTAACATAGAGTATAACATGATTTCCATGTAATGCATAACAGTGAATTCCAATTTCTGAAATGTTGGTTAATTTGGCCCATTTTGACCCATTTTCTATTTATACTTGAACATATTCATATAAATATATGCAATTTTGGAGCTTTTTATGCCTCAATAAGGTATTGATAGTGTTTTCAGGTAGTAAGGGGGAGAGCAAGAAATTCATGGACGATGCAGATCACGGTCAGCTTCTTCTCCCTCATCTTCCACCAAGCCGCCGACGGCCCTGTACTGTAGCAGCAGTGTCATAACACTTACTGTCGTAGGCTGTGACACAAAGTATTTCACCCTTTCATTCAAATTTACAAAAGAAGTCAATGTTAGACAAGCGGTTGGTAGCGCTGTGGAGCAGCACTGCTTCCTGGTGGCTGTAGTGGGCCGAGAAAACACAGTAATGCTTGTGCAGACTGCAGGGGAGAGGACACGAAAACAAGGAGGCACTAGCGCTCCCGCCCTGTGCTCGTCGCGCACGTTTAAGTAGCCGGTCCGCTAGAGAGCTCATCTGTTGTTTGGCTTTGAAAAACACAAAACACAAGCAATTCCCCATGGCTGGTTCAGACTGTGTATGTGTCCTCATGCGCTTCCTCGGGTGTTTTTCTGAGTGTATGATGGATGATAGGGGGTAAGGGGCCGGCGCTGGGGACGCTGTATCACTTGGGAGGGCTGGCTTGGAGCTCACCCACTAAGAGATAAGCATCTCCACACTGAGGGGTCTCTAACTTCCTCGGCTCCCGCTGTGAATTTTCGACCTCGTACTGTTTTGAAGCTTTTCCTTTTGTAAGCGAATAAACTCATATATGTGTTAATGTTAAGCTGTGGTCACGAGAAGCCGCAATATAGCAGGCATAGATTTGGTTACAGGAAATGGATGTGTACCTTTTTTTGCATCTTACTGGAGAGGGGGCGGCTGTAATGCTGGCAGACTCCACACAAAGGGGACCGTTTTTCCATTGCTTGGATGAGCGGAAAGAAAGCCAACTAGAAAAGCATGACAGTCGTATGTGAGAGATTTCGGGTGAGTTTCTCTCCCCATTAACATTCTTGTAGATATCAAGAATATTTAAAGAAATATATATATATATGGAAATGTTTTTCATGTACAAATAAGTGGAGGTATTGTCCGATATAGACAGGAGTATTTTCAGTAATAACTCACATTTTATACACTAAGCAAAAATGCATGAATTAAGGATTTATTTATTTATTTACAGTGATTGATATTACATTTAGCTGAAGTTTGAATATTTCCTTTGGTTTGTAGGAAACTGCTCACAGTGTATTTCAAAAGGAAGCATCGCAGAGCATATGGTGCAGGTAACTAGTAGAATATCCAATGAGAAGCAATTCATGGAAATCTTTATAAAAAGTATAAAATTTACGATTAGTTTTTTTTTTTTAATCCTCTCTGAGCTGATTGAAGAGTGGCGAATCCGACTGACAAGGACATTATGGAAATCTGTGGGAAAGCGTAGCATTCTGACTCTGGTTAGCATGATTTACATTCTCTTTGAAGAATTGGGCCGAAAAGGCCTCCATAGGGGAAAAACGTATCCAGCACGCCACGCTGCACCTTGAAGGCTCAAGTACAACCTCCATCAGTCCTAATGAGACGTGAGTGGACTTCTGCTCTGTTAGCAAGAAAGAGTGAGGCACCACATATGAATTATGGGTTATTATTGTGTCCATAAAATAAGTAAGCCGAGGAAAGATTACGTCTGACAATTAGCTGCTTTGTCAGTAATAGAATCTTCCCATTCGACCTCGTTGTCGATAATTACAACTACAATTCTTTTAGAGAATTCTGAACTGGAAATACTAATAAAACCAATCAAGACTCTTATTTATTTCATTAATAACATTAATAATTTATTTTATTATAGGTTTGGGTTAATTCTAGAATATTCAATGTTAAACACTGTATTCAAACCTTCGTTGAAATGTTTCCTTACAGCAGAGATTATTTGCTTTGCTTTGTACCTTGAATTCTTGTTTAACCAATAATGTAACCTGGGCAATATACATTTAGGTAACACTATGTCTATTATGCATTATACTGATGGGACCTATATATATATATATATATATATATAAAGCAATTTTAACAATAGTAGATTAGTGATTAGAAGGAATTCTATGATGACAAGTATATTAACACCTCACGTAAGTGACTGTAATAATCACTGTAATACATTAGTATGTTCTAATACTGCTTAAATGGTCATTGTTTGACAGAAGACAGAAACATTTATTTTTACTTTACTTGAAGAAAGCAATGAGCTCTTGGAGCAACTTATAATCGCATTATAATGGACTGTAACAGTGATACAGTAATGCATGGTGAAAGTGGTGTATCATGTATAGGAATAGTCATACACTACACTGTATGAATAGTCATACACTATAACTCTTGTCTTTAAAAAAATGTCATTAAGTGACTAGCACTCCCGAAAAGTCATTATAAAATGCTTTGTTATAGTAATGAAGTGAAGACAACGATATACTACACTCGTTGCACAATGCAATCCTCAGATTGCAGCGTTTTTCAGGTCCATCTTTAGCAGGCATTCCCCATCGCTGTAGTGCATCAGCTTTTCTCTTCCCTTTCAACCTGCCATCTTGATGATATAGTCCTGTGCTTGTGAGAGTGGCCAGTGAGCAATCCTCAAGGGAGTCCATGACTCTCAACTCCATCTCCTTTCCGACAGACATTTTCACCTTCAAGGTCTCGCCCCGTCGCTTTTTGTTTGAACCCGGAGCAAGAAACATGGCGTTCAAACACTGCGCGGGTTTTAAACACACCTGCCTGCCACTGGGTAGCTCGCATAGCAACTGCTCCATATGTTCAAACGCAGGAGGATAGGAGTCTACATTCACATGCAGACGTCTCACTTTGCCCCCGCTGCACGTTATTTCCTCGACATATGCCATTAAGGACCTACGCCAGTAGATAACAGACATGAACCCTTGGCCCTCGCTTCGACTCGAGAGAGAGAGAGAGAGAGAGAGAGAGAGACGCTCTCCGGACTCCTCGGCCCATCTCGTTGAACCAATAACAATCCCCGCTCTTCTTCTTCTGCTTCTCTCGCGGTCCACCATTTGCTGCAATGCAGAGACGAGAGGAGTGCTACAGGACTTTGCTTACCCTTCCAAAGACGATCACTCCTCTCACCATCCGGACGACGTCACCGAGGCACACAGCTGCTGAACACTGACCCTTTGAGTGTGCGCATTTTTCTTTTTAAAGAGGATTCGGCAGAGTACGAAACATGTAAGGCTTATGATATTCTGTAATTGGATTCCCAAGAAAGCTGGTGACAAAGTCCCTCACACACCACTAATCCTCCCGATCAGCACTGCGGGCCTGAAAGGTGCCCTTCTTTCGCAGATGAATATGAAGGGAAGGATAGGAACGGGAAGAGGACGGAGGACGGAGGAAGGAGCATCAACCGAGGGAGATGGTGAGGATTGCAGGGGTGTGAGTTGCACCTCTGAAGGCATGCCGACGTGTTTAATCAGCGTCTCTGCGTTATGGGAGCGGGGCTAGTTAGAGGGGAGTTCAACGTGTCGGAACCAACAGAGCAAACATTCGAACCGCCGCTGTCAGAAGCGGTCAGGGGTTCTGCCTCCACAACAAACGGGGGAGATTAGCTTTGCTGAATCACAGGAAACGGTTCACTTTAAGGTTCCATGACAGATGCCTCGGAGAGACGAGGACACACAGAGGACACTCTCAGCCATATCAAAGAGATTAAAGGGCTAGTTTAAGGCGACGCCTCTAACTGATTGGACCTGACTTGGGCAGAGCTCGGCTCGCCTGGGTGAAGATGCGTGGTGTTATTTCGGGGATACACTCAACTGACTTGTTTTGAATCCAATTGTACACAGCGAGGGAGAAATAACTTGCAGGTGAAATCCTCTCGGGCTCCTTGTTTTAGATGATTAAGAGAGGAAAGAAAGAAAACAAGCAGAGGAGACTTTGTAAATGTCTGGCAGGCGCATATATTTTTCCATCACTGTCAAAAACGCTGGATTGTTTTCTGTGCCCTACATCAATTCTATCTGTTCCGCAGAATAAACTGGTTTCTGTTTGTCATCCTCCCTTTTCCTAATCTGCAAGACGTCTAGCCTCAAATGTCTATATTCCAGTTAGTGTGCAAACCATCTGAGTGTAATGCCTCCTGACTGGTAGATTCAGTCCTTTGGGGGATTTTGAATCCGTGTGTTTCGCACAGGACCAACAAGATGAGATGACAATCTGCCACCCTCACAAGTTCCACTTCCAGCGCATGTAAACTAAGCCTTTGCCCCCAGTGTCGCTAATCAAATTACGTATCGCGTTTCATATCCATATGTCAATGAAACCAAAGAAGCCGAGGTTTTTGCATTGGGAAGTCTGATTATTACCGCTCCCATTTTGTTGCTTTTCTGTCGGGGATCGAATAAGAAGGCACCAGTTATTTAACCTTGAAGACATCACTTCTCAGACATCCCCTTTCATTTTTCAGCCTCCATCCAAGCTGGGTTAAGTAGGTAGAGTCCAGCACCACTTTTCATTTTATTAGTGTCCTTGCTGAGATGACGCTTCGTCCCTGAATGATAGTGCTGGAGGTGGAAGGGGGAGAGAGAAAGAGTGACAGATGGGAAAACAAAGAGCTATGACATTGAGTGAGCTGCAATGCTATATATGCCGAGTCCCTGGCATTTAAACCCTTGAATATGCGTTACTCACCTTACTTTTCTAAAGCAAAGATTTTTAGCGAGCAAATTTAGAGCCACTTCACAAAGCCGCTTGGAAAGAGGAGAGCAAGGGGTTTTCTCTTATTAGATGAAAAGATGGAAAGATGGATTCTCTGTGGACCTTTCATTGTCTATTTGATATCTTGTCTGATATGTTCACTCAAGTCAGAGTAAGCCTCGGGTTTAACGTTGTCCGTCTCTCGATAGCGTGATAAAGACACGCTGAAATGGATGGGGTCTGCATGGCAGACGGATCAAAAGCAAAATACTTAACTTTCAAACTAGGGTTGTAAAGTTGCTAGAAAATATTGATTTTTCACTTGACTAAAATCCGCTGCTACAATGTGTTTGTTAGTCCGGGTGATCCACACGCTTCACTTTAAACCTTCTTGAGGGAAACAGTCAAAGAAATAGGAAACTAGGGATTACCACAACCTTTATATTTTTGGCTGGATTGGTTATTGCTGCTTTTTTTGCCAGACAATCACAGTTTGTAAATAAGCCAATCATTTTGAGAGGCTACAACATTTTTTGAAGGGAAAAAACAAAAGTGAAAAACCCAAACCAATCTTATAATAAACTGTTGTTTTCTGGGTTATTCAGATTTTAATAAATATTCCCATCATATCCATTGTATTTGGGTGGAGGCGGAAGGAGGTAACACTGGGTCCACCAACACTTTATATTTGTATTACACCTGCATCCTGTGCCAATCCCATTCTTTTTCATAACACTTACAACTAAATAACCCATTCAGTCACATGGAGTCGTAGGGCTGAAGCGCTTAACTCAGAGACAAACCTCTCAAATTGGGGGTGAAATCTTCACCGACGTTTCGTAAACTTCGGCCACTTGAGAGCAATTTTCCAGACTTAAGCTTCTTTATGCATAAAGACCTAAAGTCTATCCCCGTACAGCTCAGGGATGGGACTTGTGAAGGCGGCAGCACTACAATGTGCAATGTGCATTTTTGCTAAAGAGAAACCAAGCAGCATGCTTTAAAAAAGTAGGTTGAGAAAATCTTGCTTCCCACCTCCACTAAACAGAGCAAGGTGGCTGTCTCACACAATGTGTGCGCTCCTTACTAGTGCCTTCATTTTGAAGTGGACACCATGCTGCTAAACACTTTTCTGGATCTGCTATACAATCTGTACGGCTCATCTGCAGATGCGTAGTTACAAATACGGGCCAGCATGCGTGCTGTGTTCTCACGATCCGGTTCACCTCACACGCAAACACACTTCTCTCCGTCTTCAGCCCTGTGCCTCTATCCACCACTGTTCCCTCCTCTCATGAACATAGCTAAGCCACTGAACTCCCCTGAGTCCCTTTTCATCGTTTATTTTTTTCACTGTCAGCTGCAAAGGGCAACGGCATCTGAGAGCAGCTTTCCATCGGGGGCCTTTGGAACGGATTCACTCCAAACGGCCTTTTCATTCAGCAGCTGCAATGGATTAGCTCTGTCACGGGCCCGGACGAGGTTTGCCTTCTTGATCTGCGCGCCACGCCGGAGAAAATAAACCCACGCCACCCAGATAAAGACCGGAGGAAAAACAAAATGAAGGGACGGAAACCGCTCCGGCGGCGGCCCAATGGTCGATGATACAGCACTTCAATATTTCATCACACGGCCATGCATGGAAACACAAACACGGACAGAGGCCTGGGAGCAACCGCCCACAGGTTTTATGTATCCATGTGTGAAATGGCAAGAGCCACACAACAGTACTCTCCGAACTAACCATTGGAGGGGGGGGGGAAACAGAGGAGGGTCGTGGTTGAGCGGGCACATCATGTTCACTTAATTCTCACTCATGGGGATAGTGAGCACTAAAGACAGGAGAACCGCGATAAGAAGCATGTAAAGTGAAACAACCCCTCTGCGTCACAATCTAATCTTTTGCTCCCGCACACCCACTGAAACGTCTTCTCGGCCCAAGTTGGAAAAAGCAACAGCTTCCATCTCCCCGATGGCCGAGGGGCGGATGGGTCATTGCACCTCGGCCGACGGCAACCAAATAATTCCACGCCTGTTACTCACAGCCATTTGTCTCTCGTTCCCTTCACGGCATTCATGCAGATTCGATTAACCTCGCGCGTTCTATGTGAATCAGTGAACAATCACAAATTCATTGGCGCTTGTCATGGTGACGACACAGATAGAATGACTTGAGCGGTTTGGGTTCGAGACATTTCTGCCTCTGTACCGTCAGCGGTTTTATTCTATCACATCGACAGTTCCCGCTCTGACGTCGCCGGGTTCTTCCACCTGCAACCGCGATTCAAGTTGCTGTAGCGGTCCATAAACCCTGCTCGTTGCCAGACGCGTAACTCTGCATTATCCCAGTCATTGCGTAAGACGCGTCTGATGTTAAACGCGAAGGCTAACCGTGGTGGGTCTTATTTGCATTTCGGCATCACTGCGAGGAATATGCTAATATCTCCCCTTTTCTTCCTGCTCTCCCTCAGCTTGTATGCTAGAGTGCCCATACACTAGTTTCACAAGGTTATGATGCTCCACTGGCCCTGGCGACTGTGAACTGTCACAAGCAATCAGTTATGATGGAGCCCTTGTTTCTGCACAGACATGCAGCTCTGGCAGAGCTCTGATAGCGGCGGTCTCTTTTGAAGCGGGCCAGAAACGTGCAGATCAATCTGCTCAGTCGGCAGACGGAAGGCTGGATGCTGGAAGCCCCGTCGCACTGTGATCCAATATTTACTAGTTGGGAGGGTACGTCGCGATACTCCCTGCTGATGTTTGGTATTCATCGCCCCGATGTCTTGTGAATTTTTGACTACCTTTAGTGCAAAATCATCCAAGGAAAGACACACACACACACACACAGAGGGGAAGCGAACAATAAACAGCTGATAACGCAGTCTAAGAGGAGCGACAAGATTGGACAGCACATACGTGCCAATTAATGCTCTTTCTCTGAGCTTTTCCGAAATAGTAAAAAGGCTCAAAAGTATTTTATTCCGTAAGCTGTCTGACCTTGGACGGGACAATGCAGTCAGCCTTTCCTATTGAACACGACTTCAGAGTTTCTTTCGGACCCAGTGAAGCCGGGCCAATGCAGCAACTTCCGATGAGGCACGATGCGGATGTGCTCTTCCAGCTCGAGTAGGGGATTACTGATTCAGTGATTAGGGGAATTGTAGGGAAGTCTACTGAATGGCTGAGTGTGACTGCAATGACTGCGGGGACATCGCTGTAATGGCCTTTGTGGGAGAGATTAAGTACATACAAAAGGAGGGATAGAGAAATGAGAAAGACACAGACGAGGGGGAGGAAAAGTAAAAAATAAAATAAAATGCTGACTGCAATACAAGAGACCTTGGAAGGAGACACGTTTTTTAAATGGTCTTCTTTTATTTTTCTTTACTAACTGTCCTTTCACAACTTGCGCCCACGGGGGAAAATTTAATTTCCAAATGAATAGAGTCCCAAACAACGTGCTCCACTCTCCTTGAGAGGTTTCGCTCGCTGAGGAAACAAAATGGAAAACAGCCATCGCATGATGGAGCTGAGCTGCTGGCAGACGTATCCCCGATGCACCTGAGATGAATAGTTCACAATGCCGGCGCGCCCCCCCTGTTCGTTTGACTTCAAATGCACCACAAGTGCAGGCTATTTTTTCTTATCAAGCCTTTTTTGTTCCTCCCGCGGAGCACAGCAGCTCTTCATCTCATGCACCACTAGCACTGTGTGCGGTCCCTCATGGTGTGTTTATCGTTTTGCCTTTTGTACGGTCAGCCAGCTCCTCCTGTTCATCACAACGTGCCGCTGATATCATCTTCAATAAGGGAACACAGACTTCGCCTGTCACTGTTGACTTATGGTTCAACAGTATTCCTATTATTTAAACAGTGGGGGAAAGATGTGCGGTGCACAGACGTGCTATAATGTTGCATCAGGTCCGCCGCCGCGAAAAAAAAGGGGTCTTGGTCGACGCCTTTGTGCGCCTGCCACAAAGCGCACATTAGGGTCAGCGGCGCACAAATTATTCTTATACATTCTTGGTTAGTTGGTCAATGGAAACATGCAGGTTTTTTATTTACTGATTATATAGCTGTATAGCTATATAGCTGTGGATATGTTGTTGTCGACATTTCAGTGTTAAAGCTTTATCTTAAAAAGAAAATTTCCCCTCCATTCCTCTTGTCACTTAGAATTTCTCCCATTTGCCGCTAACCCTTATCTAAAAGAAAAACAAAAAATACATCCTTGGAAACCAACCTCCTCTCAGTGGGTCTTAACGCTACACATATAGTATGACTGATAACCGCCAGGGCTGAATAAATCTACCAATTTATATCTGTGCTTATCTGTGATTTGCTTAACTTTTAAATCAGAAAGTCTGACCCTGCACCAGATTTGTTATATTCCATAGCTGGTGTTTGTTAAAGATATATGGAGCTGCGAGGCCACCACAGCAGTGAGGGAGGAAAGCTGTTTTTTTTATCAAACAACATCTGCCAGCATCATTGATTCCAAGACAAATAACACTCTGACATCAACACTTCTCCTCAGGTTGGGTTTAAGAGGATCTTTTGATATTCTGATTAAAAATTCATTGTGTTGAATCTGCCTCGGAGTGTGTTCTATGTTTTTCTGTCTGAATCTCATTACAGCTTCAGCTGTGTGCCTGACTTTAGAATAAATAAATAGGAAATACAGAGGACGGCATCTCATGGCCGGAAAATGAGGTCAATAAAATGTTTTATTTTTGGCCTCTTGAGTTCTTCCAGGATTTTATGTGTTTGTTGGATGGAAAAGAAAGATGTAACCTCATGCGACCACATCAAACCGCTAGCAGTGTTTGCAGTTCCGCAAGCCGGGCTTTAAGCTACTGTGAGATAAGTTATTGTTATTTCATCAGTGCTGAATTTCAGCAAGACATGGACAGTTTTACTGTAGCATAGAGGCAATTACTGCAGCACTTGTATTAACAAGTAAAATTCAATTTAGCATTTTTTGACATAATGTTCCTAAAAGAAAAAAATGATTGTAATTCTGCCAGACATTTTAAGCTTGAGTCAGACAGTAAGATGTGACTGCTTCTGACAGAAACTCCTCCCCTTCTCTGCCTCATCCATTTTTTTTCTTCTTTTCCTTTTACCTTAACTACACTGTCAGTCATCCCCGTCCGCTGACGTCCGGCTCCCCTCTCAGAGGCAGCGCTGTTCTCGTAGCGTGCAACCTCGGCCGGGGCCGTTACAGTACGACGCAACTGACCCGTGATGCAGCTGTGATCTGAGACCGCCTGGCCTGCTGGCCTCCAAATCACACCATCACATTACACTGCGGTTGGCTCGCATTTCTCTAAGAGGCTTTTGCACAGTCACGGTGCTACATCAAATATGCTCTTCTACTCTCCCCGCATTTCACACAAATCCGAGCCCTTCAAAACAGTGTACCTGCTAAAATTGTGTTAGCGCAACGAGAGCCGGCAATATTTTTTTCTGTGACCTTTACTTTAAAGTGAATAATGAAGAGTGCCATGGGAGCGTCGGCACAAAACGGTGGAATTTACTGAGTGTGGAATGTGAGGATGGGGGACTGGATGTGTCTGTCCACGCATGTGTGACTGCACCCGCCTACAGTCTCTGCGTGCGTGGCTCCGTGCATACGTGCGCACACACAAATGCATATGCACAAGCCTGTGCGTCCATAAACAAACCTCCATCTGTGCCTCCAACACAGCTGGACTGTGATGGCGTGTCCTGGCACAACCCCCCCAATAGCCCGCAGAACTCTCCCACTCGCTCGCTCGCTCACACGCACACAGGCATTTGTGTGTGCACAAACCTAGTCAGTAAAAGCCACATCTAAAACACCCTTTTATCCAAATGATTATTATTATTTTTTTTATCTCGCTTTCTCTCACTGCAGGCTGTGTCCCTTTCCTCCCACTACTCTCCTTCACCAACTCTTACCCACTGTCTCCTGCCATGTTTCCGCGGTCACACCTTTCAAGCAGAGTTACAGACTGCAGGGACAAGTAGTGGAGCACCGCTACAATCACCTGAGGAGTTTCTGTCTACCACAGCCTGTATCTGTCAGGCCATTCGCTGCAAAAAATGTGCCTTCCTGTCGCTTTGTTTACCATCCATTCACACAGCATCACCACCACACAGAGATAGGCAGTAGAGCAAAAACATTCATTTGTAACAAACTACTTTCGAGCATTTTTAAAATACTTTCTCCACGAATCGAAAAACAGTCCACAAGTTCGACTCAGATTGTCTCTCAAGATAAATATTTTATATGAGTGTGACAGATGTCAACTAGCTTGATGTATAATTCATGTCTGGGTCTGGCAACAAAGCCTATCTTATGGTGATGGTTATAATATCAAGCTAGCAATCAATGCTAAGATGCTAACAACGCTAGCATGCTGTTTAGGCTAGCTCATTTTTATTTTAATACAATAATTTGAGTGGCTCTGCGACCACTGTCCCAAAAGCTATACACAGAACAATACAGGCAACGATATGGTGTGGTCCCTTTTGTCTCTGCTTCACAACATATGCCAATTGCCACATGTGCTCAGTCAAAGTGTGGTGCCGCCGGTGTAAAGAGACCGTTGGTGTTTCTGGCCCACATGCACAAAGCTAGTACTCTCCGGTTTGACGTAAAGGTCAGTAAAAAATATATTTCTAAGAAAAACTTGTGTCTAGACAAAATATAAAAAAAACAATTCAATGACCTTGATATCACACATTGACATAGAAACATCTGCATTAGTTTCCTTTCTCTGTGTTAACAGAAATCCTATGGATTAGAATTGAAAATGCCTATCCCATTCCTTTAACTGCATCTTGCTTCTAATCACAATAAGATGCATCACGCCTTGCAGTCACTCTGCTTTTCTCTCGCCCCTCCTCTTTCCCACTTTAACAAATGATAAAACTCCCAGTGACTGTTTTTGAAATGTTATTTTCCGCGTAGTCTTTGAGCGAAGTGGTTTCGCCCATTGTTGGTAACTGGGGTGGGTGACTAGTGGCTGAACTGTGCTGCCAAAGAAGCATCCGCTCCTGCCCAGCTTTAAGGACCGGGAGGATTTAATAAAAAATGGTGGTGGGCACATGTAAAGGGACTGGCAGAAAAGGGACACAGACCATTAGCTTAATGACAGAAGGAGGAACGTGGAATTGTGAGATGAGATTCAAAAGCCAAGCGTTGCAAAAATGTGCCTTTGACACAAATCAAGGCAAATAAGAAATCTAAGAAATCGCGTGGAGAGGCTAGGAGGAGAAGGGGGGGGGGGGGGGGGGGGGGGGCGCCTCAGGTAAAAGGAGTAGAAGAAGAAGAAATAGATGGGTAAACAGGGGGGGGTTAAGGATGGGGGTGTCATTACGTTGGCTAGCCGTGACCATCAGGAACATTAATGCTGTCGACTCTGCTTTCCTCAAGCCGGTGCTCTTTGCTTTGAACTACCTGTGTCTTCTCTGTGTGCGGACCTGACTCCTAGTTTCCAGCGCTACTATGGACCCAGCACCGGTAATTACACATTTCACAATTCCTGATGTCACTTCAAAGCAACAACATTGTTGTCACCAAAGCACACGCCACGCCACTGCAGTACAAAGCTGAGCCTTAAGGATTACTGAAGCCACACATTGTATTGCTGCCAGCCACTAATTCAATTAATAGCATAACGTTTTAAAGCAACTTAAAAGCGCCACAAGTCTGTGCCTTCATCACGTCTGAGGTTTCCCCGTATTTTGTTTTTATAAAGAAAAGGAAAGTCCAGAAGGTTTAATATGATTTGCTGCATGCATGTCCTCTTGTTCCTCTGCCTCTGTTATAGTACTTTTAAAGGATGTTCGGCACGTGAGGAGGGGTGATCTGCATAATGAGTCAGAGCGAAGGGCTGTGCCAGTATCTGGCCTGCCGTAAAGAGAGAATGCACACTGAAGCAGAACGTCAGGTTCACCAAACGGGGAATCCGGACACGACAACACAAAAGCTCCTATTTCAAACCACTCTGCAAGAAATCATCTTGATAAAAGCAATGAAACTTGCCTCAAAATACCTTTATTACCAAACCACCATACATGCCTGTAAAGACAAAAAAAAGACCCGTGCAGACAGTTTATAAACCAGATATACTGCTGACAAAGGTCTGAGTAACCCACAGGGAGCCGTTGTTGATGAAGTAAATTTGAATGTCTACTAAATAATTGTGACAGCTCGCAGAAAAAACACGTGTGCTGACAAATATAAAACACAGAACTCACCAGAGGCGAAGCCTCAAAGACCTGGAAGTCAGCAGATAAGTGATATCTAATATCCGTCATCTCTATTTTGTTCACTACATTGGTAGAGACAATCCGAGGTGCTTACGGACTGTTGTGAGCTCAGCGTGAGCTGTCTGCGGTTTGAGAGCTCAGTTTGACAAGAGTCTCAGGGCACTATCTTAAAAAAAGTCTCTGATCATACATTACACAAATCAGATTCGAGAGAGAAAACCACAGATCAGACAGTCTTTGCATGAGTTTGTTGATTATTTTACAAATACAATAAGTAGGGCTTTTAGTTTCTCCATAATAAATTGTCTTATCGTATAATGTAGCGGACTGAACAAAGAGAATTTTGCAACTGCGCAGATTTATATAAACATCAAAGCAAAAGAGAAGCTCGAACCAAACTTTGAAATGACATTTGACGATCGCTCTTCACTGAGAGATACACTTCTTTTCAGCATTGGTTACTTTGAGTGATTAAAAGCTCTTTCTCCAATCAGAAGTTCAACGCAATCCAGAGACACAGCTCCTGATGGATACACTAAGACGTGGCGGCAAGAAACAAGAAACGGGGCCACGGCTCCCACAGGAGCCCCTTCCTCTCACTAGAGCTCTGTCTGCCCCTGAATTTAATTGGTTTCTGATATCAATCCTTTTTCTACTAAGCCTCCATTCCTCTTCAACGTGCGTGAAATTGCACGGCACTATCTGCTATTTATTCACTCTCATTTGCTTATTGTTTCTTACGGACGCCTTCGTTAGGGCCCCTTGCAACTTGTGATATGATGCTCTGCTTTATCTCCCTTGCTGCTCAGACCCACCTCCTCTGCAGGTCTGAGCCCAACTCATTTGCTGGATGTTGGTTGGGAAGCAGTCGACCCTCCCCCCCCCCGATCCCCCTCCTACCCAATGACAGCATGGTGAGGTGCGATGAGAGCTGGGTGCTAATGAGCTGACTCTGCAATGCTGGAGTCGATGCCCTGTAACACAGGGGGAGTCAGAGGACGGCGCAGGAGGGGACGTCAGAGGGGCCATTATGAACGTGCCGCACAGGTTTTGGAGGGACTCAAACGCACCAGTCAGACAGAGCGTGTCTTCAGCCGAGCTGAACGCATCATTTAAAATGACACCACAAATGGTCTTTTCCCCTTTATGTCCACTTTGTTTCTGCGGATTTCATTTTACAGAAAATGAGGCCAATGGAGGGGTTGTGTGAAAAGAGGTGACTTGAATCCGCCACTGCCCCAGTTGCATTATGAGCTGGACGATGAGCATGTAAAAAAACATCACGTGTTCTAGACCGTATGGATACTTTACTAGTTTATGTCCTTTCCTTTGGAATAGAGGATTATTAGAATAATAAAGATACTCATGAAACACGTTATAAACATCCAACTTTCTACTTTATATATGCAGCGTGTATATGTTGATAGTACTTATTTTACAATGTGGAATTCATGTATTTGTAATAAATCAACTTTGGGAAACTCAGGCAGCCTAAACACCGTGAATCTGGTTTCCAACCAAATGTTCTGTCTATAAAACATTACAAACGTTTAAAAAGTAACCATACATTTAAACAGAAGGAAGAAACAATGTCTTCATTTTATGATGGACGACAAGAACACTCCAAGTCCATTTGACAAATCTGTGTTTGTAAATTCCCACCGGGACTTTATGAGAGGGAGTGAAATGAGGCAAAGTTGAGTGCTTTCCCTGGATTGAGATCAGAGCCTCTATAAGCTCCATATGGATGAGTTAGACATAAACGATTCTGCTCGCTGCGCTGTAGACATAAGTGAGAGGGGGGAGGGGGGGCTGGACATGACTGAAATAGAAGCACACTTACACGCATGGGTGACTGAAAAGCTGTTGGAGGACTCCAGGTTGTCGACGTTGTAGTTGAGGTGGAAAGGCTTCTCCGTGGTGTTTTGGTTGGTGTTGTATAGTTGGACGGCGAACCTGAACGCGCTGTGCTCCTGCACCGTGGAACGCATGAACAGCCCCCCTTCATTTTAAAAAGATGAGAAAAACCAAGATCAGACAATCGCATCTGTGCCATCGTAAGACTCGCGTCAAGTGATACACCTCGTTTCATTTGGGGGTGAAAAGGACGTTGAAATTAAAACTAGCTGGCTTTTTATTTTTGACCAGTGCGCCTGTCTGAAAGTCTCCACATCAACGGGGCAACTATTCGTCTCCCGTCCGCCTCCTCCTTATTATAATTATTATTATCATCATTATATCTTTTAGCCAACACTTACAATGGAAGACACAACAACGTGGGAGGCTTCAATCTGACAGTTTACCGGAATCAGCGCTTTTAATCGCAGCGTGCGTATTATCAAGTTCCTATCTATCCTTGCGCAGAGCTGCACGTTTCTCCGGAATAAAACTGCAACCTTTTTCCATACAAACCACAGTCCGCAGCCTATTTTTTTTGGAACAAACATGAAGACACTTACCGATATTGATTTGATTGGGAAAAGCCGCGAATGACCTGTCACAGAGCCACAGTAGCAGCAAAACCACCCGTTGTGCCATTTTCTCCGAACCGATGTGTTCAACTCCTCAAAAGGGTCTGTCCGAGCAGATGCATGTGTTCTGGGGGGGAGTCGGGCGCGAGGGGAATCCGGTGGAGGGATGATGGTCGCTCACAGTGTATAGGTTCATCGAGGTGCAGTCCAGCTGCAGAGCTTTTTTTCTCTCTTTTTTTCAACTAAGAGAGAGAGAGAGAGAGAGAGAGAGAGAGAGAGAGAGAGGAGGTTGAGAGAAGGGGAGGGCTAGTGCGTGAAGGATGGGGAGAGAGGGGGGGGGGGTGATCTGTACTCCGATTGGACCCCTCGCGGCGGTCCAGTGTTGGTAAAAACTTGATCTGACGTTAAATTTATAAAGAAGAAAAAAAAACCTTGGAGTCGGCGCTGCGCATCGGGAGATCGGGAGAAACGCTGCAGTCTCCGGGGGAACGATGATCGCGAATGCGGCCTGGCGTCCGATCTCCAGAGAGGTGTGAGGGGAGCCGGGGGGGAGGACGGGACTGCGGTTATGTCTCCTACACAAAGAGAAAGTTTGCGTCTTTTGCAGTTGTTTTAGGGTTAAAAAGAGGTAAGGCACTAAGCGACGACAAGGGGGTTAGTGCCAAGCTAGTTGACAAGTTCAACACGCACGAGCCAGCAGAACTGTCTATGGTCCTGAAAACGTTCCGGCTCTCTAGGTTTAGTTGTTTTTTCTCACGTTCAGCCTTCTGTTTAGGTCTCTTACCATGGCAAACGAGTCGGTATCTAACCACACTATTGTATTTACATTTGCCCGATTTTGCTCTTCTACACTTAAACGTCTATCATTCCCGCCATTTTACATAAGAGGGAATATTTAAGGGATTACGTGGCCATTTATCACCCCTGGGAAAGCACTTTGAAAATTGAGTTTTTAATAGCAACGGAAATGGCATAAGGCTTCAGCCATTGATGCTGCAGTGCACTGAGTGTCTTTTAACAGATGGCAGACTGGGTTAGGTTTTCAACTTTTTTTAAATATCTGTACAGAAACTTGAACCCGAGGAGATGGGGCGAGCCAGAGGGGATTACCTGCTGCAAAGTATCAACTGATTGTGTGTCACTGGCAACATCAGGGGCCTATATATCAACGAGTTGTGTTCAAAGGAACATAAAATACCGTGCGGTGAGATTTGGATGGTGTGTTGGATCATTTTCATAACACGTAACAACACACGAGAAGTTCAAGATTGCTCTCGTTGAAGAATAAAAGCCCACCTGTGATGCTGGTCTCTTAACGCGCTATTTAGTTTACAGAATACCAAAGAAGCTATTTAATTGGTCATTTACAGTGCATGCCGGTGCTCAGTGTGACTTGATAATCATGCAGCCTTTCAAAAAAAGGCTCCTACGAGGGGAGCCCGAGCATTTGAGATAAGGCCTAGATGTAATTGAAATTAAATGGTGATGATTGCACGCCTGTATTTGCAATTAGAACATTTTGGCCATGCTGCATTATCCTCGAAGCTCAACCTCTGCAGGAAATTCAATTTAATATGGAGAGATATGGTATATATGATATTATATGATCTACATGAGAATAAATAATTTCATGTTATACCTTTCTTGGAGTGTTACTCTCACAGGCAAAGTGAGAAGACTGAAAAATAGATGAAAAGATGTTGCCTTTTATCTCATGATGATGATGATGATGATGATGATTCACGGACTATAGCTCTAAGCACTGCAAGGCTTAACAGCCCAACATAATCCATCATTTCCCTGCCTTCTTTTTCTAATAAAACAGGGTGAAATCTTTATGTTTTGCTCTTTGAGGATGCACACCCAAACACGCTTAAAACAAAAAACTTTTATCTTTAGGGTTGATTTGCTTATGAATACTGTATAATCATGCTGTCATCTTGACATAATAGGCTTACATTTTCTTGTGAGCACAAAATCACGGTTAATCACAAACAGTCTTCCTCTCGGTCATGCGATAAAAACATGATACTCAGCAAAATGACAAAATTTTACAGCTTGTGTTGATATATTATTACGGCCAATATGGGAATTGGCATTTGAGATTTGAGACTGTGCTGTTTGGGATGATTTGTTGAAAATTAGACTGGTCTTTCTTTCTGGTGGAAGATAATGAAGTGGCGTTGAGTCTTTAGAATGAAGCAATGTTTAATTGTTGCATAACATTAGAGAAATATGTCCGACTGTCAGCGTGCAAGAAGGGTTATAGCACACATAAATTCAACTACCACATGTTTCCAGTCTTAATCTATAAGACAGTCAAATAAAGCGAAACAGATGGAAATTAAGAATCCTTTGTAGCCCAAGGAGGTGTACGTATCTGGTATTTAAATAAATACATTGTGTATTGTGTAGCAAACATACTTTTCACTCATTTCTTCAATTTGAGGCTGTATAGTTCCTCATTCAGACAGAACCACGAAAAAGTAGACTAGTTCCTTTGATTTGATTTGAAGGGTTGATTTGATCTAATTCTGAAAAAGTAAAGTACCAAATGAACAACAAATTGTTGTGACATCAGGAGAACGGAAAGGCCAATGTTATTGCCCAACTGCAGTTAGAACGGGATCCCAGAAGCTGCAGAGTGAAATCGATCCTCCACCGCTGCTGCATCAGGCTTTAACCTGCGGCTCTAGTCTCTCCAGCTGCATCAAAACCCAACTGGCTGCGTTCCTTTCAGCCGCATGGTGACTCCTACTGGTTAGTCGGGACAGCTGTGTGCAGTTGGATTAAGATTTGCGGGAGATTCTTTGAACCTCTACCTGTGCTACACCTTCCTCACTGGAAGGTGAAAAGAAATTCAATGAATAGACTTCAATGAATATCAGAGGAAGCACATGGCTGTGTCCTCCATCCCAAGTAGAGAAGCGGGGGCTACAGGTACCACAGCAGGGTCTGCGCCGCATAGGGATCTTTGCCTTTACAATTGTGTTGATAGGACAAAGAGAAAACCTATATTAAAAAAATAACAACAGCAGATAACACTATTATAGAGGAGACTGTGGATGCAACCTTTACAATAAAGTGGGCCTGAAGTAGATAACAACATCATAATCATCTTATTATTAGGTCATTGCATCGTGTTGCACAATTACTATTTTATAATCACAAGAAAACATAACGTTTCATGTAGAGAGAAAAACAACTTTTGACCCAGAGAAAAAAATGAGGCTATAGATTGGTCCATCCTTTCTGTGCTGAGAAACGGGAGTAAAAGCGGCTCAGTATCAAACATCTGCTCAGAGGCTCAAGTGCAGAACCAGGTGTTGAGATAAATTCCTATATCAGCCGCAAATTACCTCAGAAGCTTTAATCTAATGTGGTGCAGTGCAGCAAGAGCATACGTTTTGTGATGACTAGCTTTAACAAGGATAATTTTACTGCAATTAAAACTGCGCATTAGGGGTGAGGTGGGGGGGATGAATAGATTCTTAGATGCTCGCTTGAACGGTTAGGACTCGAAGCAGGAAACCCAATGGCCCAAAATTCCAAGCACAGTTTTAAATGCTATGATCGGCTGTAAGAATTCTGTTACACCGGACCGTCCTTTACCATCGGCCTTGAACGCAAATTGTTCTGGTTGTAAACTAAACACCAATAGTTTAAGGCAAGTCCAATTTACAATCCGACGCCGCCCCCCTTACTTTAAAGCAAAGCATTTAGCTCCTTCTTCTGCCAAACCCATAAAGGACAAAGTGAATCTCAAACTTGCATACTTTGGGGCCGAGATCGAAAATGTATATCCTCGTTTTTACGAAAACGTTTTAATTGGCCTTATGTTTGTACAGGACCAGAAAGGGCTTTGACTACAACAGCTTTTGTTGTACATAATTTATTTGTGAAGCTTTTAGTATCAAAAGATTCAGCACACACAAAATTCTGTGTTTTCATTCCAAGAATGCCACTGCAGGCCCAATTTGATTGATTTTCTTGTCGGTTTTCTTTGCAATGCGTGGAAATGTAACCTTCCTTATTGATTACAAATACACAGTGTTTTAAAAAAGGAAACTTTAGATGTATCAAGAGGAATCAATAATCGTTAAATATTCTCATCCCTCAAATTGAATCGTTCATGAGGCGCCTCGAGATTACCTCTCAAACTTAAGGAAATTGCTTTCCATTTCAAACATTTAAACCAGCCGGTTCCTTTGCTCAAACATGTGACTTGACTGAACTTTTAAATTGTATTTTTAGTATACAATCTCGCATTATTACGACCCTGGCTGAGAAACTAAATTCAGTAATCAGAAATGGGTTGCTCTGGTGAAAGACTCAAAAAATACTTTTTGAGAGAGGGGTTGAATAATTATTGTGGGAAGGATGCAGCTAAACAAGCATTATGCGTCTCAAACGATATTTTGAGAGCTATTCCAAGGGCCTATCAGCCTTGGCCAGATGTTGGAGGCTGATAAAAGACTGCTCTCTAGGAGCGCTTTTTTTTTCTGTCATTGCCTTTTGAAAGAGACTCCTGGACAGCAATGGCCTGAGGAAATATGAAACACATGCCATTGTAGAGTGTCAAACACATGTAAGGAAACAACAAATGTAGTGTAATAAAACATCATGTACAAACAAATATGTAAACATGTAAACGTCATTTGCTTAACAACAGTGATAAATAAAAAACGAAGGAAAATCTCCAGTCAGATGAAACGCAGAGTAAGTGACAGAACACTGGTGGGAAAGACATTTTGGAGGAATCACTGTGAACTCTGCGTGAGAAAAAATGAAAATATTTGGTGTCGCATAACACAAATAACGTGACATAGTTCAAGGGATGAGGACAAATTTGGAAATGGAATGCCGCAGCGTGCTGCGTCACGAACCCATCTCGCGCTTTGGCTCCCCGGCAAACCCTCTTTGGCCCTGATTGTGACAGAGGCGGCGCTATCAGCTGCACAGGCTGACACATTTCACTCTCGCGCCTCTGGCATTGCACCGGCGGATCCATGCGGCCGCAGCAGCGAGCGCCGCGTGGCGAGGAAGACATCTTCACCGCACAAGGTGTAAGCTGCACCCAACAGGCCATCCGCGTGGAGAAGGATGCCCCACAGTTGAACACACAAATGTGTGTTGGACATAGACGTTCGCGCACATGTGCACAAATGAAACCGTGGGGCAGGTTTGGCGATAAATGCTATCAGAGCCTAGGAGTTGGCCAGTGCAGGGGTGAGCAACCTTTGGAAAGTGTCAGCTTAACCGATGGTCAAGAACCTAGAAATAATTGTGCAAAGGAGTTACATTCGGAACGTTTAAGTGCCCTCCTGTCCGCATGGTTAACTGTGTGCGTTGTTATCTAAGCTTTTCCGAGCCTTGTTGGCACTGGCTAGCTCACTGCCGCCTCTTTTCACCGACTCGTACGGCGCTTACAGCTGAGAACGCCATCCGAAGCATATTGCAAAAGAAAAAGAAAAATGTTTTTAGGTGAAAAATAAATTCTAATAATATGATATAATAATACTGTCGAGGTGTAACGTGCCCTCAAAAGTTTTGCTTTCAGCTAAATGTCAACAGCAAAGCACCAAAGTACCAGAGAGTACCAAAAAGATGACCACATCATGGCTCTGGCTTGGTTTGGTTTCAGTGAGGTGGTCACTTTTGCCCTTCCAAAAGGGAGTGACGGAGGTTTAATAGCAGAGGCAAGGTGTGGAGGCAAGAAGAAAGAAATGACATCCAGCCAAGAAAATGGTAAAAACAATCCCTCAGCAGCAGCAGCGTCGGCAGCCGCAGTGATAACAACAACAGCCTGTTATTCTCCCTTCCCCCTATGGCCTGTGTTGCCATATACCAGTAATAGGAGATGGGTGTTGCTCATTGCCAGCGTGCCTAATTGAGAAGAAAACAAACTGGTTGCTACAGATAATGGGAAAGGTGAGGAGAAATACCATTAACAGTCAGTGATCCTTTTAAATAATCAGCAGTGTCCACTGTGTAACATTAACACTCTGGTCCTGTGATTGATGTTCCAGCTATTGTGGCTTTTAACATTAACCAGCTAATGAATCAATCTTACGTGAAAAATAATGAATGATAGATATTCTGTGTGAGTAAAAAATGCAGTTTAATGTGATTAAACAATGCAAGTAAATAAGGTTTTATGTAGGCTGCGGAACTGCAAACACGATGAGCAGCGCTAAATGGACGCATGGAATTATAATAACCATAAGCATTTTAGAAAAGGTAAAGAAAATATTTATCTTTATATAACAGACATGGAGGTTTCAGGCATTCAGTGCATGCTATGGACCTAATGAGAGTCCCTTATGCTTGCAGTTACAACATAAAGGGATGCATGAAAGCAGCATTCAAGGTCGAGCATTTCAGCAGAGCATCACGCTGAGCCAACCGCAGATGATAAATCATAAACATTCTGTACATAGTCTGTGCCATACTTCTTAAAAATGCACTCCACATCTCTAAGGTTATAATGAAACATTCAGAAGCTAGAGTATAAATATTGCATTTTATTAATGGATCAAAGAATCAAGAGGTCAGCAGACAATGTTTGCTTCTTCTTTTTTTTAGGGGAATGTGCGTGCCTCTGCTGCTTCAGTGTTGCTCTTGTGTGTGTTCCAGGGCTGTTTGTTAGTCCCTCACAGAGTGTGATGCTTCAGTTCTCCCATTGTTAGCCGTTTCCACTTTACCTGCAATCACATTTCCAAAGTCACAGGAGCTTAACTAATTACACCCGGGAAATGGCCCTTCTTTCCAATGCAAAATATCACCGGAATACGCTCTAATAGTGCAGGAAGCCGTATAGCGGGCTTGGTGAATCTTGCACTGTCAATCAATATGAAATTGGATTTGCAAACATAATGTTACGTCAGCAATTTCTGCGCATTCATTTGAGAGATAAAACTGTAATCTAGCCAATGCAATGCTCCCAAAGTAACAGTTTAGCAGTGCTAGTTGAAATGAAGCCGCTTTTTTCCCCATTTGCCCGGCTGAACAGAACCCAACAAGTCTGGGCTGCAGCATTTCTCATAGACAATAGTGACGAGTGTTTGACAAGGCCGAGACCAGGCCGCCTGTCTGCACGTGAATGAAAATGAAGCATTTTTCAAATACGAATGACCCCCGGAAACTCTAACCTTGAAAGATGAAGCTTAATGGAAATCCCCCCCGCCCCCCTGTTTGTTGCACATTTGCACATTCTCATGTTGCGTACTGTCGTGGCAGCAGCGGGGGGCGTTGGAGCGCGGAGATGCCTCAGTGTTTGGACAGTCCGGAAGAAAACCATTGCAGGTAATCATTGTAATCATTTTAGGGCATCTGCAAGCCCGCCTGCAAAAACCAGCCGCAGACCTCAAATGCCATATCTGCACGTGTGTAAAATATTCCAGTAAAGGAGCCCTCCCGGAGAGGTTTCCATCAATAGGTGATGTAACGCTGCAAACCAAAAAAAAAAAACATGCACACAACGTGCGCTGGTCTCTGTGTCAACGTTATCTGGAACACATGTTTTACAGTGTTCTTTGTATTAACATGTTATGTCAACACAGATCAGCCATGGGTAATCTGGGTAAGTGGTAAAGCTGAGGATAATGGTCCTATTGACAAAACTAAAACTAAAGCCACAAAGCGCTTAAACGAGCATTAAAAGTCGGCGGCAAAATATTGCAGTGGGTTTTAGCAGTGCAGTGTGAATGGCACAAGGCCTCGCTGCCTACGTTGTGTGAATTATACATTATGTGGCGCTGTTGATGCACGGGAGTGCATTGTTTACTGATGCCAGCAGAGGAGACGCAGATGTATGTCTATAACATAGAGTACACGCCTGGTAGTTGGACGGGTGATTCTGAAAGCAGAGAGTAAAGATGCTACCGGCAGTTCAACCGATTGCCACAGACAGTGCCGGCCCGAGCCTCTTGGGGGCCCTAAGTAGAATTTGAATTGGGAGCCCCCCTCCCGCCACGCAGAGTCACCTGTGCTAGAAGATTACTGGCACAAATGTCACGCTATAATGTTATAGCAAAAATTATAAACAAATACAACGAGGTTATAATACAAAACTAGGGCTGCTAGCAGCACTGGACGGGTCCTCTCCCCGCACGTCGAAGCACTGGCCGGACGGCTACCAATGCGGTCGAGGACGCCTGCGACCGTCGGATAACCCTTATGGCCCTTAGTTGTTGTCAACCGCAGGCGTCCTCGACCGCATTGGTAGCCGTCCGGCCAGTGCTTCGACGTGCGGGGAGAGGACCCGTCCAGTGCTGCTAGCAGTCTAGGGCTGTGTGTACACACACGTATATATATATATTTTTAATGTTTAATGTATATATATATATATATATATATATATATATATATATATATATATATATATATATATATATATATATATTATTTATAATTTTAAATGAAAACGAAACTAAAGCTTGATATTAGTCAAATCCCGTTCTCGCCGTCTAAGGTATAGAGAAAGGGCCGAACAGCTGGATCTGCTTCAATCACCTGAATTGACTGACATAGTAACTCTTTGCATGATAAGTAAGTAAGTGTAAATGCTGCTGTCGCGCCACAGCGCTGAGTGTCTAAAGATATATGACACCCACTTCTGTCACCAGCCAACTTCTGGTCATTTTCAGGTTGGAATTAAAAGCAAACTATTAATAGTTACATGATCATTCCACTTCAGTCAGAGAGTACACATCTCCAAGGTGTCATCCGGTGATAACCAGGACATTCTGATTCCAAAATGATGACTTTTCAAAATACCAAACATGAGCCAATTTCCTTCAAAGTCTATCACAAGACTACATTTGGTCAATTTCAGATTAGATTTAATAGGAAACAATAGATATTTACACAGTATTGTAGTATTTACACAGTTGTCATGATTCATGTTCTGTCTGTCCTTGCTGAGCCTAATCATTCATTCTGTTCACCTGCCAGGACTGATTGCTTTCCCGTTCCACCTGGTCCCCGCCCTACTTAAACTCCACTCAGTCTCGGCTTCCTTGCCAGATTATCGACAGCCACGAGCCAGTAGAAATCCAGCGTTTATTCCTCCAAGCCTTCTGTGTTTTTTTGACCTCTTTCTGTCCACGGATTGACCCCCCTTGCCAAGCCCTTCTCGGACCTCTTCTATTCTGGAGTTCTGGACCCTGACCCAAGCCTTGCCTCACGACCACCGAGTATCGCCTGCTCCTCAAGCTAAGTTTGCTATCTCTGCCTACTCGTGTATGACCTTTGCCTGGTCTTCGTCTTCGTCCCCGTGTGCTGCCACTGGATCTCCTTGTGGAGAGAATCATTGGATCCTCAGCAACCTATTCTATTAAACTTGTTTTTTCTTCCTAACTCCTGTGTGTGGTTGAATTTCCGGGTCCCCACCGAGTGTCCTTACAGTATAATCTGGCCACTATGGACCCGTCACCCACACAGGAGTGGCGTTCAAGTGTAGAAGGTGCCATTAACCGCCTGGAATCCAACATGCAAGAAATGATGAGCATGCTTGACAAGATGTCCTCCTCCCCCCCTAAGACTGCTCCCTCTCCTAGCCCCAAGGCTTCTACGTCTGGTTACCAGGTCTCGCCCATTCATGAGCCCCGCCTGTCTCCACCGGAGGTGTTCAAGGGTGAGCAGAGTCAGTGTCGTCCCTTTATAACTCAATGTGAGATGGTTTTTGAACTTCAACCATCGTCTTTCCCTACTGAACGAGCCAAAGTAGCCTATGCTATTTCCCTCCTCTCAGGGAAGGCCAAGTTATGGGGTACTGCTGAGTGGCAGAAGAACTCTCATCTGTTTTCGGTTCAGGGACTTTTCCAAGGAACTAATCAGGGTCTTTGATCCAGTTCTGCCTGAGAGGGAGGCTGCACGTGGTTTGCTCAAACTCAAACAAGGCAGGAGGCGAGTTACAGAGTACATTATTGACTTTCATGCCCTTTCTTCAGGAAGCGTCTGGAACGATGAGGCACTATGTGATGCTTTCTACCAGGGTCTCAGTGATGAGGTAAAGGATGAACTGTCTACTCGAGATGCTCCCAAGGATTTACAGGAACTGGAGACTCTAGCCGCAAGGATTGACATGAGGCTTCATGAGAGAAGGTTGGAGAAGAGTACTTCCAGTCGTACTTATCATGTTGAACATTTTCCCAGGCCACAGCCATCAGTCACGGCTCCACCCTTTAGTGCATCACCTGTCTCTCCGGCAGAGGAGCCTATGCAGATAGGCCGATCACGCTTGTCCCCACAGGAAAGGGAGCGGAGACGTAAGAGTGGCCTTTGTTTCTATTGTGGAGGAGAGGGTCACCTACTTCGTCTGTGTCCAGTAAAAGGCCAGGCTCAGTAGGAGGTAAGAGGCTCCTGCTGAGCCAAAAGCGATTGAAGTCCTCTTCTTTCTCTGTTCTGGCCACGCTCCAAGCGAAAGGTTTTACCAAGAATCTTTCTGTTTTTATAGATTCAGGAGCAGACACTGAGTTTATGGACCGTGGTCTTGCCGAATCCCTTGGCATCCAACTCCTTCCCACCTCTACATGTTTGGAAGTTTTGGCTATTGACGGCCATTTACTTCATCAGGTCTCCCACGAAACAGGTCCCATTAAGTTTAGCATTTCTGGGAATCACCATGAACTCATTTCATTCCTAATCATTAATTCCCCTGACCTCCCTGTCATTCTGGGAGCCACTTGGTTAAGAAGACACAACCCACACATTGACTGGGTTAAGGGCGAGGTGTTGGGCTGGTCACCGTCCTGCCATTCCACTTGTCTCTTAGCTGCTTCTGTCCCCTGCTCTGTCCCCATCAGTGGACAAGAGACCCACCCCAACTTAGCCAAAGTACCTGCTGTTTACCATGACCTTAGGGAGGCCTTTAACAAGCATCGTGCTACTTCCCTTCCACCCCATCGGCCCTATGATTGTGCAATCAATTTGCTTCCTGGCACCGTCCCTCCCAGAGGCCGTCTATATCCTCTCACTGGCCCAGAGGATAAAGCCATGAGGGATTATATCAGTGACGCACTCAAAGCAGGTACCATCCGCCCTTCTTCCTCCCCAGCTGGAGCAGGTTTCTTTTTTGTGGGCAAGAAAGATGGCTCCTTAAGACCCTGTATAGACTACAGAGGATTGAATGACATCACTGTCAAAAATCGTTACCCACTTCCCCTAATGAACACTGCCTTTGACCTGATTCAGGGATCCACAGTTTTTACTAAGCTTGATCTTAGAAATGCCTACCACCTGGTCCGTATCAAGGAGGGGGATGAGTGGAAGACGGCTTTTAACACTCCTACAGGTCATTATGAATATCTTGTTATGCCCTTTGGCCTGTCCAACGCTCCAGCAGTGTTCCAGGCACTTGTCAATGATGTCCTCAGGGACATGGTCGGTCGTTTTGTTTTTGTTTATCTGGATGACATTTTGATTTTTTTCCAAGGATCTCAAAACCCATCAAGCTCATGTTCGTTCTGTCATTCTCCGCTTGCTGCAGAATAACCTGTTCATCAAGGCAGAGAAGTGTGAGTTCCACAAACCATCTACTTCATTTTTGGGCTTCATTATTTCCCCTAACAGAATTTCCATGGATCCCAGCAAGACTGACGCCATCATGAATTGGCCCCACCCACAAAACCGCAGACAACTCCAAAGATTTCTGGGGTTTGCAAACTTTTATCGTCGGTTTATCCGTAATTTCAGTTCTGTGGCCTCACCACTTCACGCTCTTACCTCATCCAAGTCCAAGTTCATTTGGAGTAAGTCTGCTGCTCTGTCCTTCGACCGCCTTAAGGCGGCTTTTACCTCGGCTCCTGTCCTCCGTTCACCAGACCCTTCCCGCCAATTCATTGTTGAAGTGGATGCTTCTGACTCAGGGGTGGGAGCCGTACTCAGCCAGAGGTGCACTGATGGCAAAACTCACCCATGTGCCTTTTTTTCCAGAAAACTGTCTTCTTCCGAGACCAACTATGATGTTGGTGACCGTGAACTGCTGGCAGTCAAACTAGCTCTTGAGGAGTGGAGGCACTGGCTTGAGGGAGCTAAGGAACCCTTTGTGGTTTGGACTGATCATAAAAATCTGCAGTACCTCAAGTCAGCAAGGAGACTCAACCCCAGGCAAGCCAGGTGGGCCTTGTTCTTCAGTCGTTTCAATTTCTCCTTGTCTTTCAGACCAGGGAGTAAGAACGCTAAGCCAGATGCACTCTCCAGGCTTCATGAGTGTATGAAGGAGGGGCAAGAGGCTAAGCAGGAGGATTATGTGCTCCCCACATCTGTGCGGTTAGCAGTTTCCAGGTTAGAGCTGGAGCAGAGAATAAAAGAAGCTCATCAACAAAGCCCCGTCCCTGAGAACTGTCCTAAAGATCGACTCTTTGTCCCTGAGCACCTTATTCCTGAGGTACTGTCATTTTGCCATGAGTCTAGACTGTTCTGTCATCCGGGTGTCACCAAGACCCTATCAGTGATCAGAAGTTGTTTCTGGTGGGGAACTATGCTACGAGATGTTACTGAGTTCATCAAGGCTTGCAGAGTTTGCTGTCAGGCTAAACCATCCCGTCGGCCACCCTCTGGACTTCTACGACCCCTCCCTGTCCCTCACCGGCCATGGTCCCATATATCCATGGATTTTGTGACTGGTTTGCCCGCTTCCAATAATCATTCTGTCCTTCTCACTGTCGTAGATCGTTTCTCCAAGATGTCCCATCTGATACCGCTTCGCGAACTGCCTTCATCCAAGGAGCTGGGAGGGATTCTGGCCCGGGAGGTTTTCCGCCTACATGGTCTGCCTACTGACATTGTTTCTGACAGGGGTCCCCAGTTTGTCTCTAGATTCTGGAAGGAATTCTGTGGTCTCCTGGGTATCTCGGTGAGCCTCTCATCTGGGTACCACCCCCAAACTGACGGACAAACGGAGAGGATCAATCAAGAAGTGGAGACCAAGCTTCGTATGCTCTGTGAACATGATCCCTCTTCTTGGTCACAAAACCTACCATGGGTAGAATATGCACTCAACTCTCTCCCTTCTAACTCCACAGGTCTGTCTCCCTTTTACACTGTCTACGGCTATCAGCCTGCAGTGTTGTCCCTTCAAGAAAGACCCATTAGAGTTCCTTCTGCGCATGCCTCTGCATTAAAGTGCCAGCAGGTATGGCGTCTGGCCCGCAGGGCGCTTCTGAAGACCTCTGCTTTATGTTCCAGATTTGCCAATCGTCACAGAGTTCCAGCACCCACCTACCTCAAGGGACAAGAAGTCTGGCTATCCACCAAGGACCTTCCGTTGCGGATTGAAAACCGCAAGCTTGCTCCCCGTTTTATTGGACCCTTCCCAATTTCCAAAGTGATCAACCCTGTGGCTGTTCGGCTTCGCCTTCCCCGGACTCTCAGGGTTTGTCCCACCTTTCATGTGTCCCGTGTCAAACCTGTTTTCACTTCTCGGTTGTTACCCTCCTCCGGACCCCCTCCTCCCGCCCGGGTAATCGAGGGTGGTCCTGCTTACACAGTGCGCCGTCTCCTTCGGTCCAGACGTTGGGGTCGGTCCATACATTACCTGGTGGACTGGGAGGGATACGGGCCTGAGGAGCGCTCCTGGGTGCCAGCCCGACATGTTTTGGACAAATCCCTGATTAGGGAGTTTCATCGGTCCAATCCTGACCAGCCAGGTGGTCCTTCTGGAGCCGGACCTTGAGGAGGGGGTACTGTCATGATTCATGTTCTGTCTGTCCTTGCTGAGCCTAATCATTCATTCTGTTCACCTGCCAGGACTGATTGCTTTCCCGTTCCACCTGGTCCCCGCCCTACTTAAACTCCACTCAGTCTCGGCTTCCTTGCCAGATTATCGACAGCCACGAGCCAGTAGAAATCCAGCGTTTATTCCTCCAAGCCTTCTGTGTTTTTTTGACCTCTTTCTGTCCACGGATTGACCCCCCTTGCCAAGCCCTTCTCGGACCTCTTCTATTCTGGAGTTCTGGACCCTGACCCAAGCCTTGCCTCACGACCACCGAGTATCGCCTGCTCCTCAAGCTAAGTTTGCTATCTCTGCCTACTCGTGTATGACCTTTGCCTGGTCTTCGTCTTCGTCCCCGTGTGCTGCCACTGGATCTCCTTGTGGAGAGAATCATTGGATCCTCAGCAACCTATTCTATTAAACTTGTTTTTTCTTCCTAACTCCTGTGTGTGGTTGAATTTCCGGGTCCCCACCGAGTGTCCTTACACACAGTATGTATATCATTACATACATAATATACTGCAACCCGTGTTCTCCCCACGGAAAGGGAAACCCAGCGTACATAGGATATTACTCATTATCCCACATTGGTTTGTTAATTTTTTTCTAAATGGAACCAGGTAACAAACCTGGAATAATAAGAAATGCAACGTATCAATTTCCATGTCCTTACTACAACCAACACAGCTCCCCAGCATAACATGAAATAACATTCAAAATACAAATAAATAATAATATTGTTAATATACCCTTGTTAATATACTATAATAATAACTATAACTATAATATGACTAATATCATAGGATGTAATATAGGACTAATATCATAGAATATAATATAGGACTAATATAACAAACATGGCATCATACTTAGTATTTCTAATATTATATTACAAAATATCATACAGTGTTTTCCCTACCATGATATCCTCCGGTGCGCCCCAACACCCATGACCCCCCTCCGGTACGTCCGCCCCCCAATGTTGGGAACCTAGGGAAAACACCGATGTGACATAATATAGCCGAACTAATATAGCAGAAGTAATATAGCAGACATGGCATTATAGTTTTATTTCTAATATTATATTACAAAATATACAGTGTTTTCCCTACCATGATATCCTCCGGTGCGCCCCAACACCCATGACCCCCTTCCGGTATGTCCGCCCCCCAATGTTGGGAACCTAGGGAAAACTCCGATATGACATAATATAGCAGAACTAATATAGCCGACTTAATACTTTATATGTCTAATATCATACTAATAGCATAAATATAGCATCATAGTTATATTATAATTTAAGACATTATTATAGACTAATATCACAAATGTAGCATCAGACTTCATATTTCTAATATATAACATAATATCATAATATAACAGATGCTATATTTCTAGCCATGCTTTTAATACTTAGACAAACTATAGAGGGGAACATGTGTGTCTACCTTGCACGCTGTATAACTTGAAAAATTCAACTGAGAACCCATTTTCTAGTGATGGTTCTAAATCACTACAGCCCCCCTGGTGGCCAGGGGGCCCTAAGCAGCCGCTTAGTTCGCTTATGCCTCGGGCCGGCCCTGGCCACAGAACTGAAGTGGCCCACCACGATGCATGCTGTGTTTTCACAAAGATCATGTGCTGATCATAATCTCCCTCATTCTGTCGAAACACCAAGTTGAGATCATAATCTCAACACTTACTGTGCCAAATCAAGCCCTTTTTCGGCCACAATCTTTAGTTAAAAAAAAAAAAATCTTTGACAACCTGCAGTTCATCACATCTTCACGTCACTCCTGAACACCACATTCCTTTTAGAGTCATTAAATTTTTACATATTTGCTCTTTTTCTTTTAGAGGGAAAGTGCACCAAATGTGTCATCCGTGTGAACCAATTCACTCTCACAGAAGACTTTATTGCTCGTCTACGTTCATTTTGCCTGTGCGTGTGTCCTTGCAGAATAAACCTAATTCGTTTCCATTTATTTTGAACAGGGGTGGAGTTGCGGCAACGCTGGCAATAAAAGAGCTCATTTATTTGACACGAAAGCTGACTATTACTAAAGACAGCTAGAGTGGGGACAACAAAGGCAGAGAAGATCGAGGTTGGATTGATCTGCCCAAGAGGCGACAAATGGCCCTGTCACCGACGGGAACGGTTATACCTCATCCCTTATTTCCTATCTGGTAAAGCCAGATTCCTGTCTACGGTTATGTAGAAATAAAACCTGTTAGCGAGCACAAAGCTAATTTGACACATTCCCTGAGTTATTGAGGAGTTTTGGAAAGGGGGTCCACACACAGCTCAGTCCATCCCGGTGGGGTCTTACTTTGGAAGGGACCTTCCGGAAATATATCTGAACTATAACAAATTGCTTTGAGCTGTGAGAATCATCACTGTCAGGCCTTCTTTTTCCTCATTCTTATAGGTCATTGTGAGCCCCTAAAACAGGAATTTTGCACACTTATTTTAAAACCTTTTCACCTGACATTTAAAAGGTTGAGCTCCCTGAAAAGGCCGAGGTAATCAAAGGATTTCTTCTCAAAGAGAAATAAAAATGCCATCTAAATACTGTGGAAACAGGTCTCAAAAATATTAGCTCATCAGCTCTTTTGTTGAAGCAGCAGCAGAATGTCACGTTGGAAATAACATAGGGGGAAATACAACTATCATTTATTTGACAGTTTATCAATTATTGTTGGAAATCCAACTTGATCAAACAGTTTTCTCCAGAATCACTTCAGTTTGCATCTAAAAAAAAATACTGAAGCCCTCACTGACAAACCAATTGGCCATTCCAAACTTAGTAAATACCATACCATACCATAAATGGGAACAGCATTGTGCAGCATTGTGCACGTGGTAGTGAGAGTAAAAAATATTTGGAGGATGATTTATTCTTTCTTCTTTTCTTACATCATTAAACACCGTCTTGTGGTGCATCCATTGTGCGCGAGGCAGACAGCCACCGTATTGTGTTTTTATCTTTTACGCAATAGAATATTCATTTTCATGTTGGAATGCAATAACTGTGTTGTTGTAGAAAAACAAAATACATAAAAAATAAAAAAATAAAAATTCGCCAATGCAGGCACCCTGATAGCTTTTTTTTATTTAAACACCAGTAGCACAAAGTCCCAACCTTCAAGATGCTGCACAATGCTCCTATACTGCGCCGGAGGATCTAATCGGAGTGGTAGGATCTTACATAATAATTACATCACTGACAAAAAAACCCACAATGCAATGAAGTGACAAGAGGTGTGCTCAGCTGATTGCTCTCATATTAAACATTAGTTCTTGAGAAAACAAGGTAACAATGTTCCCCTTGTGTCCTCCACACGGACACAGATAACCTCAGCCACTCATGACTTGCGAGCCTCAGGCCACAGCAGCGTTTCCTCTTCTAACTGGCACGCAAGCAGAAGTATTACAGCAAAACGCCGGACCTCTTTTGCTTGTGCAACGTCTGCTCAATTCAAAACAAGCTATACGATTTCCACAAGCTCGTGTTGCCGTCTGGACGCGAGTAGCACTGACATGCCGCGGCTACAGTGATTTCCCAGGATCCTCTTGTACGGGCAGCGTGTTGACGTTTTCACCGAGACATTCCGTTCTTCCCTTATTGCATAGAAGAATGAATTAGTGTGATTAGGATCGGTGCAGCGGCGATAATGCCCGGCGCAGCCGATGTGATTTCGGATTTGACACAGCGGGTTTATGATATAAGACTGTGCCTCAACAGACGGAATGGAATGGACGGACGAGACGGGTGGACTAATACAGAGTGACAATCGCTCGCTCAGCGGCCCCCCTAATGGCCCTTAGATAGGCCGGCAAAAACTGGGCGGCGTGAAGGACACAGGGTTACAGGTTTATTCGACCACTTCTCTATCTGCTCTGATGTGTTCTATTATTATGGTGGTTACATTTGGATACCATGTGATGACCAGTTCTTTCTATCATTCAAAACTGTGTTTTGTATTCTTATCTTGGCCTTATGTGTGTAAGATGCTGCAGGAAGGTTAGGAAAGGAAAAGCTCAGAGCCTTTCACTCACACACACACACACACACACACACACACACACACACACACACACACACACACAAAGAAAACCCACAAAAAGTGAAAAACGGTACATAACTGTAAAAGTGCCAGTCGGTGTTTAACCAAGTCACAGTGTGCATTTGTCACCTTGCAGACTGCTGGAGTTTTACTTTTTAGAGCACAACAATAGAGTAGAGGTTGTGTGTGGCTGCCAGTGTGTGTTTCATTTGTGTTTCCAGGGAAAAGTGCTCGCGAACGGGCTGCTTCGAACAAAAGCGCTTCTCTGCAGGAGCACTCAGCGGATGCAGATAAAGAATCGGATGCTATTAGCAACGGCCCTGAGCTGCAGCCAAATGTTACAAGTGTGAGATTGTCCGGTCTTTTACCATTCATTAAATTCAGTCTCTAACTGAAAAGAATCGTGTGTCCACCATCATTTCACTGCACACACCGCAGGCTTTATCCTTCTTTTGAACTTTTTGTTGTTTTTGTGTATCTTGCCCTTTTTCTGGTTATCATGCTGGATCTGCGTCAAAGAGGGTAAACAGACGCCGTCGCTGAGAGACCGCATCCGCCTCGCTGTACAGTATTAAGACGTTATATAATCTGCCCATCCGGTGGCCCTGAGCACCATCCAGGCTGCTGTTGCTTCTTCGCAGAGGTCACCTGCCTGTGGAAAATGTCCCGAATCTGAGGGCAAACCGTCTTTGCTCAGCTCAGCCTCCCGATGCCCGCGGGCTCAGTGAGGACGTTTGCGTTTATGTGTCTTAGTAACTTTTCTGGAGAAATGAGCTGTGATGGTCTTCTTGTGTAGTTTTTCCTACGCAGTATTTCCATGTGACTCTTCCTTGACACATAACTTCCATCACGAGATGGGTTTTCTGTGTAACCCCGCTCTGTTGGAGGCACTTGAGCAGATCACTGCTGTCATAAAACAATGTGGACTCTGCTGAGATGTGACAGAGCCTCTTTTTTTCTAAAGCTCCCTTCGCAACAGATATGTGTAACATGCTTTAGGATGGCGTTGGCAAGCTCAAAGTAAATCTACACTAAGAGTCATTTTCATAACAAGATTTCTACAGTTACAAAGGAAGCCCTGCTTCCTAACAGAGTTCCTGTGCTGTGTGACGCAAAAAGAGCCAGGATAAACTGGAGACCACTGTTATTGTTTATTGAATGAACAAGTCTTAATAAAAGGGGTTTTGCTGTCCACATAGTATACGAATTAAACAAATGAAACAAAGAAAATAGACCACATAGAACTAAACCATCCGGGAGGTCAGTGTAAAGAGTACTACTTCAAACAAATCAATCAAATGAAAATCAGCAAATAAAAAGACTAAAACCACACAATAAAAAGCGTTCTTCCATGACAACTCAAAATCTCATTATGTGAAAGTGTCAAATCTGCATTAATGTGCTTTGATAAATTAAGTCAGATGCAAAAAAAGGAGACACTATTTAAACCAAGTAACAGAAGAGCAGAAGAGCTGTAAGCAGAAAAAGGAGCTAAGTAAGCAACGTCTCGTAGCCGCCAGGCTAATTCATGCAGCGTAAAATGACATCAGGACAGGCTGTCAGGAAGTCTGTTTGTGGACTCAGGCGGCTTTTACACCTTCTGCTTTTGGAAAAGATGCAGCCTTTATATTAGAATGTTGCAGTTAGTTTTCTTTTGAGTACTTTCTAAAAAAACAAAGTTCAGATTAATATAAAAGAAGGGCAGTAATACAGAAAATCGACAAATGCACGACGCATCGGCGTGCGTTTAAATAATTCACAGGTGAGTCATATTCCAAGTGAATCGCACACGTGGTAACCAAAGCGTAGTTATGAACCTTCCGCTTCATTTCACAGACCACTGAATCACCGGGTTGTCCTACCTGTCCAAAATGAATCACTATCACGGTCGTCAGTCAAGGCCACACAAAGATACGAAAGGTCTGCCCTTTGTGGGCAAGCACTGTGAAATATGTGGATATTTGTGTCTATGCTGCCGCTTTGGAGTCCCGACTAAGCTTTTATTTTTCTCTTTCCTATAAATACACAGCTTCTCATGGAACGTCTGTCTGTCTAGATGACATCTGGAGCAGGCAGAGCAGCACAGCTGTACAGGTGATGGTGAGCCACAGACTTTCTAAAGACTTTCCAGAGATGAAGCACAACACATGGACAGTATTTACAGTTTGGAGCCTAATAAAAACTGGTCAAACTCAAGTCTGAAAGGCATGAGGGCCTACATCATTGGTCGGAACTGTGTCACAGTTTTACCTCTCTATATTGAAATGGAATATTGTTTATTATGAACTGTTTTATTTAATGAAGTCAACTTGTGCTCTACGGTCCTGTGATGCTAGTATTTTACGGTTTTCTTATGTTTTATAGCCTAAAGGTTTTTCAAAGGCAATAAATGATTGTTGGAATGCTGAGTGGATGGAGGTGGAAATCCTTTTTACTATTTTCTATGATCCAAGCTTAAATTACAAATGCAGAGAAGTAGAAAGTACCTACTTTTCTTCCACAAAAAGACTCTAATGGACAAAAAAGTGTAAATAGTCACGTGAAGTACCTCAAATACGTACTTGAGCTCAGCACCGTGTGTTTTATTTGGCCCTTTAGACAAAAACCTACTTCAGAGTTGTCCGGGGCGGCTGAGAGTCTGTATCAGCTCTACAAAACCAGCCAGTATCACTGATAAGTGTCTTTTTGTTGCTAAAAGCCTGCTGTCGTTTATGTGGTTTATTAAAGCTATTAGTATCATTTGTATAAATAGTTGCCTCTGTTGCTACAGAACGTTTAGTCTAAAAAATGACCCGGCATTATAATAAAAGCTGTACTCCCGTGTGGTAACCTGTGTGGCAGTTACAATGATTGGTAATGGGATTTTCAAGGCAGAGTCAAAACACCTAACGCATCCACCATTAAATGATTTATTTCTACATGGGCCCCCAACGCAGCATCTCTGTTACTCCAAAGAATTATCTCACTTTAAACTATGAGATGAGACCAACCACCCCAAGCTATGCTCTGAAACGATATATGATTCTAATTGACCACATAAGGCCATTTGTTCAATAGGTAGTTATTCATGATTATGCAAGCAAACCGACTAATTGTAGTCTTTTTGAAAGAACTCGTAAATCATGTTTGCCTATGTCCTTCCTTATTTAAAAAGAGACAAATGTAACGATATTGCCTGGCGGTTATAAATGTGTACTGTGGTTCTACCCATCCACCCAGAGCTCCTTCCTACATGGACAGCGAGCACACATGAGTGGAGAAACCCGCAATTCCAACTTTAGTGAAAGCCGTTACTTAACCAGGCTTTAGCGTTTATTTGGCCAACAGGTAAAACTGAATTATCCGTTAACATTACGGCCTGTGCGTGACCCAAATGTGGGTTCATTCCACTATGACAGATCAACGTCTATGCATTTTGCATGAACCTACGAATGAGGACTGGCAGCATAGCACACACACTCATCATTAGGCTGCACCCCCCCCCCCCTGTTATGTTTCACAAACCGTTCGCTCTGTGTCCAGTGATACCACAGTTCATTGACGTGAGCGTGTCTGAAGTGAAAAGCATTCATTCCCTGGGCAACGATCCCTCATCCTGCAGCAGCCCCGCCGTGTGTTACGCTCTGTTTGGGTTCGTCACCCGAAAGCTGCTGTAAATAATGAGCAAAAGTGAGTGTGCAAAGACAAGGCAGTAGCAGCGAGGCATTCCAGCCTCTGCAGTACAGAGCACGCTGGGCTCTGTACTGCAGACAGCCTCATCCCTATGCTGCTCTTCTATTGTAATATATGCAACGTTATATAAAAGTATTAGAGGGGAAAGCGGCAGTTTGTGGAGCGTTTCCCTTTCCAATTTCTGGTGTTTAACCGAACCGGGGACTTTTACATTGTCCATGGTGGAGAAATATGTGTTAAAATGGCGTCGGCTTTCTGGCAGCTTTGTCCAGCGTTCTTTTCACTAACTTTTTTTTCTTTAATCCAGATTGGGCAGCAGAGGTTATTTGTGCATAGTGAAGAGATGGTTCCAGTTATTGTTGAACTTGACTATATTGTCGGTTTATCTTCCAAAAACAAATGTTTCTGCAAAGGTTTCTGGTCATGTAAAAAAAAGCACATTTCCCCCAGTTGAATCAAGGCAATCTTAAAATACTGCTGTTGCACCGCAATTCCGCAGAATGAGAGACATTGCTGCCTTAAGCCTGCATGTGTAGAGATAAGATTGAACCTCTGTGGCGTGTATCAATGGTCCAAACAAACAACCAAAGAGGCAGCACTTTTTTGGATAGATTTATTTTATTTCAGTTTCTTTTTTTAAAACGTGTGCGTTTATGCTGCACATTATCTCGGACTCCATACAACTTTTCCATAGACTCTTGGCATGGTGCTTGTGTTATAAACAACACACAGCACTTTAACAAATAGTGGGCTTAAAGATAGATTTCCCAAAGAAAGTAAGTTTCCTTGAGTTTACGGACCCGGGGAGAATTGTAACTGTTGATTAAAGTGGAGAGACACTCTGCCTTCCAACAGTTCAGCATATACTGGACATAAACTGGATATACAGCTTATATGTGGATGTTGTATTATATTACAAGGCTCAATGTTATAAAAGGGCTTCATGAGCCGTCATGGCTGAAGGAAAAAGAAGCCAAGACATCTTCATTGGACACATGGAAACATAATAAATAAAGACTCTGATTGAAGTACTATCAGACATCTCAAACGTCACGTTAGAGGTATTTTCAGTGTTTCCCATAAAATGCATTGGACAGTGTTGCGTTGCTAAATGATTAGCGCTGCTGCCGGAGTAAATTAAAAACACAAACGCACTAACTTCCTATCTTCATGTACTTAGAGCAGCTCGAGTATGGAGGATGGATTATAAATGAAAAACTCTCAGACATTAGCAGACTGTTATTGGTTAACAGTTCTTCAATTTGCCGTTTGCAACAAAGGCTCCTCTGCTAGTCTCCGTACCAATCTGCCACTCGAAAATTGCGCAAAGACGTGGAAACGATGCAGAGCAGCAGGAGGGCAGCCCACTCCTCTTTATTAAAAGGAGTTTCTCGATTTGTCTCCACGGAAAGAACCACTAAGCGCCATCATTCGGATAAATTCCACTCTGCGCCGACTGAAGAGTTGCCGTAACATTACATTTCCTTGCGTGGGAGTGGCTGTAATGTCAGCAATGTTTTCTGTTGGGATTTCATGAGCTAAACTACACCTGTTGGTATTGTGGCAATGTGGCTGCTGCTTCAACAATAAACTAGCAATACAGACCTTGTTTGTTCCTCAATAAACAGCTGAAGCGTTTTATCAAAAATCACGTGACACCTACAACTGCACAAATCCGTTTCTAAAGCCCGTGCTCTGCGAGCTGACGCAATGAATAACTTATATGAATAAAAATAAATCGTAACCTTTAAGTGTTTAAGTGTCTTGCTCCGGTTATTTTGCATATAATGTGCTCATTTCATTGGGCATGATTAACGGTGATTGAGTAAACTATCAAACGGTGTCTAAAGAGATTAACAGGAGCTGTACCTGAATCCTCGCACATTAACTCGCAGGTAATAACATTCAAGTCCACTCTGCTGAAATAATAAGGACCTCAACCTTTGCACTGAACCTTTTCCATCACATGAATGCATGTCACATAAAAAAATCCGGTAGGAAAAAGACAGAACTTGGAAAAGCAGAGTATGATCCATGTTATTCCTTATGCTTAGGTAATTATGCAGCTAAATTAATGAACAGGGAATTACAAACACAATACACAACCACAAACTTGCATTCATAAAATCTTGTGAAAATCGATGTAATTGTTTAACAATGGCCCATTCATTTTCAAAGACTTAAGAATCAAAGTTCCCCACATCGTGTTCCAGTTTTTTTTTTCTTCTGGTTCATTACTCAGTGTTCAAATATGAAACAAACGAACAGGAGCTCTCCTCTGTATGTAGAGGTTTTTGACAGGCACCCCATCCAAGCGTGTTTTGCATCCGCTTAAATATCCTCTGCCATTGAAACATGTACTAAGGGAAAAATGCATTTTGAATTTTACTGGATGGCTTTTTATCAGTGATGGAATTGACACCATGCATAAAATGATGGGGCTTCCTTTGACAAAGCTGTCTAGAACACCTCTGATTACAGCACAAGTAACAGCAGATTAAAGTGTTTCTGTGTCAGAATCCAGCCATTAAACAGCCACTCACTTTTTATCCCTGTCCACAGCTTCTTAAACCACTTACCGTTCTGCAAGAGTTTAGACTGCTCTGTTAAAAGGATTCTCCCTCTCATTCCTGTACTCTTTTAACATAGAAAGCAAAATGCTTAGCGCAAATTTACATTTCCTCCATGTGAAACACCATTGTTTTGTAGTTCAAACCTTTTACTTATTGATATCTGTACTGGTTATTTGCATAGAAAAACACATTAAAATTATTATTAAATATTTACTCAGATAAAAACATGATATTGGCATCAGTAAGAGCTGGTAAGTTCAATAGGTCTTAATTCTCGCTCCAAATTTGTAAACATCTTGAAAACATTTAGGTTTTTTAAAATAAAATGCAGCCCCATCAGGGAAGAATAAGGATGCACAATGTTGTTAAACCATGTGTGTAATTCTAGTTTGCAGATGAGCAGTAACATTAAGTAGTGCGTGACATGTGCACTTGTTGATCCTGTCTGGCGTTAAATATCGAATGTTTATTATCATTGTGTGCTTTCGCCTCAGTACATAAAGTCAGGTACTCACACATAACAAGTGCAGAATTCTAGACTGAAGCATTTCCAATATTTGTATCAGTATCACAACAACTCAAATTGGGAAAAATATTAAATAAGAATTCTGTGATTTGTTGTGTCGTGTAAGCATCAAATATTTGCGCTTTCAATCCACTCAAAAGCTTCAAGTAGAGGGCCGATGTGCTGAATGGTGATTAAGACAAAGAGGAGCCATCTCTCATCCTGCCGCTGCTTGTTGTGGCATTGGCGTGACCAGCAGCAGGAATGAATGTCTTTCGTCAGTAAATGAGAGTTTAATATGTTGCACCATGGAGATGGGACGCAGAGTGTGTGGCCCCTGCTGTTTCCTTCATCAATGGCCTGCTTCGTCAAAGAGCGCGCCGCGTGGATCCCCTCTCATCTTCACGCGCTGCAGTCTGAGAGAGCACAAACCTGACAGTCTTATGACACCCTTCTGAATTGCTAGCTGACGTTCGTCAGGACTCCTGCAGTCAAAGTTACCTGAAGGTATAAATCTCAATTAATATACTCACATAGGGGGTGAAACCATTTGTCCTTTTAAAGGAAAGTGTGCTTAGAAAATGAATGACTTATAATTATTCCTACCTGTGTTGGTGCAATTTAAGTGCTGATGCAGAGCTGGATGCAGATCCTTCATGAAGCCGCATTCTACACAGATGTCCTACTGTTATTACTACTAGTCCTAATCACCTGTCCGATCCCTTTGTCTGAGCTGAAATGTATGACCATCAATCACTGTGACTAACAAAACGCTCACTGACAATTATCAGCATTAGAAAGGCTTAGATTCAGCCCAGAGCGGGTTGCTTGTTGCAGCTTTAATTACTTCACTATCCTTGTGAAAATAATGGTTATAGTTGATAGACTTTTATTTACCGTATTTCATTCGTGGACTTTCAACAGTGGACTGTGGTGGGAGAAAGTATGAGTGATAAGTAGTGTCATTATCACCCAAGTGAGTTTATAGCTTTAAAGCCTCTTACACACAGAGCCATCAGATAATGTGGAAGACTTATCGAATACGGCTGACATTATTTCTTTTAACTAAATGATGAAAGGTCTGGGAAGAGTCACATTTACTTTGATGGATTATATAATGATAATTATAGATGTCAGAGTTGATCTTGAACTTGCATGGTTTATAATCACCGCTTAAACAATTTGCGCATAGCAATGTCCACAAATGCCAGGGGGCGAATATGACTCTCTGTTTGAAGCCTTTGATCCTCTGTGAAACCAATTGCCATGTTGCATAGAAGTATAGAGGGGGCAAAGTGTTAATAAATCCCCATTCTATGGACCCATCACATCATAAGATGTGAATACAATATAAAACCAGCAGTGACTGTTGTTAGGGAAGTTTAAAGTACAGTTAGATGACATGTGGTGGCTTACTTCATGGCCATTACGTTCTGAGCTTCAGCTATAAGCGCCACGATGGACCTGAGCTAAGTGCTCCCCCGTTACTCCCCCGTCAGGCTATCAGAGCTACCAACTGCAAACCTACCAAATCAATATAGATAAACGCATTAAAATGAAAACAGAAAAGTGATTTTAGAGAGAAGCCAGCAGATCATAATATGCCTTTGAAGATTATATCCAAAAGTGTCAAATTGATTGAAGTTTCAAAAAGACAAAAAAAGATAAGAGCTAAAGCTGCAGATTACAGAGAAAAAGTAAACCACCACACCGACTACCTGCCACCTTAAGAGCAATAGCATAGAAATGCTCATGTGACCTGCTAATGTAACCTCTACCGGTTCTCAGGTAGAAAATTAATGTTTTAGAAACATCCACCTCCGCCCTGACCGTCAGCACAAACGCAGTCTTTGTTAAATGCACTTGTGTTGTTATATGCATGTATGTTTTATTAAAATCAACATTTCTGTTCAACCAGTGGAGGATAGTAAAATCAGTGAAGGGAAACTCACCAAAAATAAGGAAATTCTTCGCTGTGCCCTGGGACTGGCATTACTTTTGAATTGAAACCAGGTTCACGTCGGTCCAACTTTTGCAGCGTATTCTTGCCATCTCCTTGGGGAAGTGGAACACAAAGGGCCCCCGTGAAGAAAATTAACATTTTTTCACAGTTGGTTGAGCTCATTTAAATGAATGGAAAGATGCAACTGGCTTGGTTTTCATACAGTACGGCAAAGCGAACCCTGCTCAGCATTACTCCTCACTGTGTTTAAATGTGGGCTGGCAGAAGCAAACAGATCATATATTTCACTTTGTGCTGCAACCTGTGAGGTTTCACCCTACTAGCCGGTTCACATTCACACTCGGAAGATGTAGAAAAAGTAGAGCTGGAGTCTTTTCTGATGCTCGCTGAGCAGGGCCTTGCTCAAGAGCAGTAGTGGTGGCAGTGGAGGAACAGGAGCGGCTGTTTCACTTTGAGATCATTGGGTTTGAACCAATGTCCTACCGCAACTTTAACCTTCTATGACTTTCAAGCTACCAGTATTTGTACATTTATTGGATTCATAAAAGGTTTTACCTTAATGTGCACAACATGACCAATTTGTATTATGTTTGGTAACTTTACAAATTATCTTTAGCAATCTAAACTTTGTAGCTGAAGTAGCAGGTTTGAATCTCTCTAGGGTTTATGCCAGCGTTTGATTTACAGCACATTTTGGCGATTTTGCATAGTCTCGGAATATTGCCATCCAAGCAACGGAAAGTTGTTTCCCTTGGAGGACCATTTATTTAGTCATGGCCGGAGTAGTTTAGCGGGATGGCTTTCATTTCACGGTTCATACTCTCAATGCGATTAATAAGTAAAATGCTGTTGAAGAGGGAGAAAAGCCGTCTTTCAATCCTATCTCTCTGGAAGTGTAGGAAGACAGAACATCCTAGGGCATTAAGAGCTGTTGTCAATCACCACGTGGAAAATGTAAAGTATATTTGGATCTGGTCTGACAAGTCCACATCTGGTTTGACAATTTCCACAGCTAAACTTTAATGCGATACAAGGAGTGGTAGTAACTAAATATCAGCACATCAGTGCTGCAAGCGGAGTGAACATATTTTGCGAGAATATTTTTCCTTCCTTATCTCGGACTGACTTGGAGCGTGGCATTTCGTAATTGATGTAATAATAAGCGGTTACTTCTCTCAGAAGGGATCTGCTTAGAACGCACATTCAGTTTTATATTTAACCTTGTGAGCTGCGGGGCGAGAACCTTCCCTCTAACAACATCGCACTGCAGATGGTCGGAAATGATTCTCGGCATGTTGCATCACTGGAACCTTTCCTAACCGCGCGTCAGACAAAGCTGCAGGTCTGTGGGCATGTATTAGAATTTCTTGAACGCAAGCATTACACTATACATAAAGTGTTTCAGTAAAACACATTCTCATGCGTCTCCAGTTAACTCACTGTGAAACAGAAAGGAATATAAAAACACAGATAAACAGAGTGTCGGACCATTCAAATGATGTTTGACAGGCAGCACGATTAGCAACAACTCACAAACAACTTGTAAACACTTGTATGTTTCATACAATCAGTGCAAATGCTGGCACTGGATGGGGTTGCTTTTTTGATTTTTTTCAGCACACTCAGCAGTTCCTCGGCACTCGCACCTGGAAGCGAACCAGCTCGACCTCAGTGCGATGACAGTGTGATCTCTTTGACAAACGAGTAACTGCCCTCCATTCTTTTTGCAGGGGGTTTGCCAAACAGCTGAAATGATGTACTGATCACGGCTAGCTGTCATACATGTCTTCGTTTTCTGGAGCTCAACTGGAGCAGTTAATTCCTGGTTTCTTCACAGTTATTCTGTCAGGTGTTTAAAGATGGCTGTGGGAAACAATGTTCAACACGTGAGTCTAAAATCTCCAATTGGTGAATAAAGAGCTGAGCCTAGAATGCACGCGATTTACAAAATGAATGCCGAAATGTCCACAAAATATATAGTAGCAAAACATAATGACAGACAGACAGTGTCCCAATGATGCTCACTCCCTCATGTGCCCAGCATGTTCTCTCAGGCTATGTCCCTGTTAAAAATGGTATTAGTATGGGCAAATTCAGCAGTGAACATTTTGAGTTCACAATAACAGACAACATAAGCATAATTCATTGACATGTTGAGTACGGCAAGCTGACTAACACGATAAAAGAGAGACAACACTGAACACAAGAATTTCATCACACATTGACTCCGACTTAGGCTTCCTCACATTTAAGAAGATAATTGGACACGGTTGTTGCAGCGGCAATGAAAACAATAATGACAACTATATTTATTTTAATTGTCATTATGGATGACAGCCAGGGCTTAGAACATTCAATTTAAATTTTCATCAATAACATCACTTTGCACCGTAACACATCATTTTTTGTTCATTTCAAGTCTCTCTCCCGCTCACGAAAAAAGTCATAGTTGTTAGTCGCAAAATGGGTGTGATTTTGGAAAAACATCATCCCAGACATAACACCCATTTCTGATTACCCATTATGCGGCACCACGGCACATTCAGTAGGTATTTGTAAGCGCGTGCTTGATACTTGAACATCTTCGCAGCTTATGTTTATGCTGAATTTGTTACATGGTGCACCTCTAGCAGAGCAACGTGTTTATCTGCGGGAAGATACGGAGTTCAGCTTAAAACTCCATACACTCCCCGTGGCAATGTATGCATGATTAATACAGCTTCTGTGCATGAAGTACACTCACCATGTAACCAGTGTTTGCTGTGACTCATGCAGCCCTTGGCAGGTGGGAAAATATCCATCTCATTTGTGAGGAGTGGGATGTGCCGTCCTCTGCTTTGTCGTTATTAACGGTGCACGATCAAATGTCATTTTAATTTATGTAAGCGCTTGAATCTTCTCCGGTGTTACTTCAATTACTTTGTCTTACCCCCCCCCCGCCCTCCCCCCACAGACGTATGCAAACGCTGTGACTGGACGGAAGAGAGGAACAACCATGTGACCTCTTTTGAAATCTTGTCCCTTATGACTTCACCATCTTCCACTATCTGAAAGATGAATGAGTGTTGGAGGATATTTGCTTGAAATGAGAAACAATGGAGCATAGTAACAATGGCCATGCAGTTGAAGTATTCAGTGTGTCTGACCTATGCTGATCTGTATAACACAGCATTTGTGTGCACACACGTGTGTGTGTGTGTGTGTGTGTGTGTGTGTGAGACAGAGGCATCCTGTGGATTTGGGGACTTTGTGCAAATGTCAGCAGGCCTCTCAGCACCTCCCTAGTAGTCTAACTGGAAATGGCACTGAGACACTGCTGACCATATGGCTCTTGTAATTAATTGTGCCGATTAATTTTTGGCTCGCCCTGGATGTCTGCACAGTCACTTATGTAATACCACCACCCCATGGTCGAGCACTTCCCCAAGCCTTTCATTATCAAAGCTAACGGAGACCTCATTCATAAAAGAAAAAGCTGTGAGGTGATTTAGATCAATCTAATCATTTCAAGCGTCTTCATTCAGCACAGCAACAGAGCAGAATGACTAAGAATGTAATAAATATCTCATCATAGTACCCTAAATCCTGATAAAAAAAAAATTTAGATTATTGTTTAATGTGAGAAAACATATTGTGTTCGTGATAACAAGTTATTGATTTCCAAAAAAACCTTTTACATTATGTAAAAATATTGGTTAATATTATTATTCTAAAGCTGCTGAAGTAATCTCCAAACCACTAAAATAGGAATATCAATGTTACACATCCAAGCCTGTATACAGATACTGTATCTAGCTTACAGATAAAGTACAATTCTGCAACACCTTTGTTGTTGTAACAGGAGAAGCTACATTGAATCTGCTAAATTGCACTGTCGTCGTCAAAGACCAGGAGTGTCAATATGAAGACAAAAATCTGGGGGTGCTGAGTCTAAAAGAGACGACGTTACACGACTTCTGTCATCCACACCTCATCGCAGCTTGATCTTAGCTGCTCGAGGCCTAATATCCGATGGAAGACAAATCATCACTAAAGTGTGCAGCACAGCTGTTGTTCTGAACACTGGTTCAGCGAACACACAGCCGCGACTTAAAAGCAAGTAATGCAGAAATAATCCACTGTCATTTCACATAGCTTCTGACGTGCAACTACTGCGAAGGCACATGGCCTTGATGTAGGCCAAAACACTTCAGAGTACAAGAGTTCCCCATTTATTATGTATTGTTTACCGCTCAGCTAAAGTAATATATCCACGTGAAAATGTGAGGAATAGCCTGTGGGCATTTACCACATGTTCATTCATGAAAGAAAAATACATTTATTCTAAACGCACCACTCGCACCTATGCTGGATCTGTTCTTTAAGAACTTACTGTGACTGTGACTGTGAATAATATGCAACGTTGTCATGTACACGAAAGATAACTAGGCGATGGTATCGGAAGGCGCTGACGGACGCCTGCGCCGCCGACAGTGAATCTCGTTCTGCATCTTTTGCAGTGCTCCTCTCCTTCTGTGCCTTTGATTAATTTCAGAAAGCAGATTTGAGGTGACCTGCGGTCGCGGCGCAAAGTGTGTCTACCTAATACAGTAAAAGCTCTAATTTGTATGCACTTAGCCATCAAAGAGTCACCGGCACCTTCTGTGGCACCGTGCTAAATCATCCTTGAATGACTAAAGAGCTCGGTTCATGACCCTGTTTACCTCCCCTCTTTTTCCTTATAGGAAGGCAAAGGTCGGGCCTGCAGAATATTAGTTGTGCTATTTGCATGTGGTGAGTCAGAGGGTGTTGCTAGGGGGGAGCCTGAAGGTGCTGGAAGTTTTCAAGCCTCATCCTCCTGCTGCTCTCTCACCTTAACTCTGGGATTGATAAGACTCTCCTGCAGCTGTGCTGCTCTGGAGCGTTGTGCGGTGATAACAGAGCGGATGGACGTCCAGCTGTTATCCTGTTATCCTTGATGCTGACATTCACCTCGTATGCTTGGTAACGTGTGTCCAGAAGGAACAGCGTTCTCACTGGCAGAGCTGCAGGGAACCCAAGGAGACGGAACGCGGTGACGGAACGCGGATCACAATTTGACAACTGAACACGACGTGTCACAAGTAGACAGAGCGCAGTCCACTTACTGAGGTGCAGACTAAAGAGTTGGGATAATCCATTTTCAAGTTAGAACCGTTACGTCTATTCTTTGTAGCAAGAAGTAGCAAGACAGGCCTCGGAAGCAGTTTTATTGTCATTATTTGGAAGTTACCTGGACTCATCTTTGTTTCAACTTTGTTTAAGGTCACATTACATAATTAGATACCCGCAAAAGCCATTTTATTTTCCCCTGTTGCTGCTGTCTGGCAAGTGACATGCCAGCGTCAGCCGCCACACCAACCGAAGAGCATATTTCCTCTGGTCTAGAGTTTACAAAATCCTCCACATGTCAACAAAACAATTGCCTAAAAAACTGTCACAGAAGTTAAAAAAAATATCTCCGGAGAGAAGAAATGAGAGAAGACACAAAACATGCTTTGAAGCCGTCACTCCTTTTTGTTATGAACATGACACAAGCTGGACAGAACCTGCTTTGAGACAATGCGTTTTGAGGCACTTTGTTCTTCAGAATTAAATTAAGTTTCACATTAAAGAGAGGTTTGTACTTCATAAGCCTAGGCAATAAAAGGAACGGATGTACCTTATCTTTGCCTTTACTCTCGCTCGCTTTTTACGGAGGTAATTTGCATTTTAATTTAAAGCTTGAACCTGTGCGTAATAGAATTAAACTGAGGGACACATTGACATGGTTTTCTGACCTTTCAAAGGCCTGCTAGTACAAAATCACTCAAGTTTTAGTGAGGCAAGGGGTTGACCCCAGCTGAGATAAGCCTTAGAGGTAAACATTGGCTCCTTTTAATACCAATTACTACCATCATGTTCCTCAAACTCCCTGTAGAGACAGTGTATTTAAACTGTAAAATTGTGTTTTTGAGAAAATGCATACCAATGAGATTTTTTGTTTTAGTTCTCAGCATAAAATGTGCTATCTTCGGTGTGCGAGATAGAAAGACCTTGCACAGAAACTTAAAAGGTGTTGCCTTTTTGTCTTAAACGCTCAGCAAGATTGCATTATGATTTCCATAATAAGTCCCAACCCTGTATCTTTGAAATTGGAAGTTGGCTTGCCAGACATTGGAATGTTTACGGCAGCTTTGAATTTCCTATTCCAGTCAATACGGGTTAAGCTAAGGGGGAATAGCCTGAGACAGGGAAGTGCTATGAAAGCATGAAGAGACTAGCTGTCAACCTACAAGAAAGAGAACCAGACAGAATGAAGTTTGGCATTTTATAATTAGAGATGAGGGGCAGAGCAGCAAACAATGCATTTCAACCAGCACACGTCAATGATGTCTGCTCTAACTACAATAGCAGGAGGAAGATGTAGTATGAGAAGGCTGCCTCAAAAAATAAAAGCGGAACTCCTCCAAAGTATGTGATTGTTCATTTTATTATACGATCAATTTCGTAGCTTTCAGGACTTCAGGCTTAACTAAAAGAGGCACTATTGTCTCTACTGCCGACGTATTGTTGGCTTTACATAGGCTCCGCTCTTCCACCTGTATACAGTGTGAGTCATCTGGTCAGAGACAGACACGTCTAAACAGCATGTTCCTCCAACAGTTATCGTCCTTGACCTTTAAGGTGGGTTTGATGAAGGTATAATTGACACTAAAAAGACTGTTATGCCAGAAATACAAAAAGCTGGAAAAGGTCTGACTCAGACATAATTCGCCCCAGGGCCAAATTAGTGAGATCTGAAAAGATCATGGCCATACTGAGCACAGTCAAATATTACTTCACTATATACGGCTCAGCTCGATGCAGGCATGTGGTAATGTCAGGCCACGTACACAATATTAGACATGCACTCAAAACATATACTCAATATTAGTATAATATTGACAAACAAACAAATACTCAATATTGCAGCAAAATAAAACCCGATGTCCTTCACACACAGCTATAACACAAGTCTTTTACTTTCTGCATCTCTGCAGTGACCTAATAGGAGAAGAGGCTACCATCAACCCTGTAGCACTGCAATGTTATGAAACGGATGCAATGTATGTAGCCAATGTTTTACCTCTTAAAAGCACCAGTATCCTTGAAAATATGATTTATTTAGTCCAAATAATGAAATAAAATATGGGTGACCGTTTCTGATAAATGCTCAATTCTCAATCTGCAACACAAATTAACCCAGACTTACTAAAAACAGACACCTCCCAGTCAAACTTTGGCCTTGAACAATAACCAGACTGTTAGCAAGGCATCAGTGGGAGCACGTTAATTAGCATTAGCACACACAATAACTAGTGTGATAAATAGTGAGATGTCTAATCTAAAACTGGTAGTTTCTTCTTGTCGTCATTTTTTGAAGACACAACAAACTAGGATGCTCCTCAAGAAGGCGGTGTGTAGCTAGCAGGGTAGCAACAGTGCTAGCTGTAAACTAGCATCACAGCAGCTGTTTTCAATGTCTGAAACATTATCTAAATTACTTAACGGTTGATTAATTGGCTTTAAGTATCAATTCCGTGGCCTGAATCAACCAGTTAAAGTCCATCCATCGGTACTTTGATTACCGCCATCTGGAACTATGCTTAACATACCTAAGTGAGCGACTAACTGCAGTGAGGTTAAAATTATTCAGAAGCAGGCGTTACATTGTCATCTCAATCATTTTACATGACACTTATGTATGTTATGTCTTCACCTTCCCTCCAGCCTCATATCATTGTTAACCTATTGACTGAGTGATACTTCTTTTTCTGAGGTAGCTGAAGTTATAAGTCACTGTTTGTAAATTTAGCTGAGCATTTCATAGCACATGGTTTGTATATCTCACTGTGTTACCTATTCTAACTAACTCTGTGAAATAATGAAGACGGAGTTGTTTTTTTCTTCACAATTTAAAGAGGTCCAATCAATCTCAATTTAAGGTAAAAAGTTAGATGAGACATTTTTGCACAATTTTGCAAAAAGCTTGGTGTATGCGTCTCCAGATACACACACACCGTGATGCATTATACAGTTTATGTACCATGTAGTCCTATCTTGCCATTTTCCATAATTTGAAGGCCCTCCTTATCCTCCTTACCCGCGGAAACACTGATTCGCAACTCCATCACGTCTTGAATGGAGTACTGCACGGCACATCCACCAAAATCATCACAGAACTACAATAAATCCAAAGCTCAGTTGCCCAAGATCATATCACACCAGTCCTTCAAAACCATTACACACAAAGCCCACAATAAAAATTCCTGACCCGCTGCACCGCAACCTCAGATCCACCACCACCAACCTCGTCACCCCCCCTCTGTCCACACACCTGACCTGGGGGTGACAGGGCCTTCTCTATAGTGCTGCTGTGGGGTCTACCTCTCTCCAGAACACGGCCCCTCTGGAACCTCCTCCCGCTTGTACCTCAAACATTCCCCGTCACACGCCACTTTCAAAATTGCCCTTTAAACACATCTACATAAATCTGCTTTGAACCTGTAATTCCAGTGATGTATGATTTTTCTTTTGTTTCTTACTGTTCAAATGTAAAAAAAGATTATGCTTTTGCTGTTCCTGTTTTGACCATTTAAAGTGCCTTTTAGTACCCTTTGAAGCACTACACAAATAAAATGAATTTGCATTTATTATTATTATTATTATTATGAACTTCCAATGTATGTTTGAGCCTTCAGGGTGTTGCTGATTAGCCATGGCCAAGGAGTTGCAGTGGCAAATAGCTGCTGGCTTCGCTGGGGAGATCCACAATTTAATGCCTGTTAGCGCAGAGAGACGACTGTGCCCCTCACATGAGCTTCTCTAACCCCATGAAAAAATACTGTATTTGGTAATGTTGTCAACTTGATCCAGCTTTGCTTAGATTGTTGTTGTTTTTTTCTTTTTTCCATAAATGAATTGCTTGGTAGGAAAGGTAGGGGTCATTGTTTTAAACCTCTCTGGCAATATTAGCCACCATATAAGCCACCACTGCAGGACCACACAGGCCCCGCCCTCAGACCCATAGCGAACCAACGTATTGACAGCTGGCCCCTTCACTTTAAGGTAAAAGCCACGTGTGTGAGAAGCCATGACATTGGGATTAGGAGGCTTTGGAATAACCTTTATACAACGTTGCATATCAATCAGGAGATTTTGGTTGTCAAACATCTCAAAATGGAAATGTCTTAGAAGATGCAGCTAATACAGAGAAACAAGCAGAGGGATAATCTCCAGACATGGTTCGACAAGGACACCCGCCACCACATGACAATGGCGAGTAGGCCTTCGTAGGCCGCTGGCTACGTGTTATTTGATGGGCCAATAGTCCTTGATGGGCGAGTAGTGGTTGTTGCCCTCAGTTCCAAAGACTCTTAAACCTCGGTGCTGTGCAGGTGTTTCATTAGCAGGACCCTTGGATTTGTATTTTTGTTTTAAGGCTGTTAGCATCCTCTTTGTTTCATCCCTTCCTTTCCTTCATTTGATTTGTGAGTTTGCACACTGCAGCAAGCTGCCACTTTTGCTGAAACCGTTCGTCTTTTCCACTATTCAATTAACGTAAAATGTATTTTCAGTAAATGCTATACTATGTCATCATTTAGGAAAACTCCCAGGTTTTCCTGCCTATTAAGATTAGAGGATTTCCTGCCATTTTTACATATCTATCTCAGAAAAAAAGTTAACGTGAAGATGTCACATTGATTAAATAAATCTTTTAAACAATTGTTACTTTTAGCCATATTTAATGTCTGTTGCGTGAAAAGGGCGACGATCTATTTGGTTTCCAGTCCTACCGGTGGGAGGTGACGCATTTACGCTGTTTACAAAGTTATTGTTCAATTGAAGAGAAGAAGAGCGGGATGCCACAGTGAGAAGAAAACCATTTCATTCATTGCACCGGAGAGATCTCAAGGCATAAAATCTATTTGAATGTAAATAAGCCCGCTGCTTTAATATAGTAATGCTGTGTAACAAGGATGGCCTGTGGATCTGTTACTGAAATGTGTTATCCTGCATTTTCTTTCATGAAGAACTTAATAAAGAATTCAGGCAAAAGTGTTATAAGGATGTTAATGACATCAAAGCCTACATCTTAGTGCTCTTGAATAAGTCTTTTTATAAAGTGCCGCACTCATTCGTCGGAGCAAACAGATGGTAGTTTCACACATTTATTCACTTTGAAGCCATATCTACGCAGCGGGCCTCTCCCTGCAATGCCACAGATCTCTGGGTAAAACCATCTTCCAACTAGAACATTCTGACATGATTCCAAATAGTCCCTCGCTCCTGCTCTCGCTGGCTGCTGCCGTCCTCACTGCAAGCAGTTTAGAATGTGAATTGGTTTTGTGTTTGTTTTGCTGAGGGAGAAAATGCATTCACTCCAGAGTATGATCTGAAGGAAAGAAGACTGAGGCGGGCACAGCCCTGATCTATAATTGGAATCTGTTCTTGGATGTGGAAAGTTTTTAAACGCCCATCCTCCAAAAGCCTTTCTCTTCCTAATGGGAAACCAGCACACGGACACATTTTTTTAGATTCCTCCCACTATCAGGGACTCTTAATAGAAGCTGTTGTTCGAAAAAATAATAATGCGGCAATGCAGAATCTCCCCTCGTAATACCACGAGAAAAAAGCTCATGTTTTTGTGGGAGCAGATAGGCATCTTCAAGAACATCACACTCATGTGCACTATTGTGTGTACCCAAGGGTCCGTGACAAATTTATATGGTGAAAACATACAGGCCACATGCGTCATTAACACTTGCAGTTCCTTGTTTTTGTGCTCTAGTCCTGAGTCCTGTGTTGCCATTATTGAAGACACCAGCATGGAGCGGCGTGTGGTGCTAATGGCATGCTCTCTCATTCATGCGGACACTGAGCAATGGCGAACCATTACAAAATGCAGCTCCACCGCGTAGCCTGTCTCTGCAGCCACTGAGCCGGCATCCATTCTCGCCACAAGAACCGTAATTGCAGTTGAGGGAAAATGATAGCGCTTGTTAACACTTTTTGGAGAAAGGCCTGTGTCAGGTGTAATACGTTTTGAGAAAAAGTAATATTTGTGATTAATATCTAGTGTGATCCCCATTACAAATGAATCAGGTTGGTTGAATATGTGTGATGCAAGGCCACTTTGTAATCTAAATCATTGTCCCGACTAAAACCAAGGCTGACATTTATCACCTCGGAGAGGAGACAAAAGTTGGGTTCCTCTTACTCCTTAATCTGTCTGGATTTCCTGAAATCCACAGGCTTTGACTGACTATTCAACAAGGGCTGCAGAAGGCAGAACGCATCAAAAACTGAAGATTGGAAGAAAAGTGATCAAGAAATGAGGAGACTAGTTCATTTTGTATCATTATTAGACTAGAGGAGAAAGAGTTAGTGAGTAAAGAAAAGCAGAAAACAGAAAAGGGAAAAAAAGCTCATTGGACGCAATTTATTTGAATTCTGACCTTTGCCTGGAACGAAAAGTGAAGAGCAAAATTAGGTAGTAATTCACATGCAAAATATATGTTGTAGATGTACATTAGTTTTCTACCATCTTATCACAATATTTTTGACAATTCTCAAGTCTGCCATTGCTGAAAAATGTGTTATGCTTTTTGCCACTTGATGTGGTTGTTTGACATCCATTTGTGATGCCTGTGCAGAGTTTGAGACCAGGAGGATTTTTTAAAAGTAATCTGCTGTTGGAAGAAAGTGTTTATAACGTGTGTGTGCGAGCTTTGAGACATCTTAACAGCTTTGGAGGCCAACAAGGATGGAAATGTTTTTTTCCGTTTCTATGGGTGAGGTGATCATTCAATTCCTAAAATAGTTTGCCCTTTGCAATTAACGTTTTTTCTATCGACTCATTGATTATTATTTCTGCTGCTACAATAAAAAAAATATGTTTTTGTGAATCCAAGAGAAGTTCAAGACACTTATTTACGTTTTGTGGGAGGCGCGGTAATCTGGTAATGAGTGTGCAGAGAAGTGATCGACAGGCTTCACAGATGGATCACTTCCATGTCAGAACTCGGAGTGGCCGGTAACAGCGAAGGAAAGCTGCCAGAGGATACAGGCACGAACCCTTTCTGGCAACACTATTTATGGCTCAGCCCGTATAAAATGTCAATTATTTAAGCTGACACATGTAAACGTTGCTGTCACATGAATGATTGGGTTGCTATTATAGTCACTGAAAAAGCATACAGAGAGTCCCGTGACGAACGATGTAAGGCTGCGAAAGATCAAGAATTTTTGTATTAATGAGCAGTAACTGGAGAATTATTTTGATTGTATTATGACTCAGGCTGCATGCTTTTTGTTAATCACAAATTGTTATAAAGATACATTCAGACATATGAGCTGCCAACCCAACCCATCTACTTGGTGCTCTGCGTGCCCTGTTTTCCAATGGGCACGCCAAGCAAAGCCTAGCAATCAATATTTCCCTGCGCTAATTGAAGTGCTTTTTATCTTGTTGGGCTCACAGTGTAGTGTGTTTGTGTATGTGTGTGTGTTTTGGTGGGGCGATTGTATATATTTTTCCGCATAGTAGTCACCTTTCTTTGTCTGTTCTGTCCTACCTTTGAACTCTGGCTGTTAAGAGGGGGGTGTGATGGGTGCACCCAAACGAATTAGTCCCGAGGTCCGACACCATAAACTGAAAATCGCACCTGCACTCCTTCGAGCTTTGCAGGACATACATCAGGTGAGTAAGGTACAGCCGTGTCTTGACGGCACCTGCGATCAGCCACAGAGGTGGAAAAAACTAGAATGACAGAACGAAATTAACCAAAGCACAGACAGGGAAAAAACAAACCAATAAACAGATCAGGACCCTAACACTCTTTGAGCGATATTTATGCCGGTCAGCTATTTGCACCCAGGTCAAGCGGTTCTGCTTTACTTACAGTTGACCAGCTGGCTATGCAACTCATGGATCATATCCCTGTTGTACGCCATGATCCTCCGTTAGTTTGACATCCGTTTTTTTGTGGTCAACCGAAATTAAGTTATTGAATTGAATTAATCATCTGTTTCTTCCTCTCTCGTTGATACAAATAGTGGTACTGTGCAGAAGTAACCACGTTGTAAATGGGTGAAGTCACCCCACATAACTCATGCAGTAAGTCGCAGTGTCTCAGAACAGAAAACAACAACAAATCTATACAGGGAGATACTGCAAATGGATATTGCCATTTAACAGTCTAATTCCCTTTATCATGAAAAAGACCGGGCAAACTATTAAATTAATGTACAAGGCCTTGAGAGATTTGAAAGCTCAAGGGTCCGAACAAATGTCTACAGTAAAGAAAACAACAAGGACATGTATGGGGACAGTCTTATTTTATTTTAATGTCATTATCTGATGATGTCTCCGCTCCACTAAATGACAAAACAAGTAACGGCATCAATAGTTCATCTACTCACTCTTTCCCCCGAGCATCGGCTATGCACAAAGCACAGCTCTGAGTGCACGCTATGAATTCAAATACGTCCTCAGTGTGTGAGGGGGGGGAGACACAAATGTCTCTGTAGATGTTCAGCCCAACCGTCGTAACTTTCTCTGCTAAATCTTCAAAACCTTCAAGGCAATTGCATAGAAAATATAAAGTTTGCAAACCGAGACGTTTGGTCTGAGGGTATGCATGTGTTCCGTAATCTCCTAGACTTTCAAGTGCAATCACTCTCCGCTGGAAAGTCCAGCACTTCATTTGACACGGGGAGTTGCTCTGCACCAGCGGCTAATTATGTCGGCCCAATGACTAACATTTAAAGGAAACACTATCTTCCACAGGGCAATAGTTGCATCACAATGGAGCACAAGAGGCTGCTTTTATTTCAGTGCTTTATGAATAATTCTGTGTTTGTCTGACTGCATGTTTGTGTGTGTGTGTGCGTGTGTATATCTGCTATGAAACCCAATTACATGCAAGCAATGTTTGATTACCTGGAGCAACGCTAGCGTTGGTACGAGTCCAAGAACACGGCTCGAAATATACTGTCTAAATATTATCTATTATCTACTTTAATACTATCTAAAAAAGGCTTTTCTTTACAACTGTAGCATTAGCAAGTGTTAGAATGTACTTTTTCAAATGGACATGTGTTGTCTATTTTCTCACAGAGCAGCGCTTTTATTGAGGGCTTTCTGGAGAAATACTGCTAAAGGATTTGGTACTTGTACAGTGTAGAAAGAAGTCCCTATAGGCCAAAATCATACTTGGAGTGTAACCTAATCATTGCATTTTGGTTAATAAAAATTGATTAGTAATGCTTTATTGTTTACAACATATCGGTTTAGATGAATATGACAGAGTAAAAGCATAACATTTGAAATTTGCAATGGTTTACACTGACTTTAAATATTTTACGCTCGTGTCACTGTTAATTGGTAGGGGAGACATGAACCGGTGTTTGGTTAAGAGAGAACAATGTGTTTCTGAAGCCAGGATGTAAGAAGACAAAAGTGTTACTTATTCTCAATAATTCATCCGGAATTGTTCACACGTTGGTTGAGAAAACGGCGGATTTGTGTCCGGACCCTCGTCCACTATTTGGTTATGTTAGATAATAAGTAAAGGAAACAACCACATTAAGAGGTTGCAATGATGGCTGCACACCAGCAGAACACACAAAACGAACATTGGGACATTACTGCAATGAACACAACTCACTGCAAATAAAACAAAGAAATTATTCTGTCCTATAAAAAAAACATATGTTTTGGAAAAGCAAAAGATCCCCATCGCTTTTATGCAAACTCGTACGGATGTGTGGACACTGGACCAGACAACATACAATTAAAACCATAAATTACAGGTCTCAACAGTGTTTTATGTGTGCTTTACTGAAGCCGTGGTTTCTAGAGGTCCATTGTTTTCCGGAATTGTAACGGCATTCACGGTCTAATGACAGGACTCGCAAACGCTAATTCACATTTTCTGTGTCTCCAAAATGTGCAATGAATTGGAGAATTTAGTCATCAGCGCTTTGCTTTGCCACATATTGCTTTCTGATTCAAAACGAATAACAAGAATCTCCAATGTAGGTTTATGAACTTCTATTCATTTGCCAACAGGGTTTATCATGGAAGAGGTGCACTGGGCTTACACGGATTTGACGAAAAAAGTATCTCAAATAAACAATGGAAAAAAACTGCTCTATAAACCCCCCCCACACCAAAACATCAATAAATGGCTGCAATAAGTTTCAAGGCAGCTCAATGAAGCATTAAATAACGTCCTCTGGCATGTTCTTAAGACCCATCCCTGATGGGAACAAGCACTGAGCAGCTGTAAGACTTGGCAAACCAGGCCCAACCAACATGAACGTGTTTCTTCACCTCACGGCATCATACGATACGACACGGTGTCTCGGTACAATGCTGAACACTCTGCAGCAGATCCTCTCCGTAAAACAGCCCTGTTTCCTTTGCTTACCTCGTTTCTTCTGCTACTTTGAACCCACATGCTTTCTGTTTTTAATTGCCAGCGTTTAAACAGCTGAGCAGGTTGCGGTGAGTAAAAGGTTCTGAACTGCTGAGGAGACCAGACCGTCATGGGGGTCACAGATTTGGTTTGAAGTGGGTAAAAACATTCTAATTATACATGGTATATTAGTGCCCATTCGCCATTGTCACATTCTCCCTGTTGATGTACTGTTATTTATTCACTGCTGGCAAAAGTCTGTCTTATAATGAATGCCCTTACTATTGTAAGCGAAATCTGGGCTTACCAGTTTTATACAAGCGTGACAAAAAGCTCAGTTTTTCACTGCACTGCGTGTTCAGTATGACACAAAGAATGCATCACATGTTACTGTAAACCTCCAACACTATGCTCAGGTTCCTATAATGTTAGACATTTTATGTCACGGTATAAGAAAGTTATCCAGCCAGACATGCAAGCTTAAACACACACACACACTAAGCTCACATTAGTGTAGCTTTATAATCAATTACGGCAGGTTTGACTTTCTATCTTTTTCCTTTTTTCTCAAAATGTCATCTGGGAAAACTCTAATGGATGTAGTCTAATTAAATCATACTCAAACTACTTCTATGTTTGGATAATTCATTCGTTTTGCTGGAATTCAAAGGGAACAAATAATTCCACCAAACACAAGTAGTGAAAAAACACAAGGTCTGCTTTGTGTGTGTGTGTGTGTGTGTGTGTGTTTATGTTCTGGGACCTGCTTTACTCTTTGAGACATGTTTGACAAGTCCTAACACAGATTAGAGGAGGGGGGAACACCCGCACACACTTTTTGGTGGGCAAGAGAGAAACGATGATTAAAAAGTTAGCTGACTCCGAGAGGAACCCGGCCGAGTACAGAGCTGGAACTGTACACCAACAAGTGACACGTGAGAGATGCGCATGTTTAAGCAAATACACAACGAATACACTGAACCGACTGACAGCATTTCCAAACATTTTGTGTCCATGCTTCACTCCATCACCACAGGCGTGTGCTCGGCAGCGGCTGGATGGGGGTCGGCGTTTGGATTCATCTCTTCAAGTGCGCGAGAGGCACCGAGGAGGGCGCAGCGTCTGAAGGCGAGCAGAGAAATGGGCTCCTCTACATATTAAACACAGTCCCGAAGAACGCCGCGTTAATGCCAGGTGTTCCCCTACGCTGCTGCGTCAAGTCAGGAGCATCTGGCTCATTTCAGGGAAGAGGGCCAACGTTTGTCTCAGCGAGCAGAGCGGCACAACGGCACCAACTAAAGGCGGGACATCTGCATTTTGATGATGAGAGGCAGAGACAACGGCACTGGTTATTTGGCAGCAGGATGAATTATGGATGCTGAGAAGCATAAAGTGGAAGACACAACAGGAGCGGTTTGCATTTATTTCACAGGAAATGTGATCATGTTATTGTCATTTGTTAATGTTGTGCTCTCCGCACGCTGACACGTAGCTATTAGACTTATTGATTTGGAGTGTTAAGACAGCATGATGGGCAAAAAAATCAGGTTGCTGAATTTTTTGGATGCCAGGGCCACAACTACTGGCTTATTTTATTATTGATTATTGTTACGTTTTTTTTTGCTTATTAATTAAAAGATTTATCATTTTGTTTCATTTCCAGAAAAACAGCCCTGTATTCCAATATCGCCCAATATATAGTATGTGCATGATAAATGTAGTGTTATACAGCAGGAAGTACAGAATAATTTAGAACTTGTTTTGTTTTTAAGATTTTTGAAAATTACAATTATATTACGTCAAACAACTAACGAAGTCATTGTTGAAGCTAAAATTGGATGTTATTTTGATTATTGAGACAATAAAATGTATTAACATCACATCATAACCACAATAGTTTATAATGAGAGATTTTGAAAATGGGAAGCACAAAATGATGGTGGTTAAATTGCCAAAACTTTGCAAATCAAAATTTGTAGGCCATTCTCAGCCCGCGTTAATATGTTAGTAGGTTGTGTGCTAATGACATTGCAGTAAAGCAAGGAAGCCATAAAGACACATAGAAAATCCTTCCGGACCTCAATTGGCTCCAGCAGACAACTCTCCCTGATTAATCAACTGATAAGTACACAGCAGAATGACAGCGGTTTTATCAAAAAGCTTCTTGAAAGCTTCTTTTTTTTTTTGTTGTCTTGATTACAGCCACAGTCAACAATCCCCGGCTTGGAGACAAAACAAAGCGATTCTTAATTTCCAGCAGTTACAAATGCCAGAACCCAAGGCGCGTGGAGGAGGCAGATAAAGTTGTTATTGGCAAATGTCCTTGGTGCGAGCAGAGTGAGCGCTCAGTAATCCTACTGTGTTATTAGTCTCCCAGGACCCTGGGACTCTGTGTTGCTATCACAGGCTGGCCCCATGTAGATAACACCAGCTCTATTCACTCTCACATCTACTCATAGCTAAATTGACTGCAATTATCAGGCCTCGGGAGCTTATTATTGCCGTCTTTTATTTACATGCAGAGTCCTGCACGAGCCTTAAAGTTTTTAATGGTGGGTGATGTTGGACATTTCCTAACATGTCTTAATTCTCCATTAAATCCTCCGGAAAAACCTCATAGATTTCATCTGCTTCCCCCTTAAGCCTAAATTGACCACGGAGCAATCAGGTTGTATTGTATTGCTTGCATTTTCGCATTCGCTTGTTGACCAATCATGAAAGTTGCTCGGGTTCACGTGTGGCTCATTGTTAAACACGCAGTAATCTTTTAAAGTAAACACAGTATTTTATGAATAGTTGAGTTTATAGTGCAACTGCATGCTATATTCTATATTGCCTCTAATATTTACAGCATCTACTTTTATTTTTTCAGTGGTTAGAGTTCACTCCAGTCTGGCAACGGCTTACAAAACAAACAAGTAAGGGCCAGTGGCTTCAGTGTCAGCTGAGGTGTAAGAAAAAAAAAAGGTGCCTGAAAGAGGCAAGCTGCCAAGTGGCAGGACGAGGCAGGAGGCACCGTAACCCTTTCTGTCAAAGGGAAGCCCTCTGGACGTCCGCTATAGGTGAGGCCTTCTCAAAATATGAAAATATGAAGCAGCCAGTCAGTAATCGAATGTGTGAGGGGAATATACAAATTAAATATTATTCAACATTCAAAAATCATCTGGGGGGCGTGGAGGGCACATCACACAACACACTCATGTGGAAAAACCAATGCAGGCAATCCACTAAGATTATCAGCTGCTGATTTGCAGTAACGCAGTAAGTCATCCTATATCAAAGGAACACAGACATATATTATGTATGAGCTTTATCGTGAATTAGTGGCCGTCTCTATCTTCAATGCAAGAGCTTGAGAAAAGCACGGAACAATCAGTATGCTGAAAACAGCTGCAGAGTGGCGAGCAGGCAGACTGTGGGGGTGCAGCCGGTCTCAAAGCCTCCCCGCTGGAAAAAAAAAAAACAGGCTCCGTTTTACCCTGAATTCTGGCCAAAAAATGGTCAAAACACTGACATTTTATCTGCATAAAAGGGTTATCTCAGTAATGGGATATTCATCAAAGACATGGCTGAATCGGGATGGATTTGAATGAAACAGCATGCGTTCATACATTATAGAACACGGACCCTCCTGAAACGGTGTGCCTCAAGTTTGCCGTGGGCTCTGTTATTCCAACTGACCTTTGGGAAATCTCAGATTACTTTGAAAAGTAAAGACATATTTAAATAAGTGCGTGGGGCTAATCTGCAGCTCACATCGCACCTCTCCAACTTTAGATAGGATGCATGGAAATGTGAAATACCGAGTTTCGTTTCCCAAGTTGTTTTGTTTGGTGAGATGTGCAATTTGAAAACGCCGCCGACAGACCGCTCTGTTGCTGACCTTTCAGAGGGAGCGTGTGCGGCCCACTCATTAAAGCCTTCTGCCCGAGCGCCTCTTTGTGTGGGATCTGTCTCCTACGTTACAAACAGAAATAAAGAATAAAGATCAACTCCATTGATATCAATCAGATAACATGAGATATTCATTCAGGAAAAAAGCCCGTTATTTTTGTCTTATGGACTTCTCCAACATCAAAACTGACGAAAACAGAGGATGCTCAAAAGTGTGTGTTAAAATAATATATAAAAAAGAATTCACACGGGTATCTTGGAAACCTGCAATCTTGCTGATACAACATGTGAAAGGAAATGCTTGTTACTTGTAAATATTCATGCAATTAAACACTACACATTGTGTGCCGTTGAGAGGAGGTTAAGGCTTGTGTGCGTCGGTCACTCACCACAGGACACATTTCTAAGCAGGACATATGTGCACTCTGTATTTTTAATAAAACCAAATGCTCAGTCATTGCCGTTGGCATACAGGGGCTGTTAATTGCCCGCTATGAGTATGAATTGGACCGCTCTGCTATCCAAGAGATTCTCCCCATAGGTGTAATTAGATGTGCAGCTGCCCCATCATCCCCCTATAGAGAACCTTCCATGGGTAGCGTTTCCTCCCTGTGGATGGCTGAAGAAAGATAATTGGTGTAATGTTCATGCCCAGTGTTGTGAGCTAATTAAAGCTAGGGGCATTGGTTATCAAATCTCTCCAACTTTAGAGTGGATGTCCACTATTACTACGAAATGGTCATAATCGACTCATTCTGTTGGTTTTTTGACAATTATCATTCATTCTCATTGACTGTCTCCTCGGGATGCAACACTTGGGGACGAGGTTTTGGGCGATTGCAACAAATCTGAAGTGAATAAGATGACATTTTTCTGGTCAATGGTGGGTGTTTTTTTAATTACGTTGTGTATTTTTTTTCTGCTAAAACACCTCCTCAGGGAAGCTTAAAAACATTTTATCAATACTGTTTTTCTAAGGCCATTTTCCAAATGTGCTCACAAAAAATGTGAACGCAGACACGGCTTCTTTTTCACGATAATTCTTGTGGTGTTTTTCTGTTGTTGAACTTCCCAGTTGTTTTTCAGGAGAGGACGTTCATGTGTTGCATCCTTACGATCCTGTTATTGCACAGGATTTTCCCACTAAGAAAAGATCCATGTTCCATTCATAGGAATGAAACGAAAAAAACACAAGAGGGCGGATGTCCAGTTTAACCTCCGCGGTAAACGGGTCAGGAAAATTAGCTGTTGGGCAGCAATTGCGTGAGAGTGATTATAGCTTTTATTTTGACGCTTTTCACAGAGAATGAAAACAGAGTATCATTACGGGGCCGTCGTTGGACTCTTTTTGTCACCAGATGGATAATTGTCCACGAGTTCATGATCTCTCTCTGCTGCGGACTGAATTTATTCTGTAAATGAAAATCGCTGCACTTCCCACATACGGCAGCATTTCCACTGAACCACCTCCGAATGAACTTGTTAAGAGTTTGAGCTCTACCACACAGAAAGGATTTTCAACCGATCATTTCAAGCGGAGACTCCTCCAAATACACGGTGATCAAGCACATCGTTCTTGTGCTTTATGAATGCAAAGTCGTATTACACAACAGTGATAGAGATGGTCAAAACAGGGGGAAAGTGGAACTCGAAATGTATTTGCTATAATTGAACATTCTTATCTGCCCTAATTCTGTCTTTAAAAACATGGCATTAGTGTTAAAAACTAAAAATCGATCATATTTTTAAGGAGAGGTAAGCTCCTCTCCTCTCCTCAATCGACGAGGTGACGGTGGAGGGCCGGAGGGACAGAGATGTAGGTCCGGGTGAAATCGGGAGGAGGGGGGGGGGGGGGGGGTCAGCTCCAGCAGCCCCGGCAGATAGCAGGACTGATGAGGACAGCAGACTGGGCACTGCAGCAGCAATCCGGCCCCCCCACCAGACTGGCTTGACGGACATCAGCAATGAGATCTCCATTGCTCTGTTGAACTGTGTCTGAGAACGCAACCTCGCTATTATGTCAATGTCAGGGGCTTAATGCTGATTCATACAGCCGCTGAAATCCTAGTTTAACCTCCGGGCTGGGGGACCATTTTCAACAGCAAACAGCATCTCCTAGGAAACTTTGTGTCTCCAAGGAGACCCCAAAATGATGCGGTTTTTGATAGAGACGGACGGAGAGACCAGACTCCACAGATCCGAATGGACACATGCACAAGTGCACAGGCACAGAGACAGGGAGTCACGGAATGGCGACCACGTAGCGGCGTGCATCTATGGGTAATTCTAAAGAGTGATCCCCAAAAAATCGATATTCCAAGATTTTATGAGTAAAGATGTATATTTATTCAGCTGTCAAGTTGAATATGTTCAATGCTACATTATTTCATGCACAGTCCAACGCCGAAGAAAAAAGGCTGAGCCAAGTTTGTCGTCCTTCCTCAAAGATAATCCGAGTCACTATTGTCGAAGGGAGCTTTCTGTGCTGCAGTGCCCCCCCCCTCTTCGGCCTGGCTGGTTGGGCACTAAGAGCCGCAGTGTTCCTGTAAGAATGAGTATTAAGCCGTAGCGCGGTGGGGGACTGGCAGTGGGGGGAATGTTCAGCCGCAAGCCCTTGCGTGCCGCCCAGTGGCAGGCTCCTTTTGCAAAAAAAAAAAAGGAAAAGTGGTCATTTGTGTTTTTAGGGGTTAATAAGAATAAGAGGGCAGTATATTAATCAAGTCAGCACCTTTCTTCCCAATTCCCTAGTTTTAAAATCAGAAAATGCTTTTGCAAACCAGATTGAATCTAAAATAAAAGCATGCGCCTGTGATAAATATTTTCGGAATATTTGTGCCACCTTTAGCACTCTTCTGTTTGTTGTGCGTTATCAACATGCTACGGCAGGCGAGCAGAGAGCGTTGGTGTGGATTTTGGCAGAGCTGATTACAGCTTTTGCAGCTTAATCATTGAAACCCGTCGAGGCAAACGCTGGAAAGTGTGCGTGACTGGAAATGGGTAGGTGTTGACGGAGTTTCAGTGTAATAATCGAAAACACATAAACGGGTGATGAAAGTTTTTCTCTGGACCAGGTCTAGGATGGTTTACTTAAATTGCCTTTTGGCGATTGAAGGGTTCTACTTGAAAGACTTGGCACTTTCATCGCAACGCGCGCGTCATTAAACTTTTACGGATTATGATTTCACTTTCGGAATGTGTTATAAACCCGCGATACCAACTGTGGGTGGCCCAGTTGCTGAACAGTTGTGCGTCATCAACAGCTGGCTCGGCCTTCGCGTAATCTAAAGTGGCTGCACTGGGTCTTGACTGCTATCTTGTTCCCAGCTTATCTTATTGCATTTATTTTGCTGCCAAACACTAAATGCCAATTGTTGATAATACATCATGAAACAATACATTAGCTAGAAAACAAGGGTCCGGACAATGTTTATTCACAACCGTGATGAAAAATTTCAAAGCTTTAGACCCGACAGGGACTCGAGCAGCTTTGAGACTCGTCAGCAAACTTTACAAGCTCACAAACTCACTCGTTTTTCTCTCCGACAGCCAGTTGATGCAAACAAACTCCTCCGTGGGGGCAAAGCTGCAGGAACGACGGGCCCCTCGCAGTGCCGCCTTCTTGTAAAGTTGAAATGGACTTGCATGTGAATGGAGGCTCTTTAGTAATCCGAGCACTGAAAGCGCTACATCTTCTCATTCGCACACTGATGGCGGAGGCTGCCTGCAAAAGCAGCTTGGGGCTGTTTTCTGGCTTCTGCTCCCAAAATGGCACGCGCAGGATAAAAAGTGTAATAACTTTGTAGCTACTTCGTCTGTTTGGACAATGTCTGTTCTGTAGGCTGAAGGGAGCCCTTGTGAGCTCTACGATGTGAAATATCAGTATACAGGAGTGGAAAATAAATAAAGATGGCTTTTGGAAAAACTGCAAATAATGGGTAAGGTTGGCGCATGTTTGCAAACGTTAAATGCCCTGTTTTGATGATTTTACGCCGGTGTCAAATAGTCATTTTTTGAACAATTAATTTTCTGAATCCACCTGAGAAAAAAATCACTTACAGGGTACCCATCACCGTTAAACATGGAGAAACCAGGCCTTTACAGCGGCCCATCTCTTATCTTTAACATGCTTTGTGGTTGAGACTTTTGGATTCCTCACACGCAGCTTTCCAGCACAGATGCTATAGAGCCCATGATTAAACACTATTTATTTATTAGGCAGTATACGCCTCATGTTGGTAGAGTGTGTGTTACTGGCCTTGGGATCAGATGTTTAAGATGCTTTATTTCGCTCTGTAGGGATCCATCCCTGACTCTCTGTAAGCTGCTTTCCAGCCGGTGGTCTGTGGACACTAAAGTCAGTTTTGACTTAATATTCATCCCTATAAATTGAGGATACATTTAAACCAAGGTTGGCTACACATTGGTAAAATACACCCTCAATTAGCATGACTTAATTTCAGGTAATACCGGGGGATGTCATTTCCTTCAAATTAATTTCAGATTTATTATGACGCACTGTTCGTCTGATAGGAGTTCAAGAGCGTGGTGTAAGATTCCTGCCTGTTGGTCTATTACTGATGTCTATCTTCAAAGCTCAGATTGCAGAATCAAAGACAATGAAAGATGGCCTCCCTTGATAGCACGGGACGTGACTAGAACTAATCTCCTTTGACAAAAAAGATTGGTAATATTATCTGACATGTCTGTTGGCACGTACTTTTTAAATACATTTCCAAGACTGATTAATGAGAGCTCAGCCGTCGCGGCTTGTTTTATTGGATTGACTTTTCCCCGTGAAAGGACAAACACATAGCTTTTTATAAACAGATGTGCGACTGCAGAGAAACATCTTCTCCGCACCCGCACGCACTGTAAAAGGCTGCTAAAAATAGCAGCTATTGTCTTAAGTGCGTGGGTGAGGAACCGATAAGAAGATAGCACAAACAGCACTGTGAAGTGGCGTATTAAAGGGTATGCAGTGCAAACTCATGTGGTTCTTGGTCTTGGCAAAAGTAAACCAGAAAGGAACAAAGGAGCATCCCCACAAAAAAAAAAAAACAGGAATTGGCAGCGATTTCTATACAGTGGAGGAAACAGTACACGTTTTGCCAGAACGATTTCCTAAGCTAAGCAGCGGAAATGGCGGAAAGGGGAAGGGGTGGCGACAAAGATGTTTAAATGAACGGATGTGATTTTTGGAATAATGCAGGCTTAAATGATAAATAATCCCCACATGTCAACCTTCCAATACGTTTTTCTCAAAGCAGCACAGTTTAATCAGTCTAATGTAAACCTCTCATGATGCAACAGTTTTCTACTTTGTTCTGCTTGGTGACTTAGCAGGTCACTTCATGCTAAATATTCCCTCACCTTCGGTTATTTCAGTTTCCTGAACTCTGGCATTGCCATTTTATTTCAGAATCGCCCATCTGTTCCGGCAATGTGTGATTGGCAGTAAAAACGCTGTTTCTGAAGCTTTGAGTTCAAGTCAGGAGGGTCGACTGACCCGTTGAACTGTGATTGCTTGTTCGCCACAATGGCGTTTTTTGCTTTATGGCGAGTTAAAAAGCAGCAAGAGCGCCCGTTTTTATTGCCGATTTGGCTGCATTGCGTTTGAAAAAAAACTACAACTCTATTGAGGTGGGTCGTCGTGGTTCGCAGTAGATGCGGTGAGTTCTGGTTTGATCAGAGAAGCTGTGGCTTTAAGCCTCCTGAACACATTCTCTCAAGTGAGGCAGCAGTTTGTGCAGTTTTCTTACACTTGAAGGGACACGGGATGATTTTAGCAAATTCCTCTTCAGATATCCACAGCCATTTACTGAAATGTTTCCTCTTGTTCATTGTTCCTTTGGGACCCTTTAGTGGAGAAGAAGTTTCACTGTAATTAGTTATTGACGCGGCCTGTGTTGTTTTTACATTGGCCCTTTAAAAAAAGTAATATGATTTTTGTCCTTACATAGAATCTCAGCTTTTAGAGTTAATAAATCTTGCTGCTATTGATTTTAGAGAGGAAGAATTCTAGTGATTAATGTGGCAACATCCGCAGATGGAATTTCTGGTTCACATTTAGTGGCTGCACTAAAACATCTTTCACTGTGTGGGAAATTAAAATGTTTGATATGTTGAAATACATTAAGGATTACAACGCTGAGGATTAGGCTTTACCTGCTGAGCATGCCTAATCTCTGCAATGCTAAACAGGCTTTAGCTCAGGTGAGGCTATTAACATCCATTTCAACCCTGAAGACTACAAAGAACCTCCAGCACTCCTGGTAGGAAGCTTCACTTGATGTGCTGGCTACATGACAATAACACAGGGCTCAGCAAGGTGCGGACATTTATCACTTTGCACCGCACTGTTGTGCCTTGTCACCAGCTAGATTGCTAGACGACTGGAAGGAGTTTGGTTGTTGGTTATTAAAGGGGAAGGGCTTACAGTGGGCACTGAAAAGTCCTTTTGTGGGTTTGTGGTGGTGCACAGAATGATCATACAGGAGAACAGGTCTGTGTGCTTCTGTAGTTTCTCTAATTTGCTGAAGTGAGTTTTAGCAAACGGTTGAAATGTTAACAACAACCCAGGAAACACCAACGTAGCTGCATTGATTTACTTGGCTGGCATCAAATATTGTAAAAAAATAATAATGCTAGTGCAGGGTTAACGTGAGTTATTACATTAACAGTGTTGCGTAACCTCCGTAATGGCAAATGTAATTACCTGGAGTGTGTTAACCTCATGACTGCATGGGCTGATGTACAGAATCTACATGGCAGCAGTGAAACACCTAATGGATGATTTAAAATATGATGTCAAATATAACAAACAGATCTGTTTATTTAGGTCAATCATGTCTGTTGTATTCATCAAAGTGAAAGGTTTAGTTTACATTAAACAAAAAACAACATAACCTTCGATTAAGTCATTTCTATCTTCATGAATACTATACTCAAAGTTATACCACGGCCATAATTGCGAGCTAAATTATGCTTGAACCTCTCCTACATTAACATTGTAATTATATTGATTACACCGTTTCCAAAAGAAGTAGCCAAGTTGCTGAGATTAAGATACAGTAAATGTGAATTTTGCATGGCGTATTCCCCAAAATGTTAGCTAGTGTGGAGCTGTTTGTGTTTGCATATCTGCGACGGTGATGGGATTCTCCATGATGCCTTGTGACAGCTATGAAATAAAGTAAACCCAAACCTGCTGCGAGCAAGTATTTATCTATAAAGCCTTACATTTTAATGGTACAAACATGTGATCTAAAATGATGACAAGCACTCTTTTTTTTTCATCTTTAACAAAATATAATTTCATGCTGGATTAACTACGTATTCACCAGGAGTAAGGAAGAATAATCTTTGAAGCCCATCAGCTGGAGATCCTCCCCAATTCGCTATGTTTCAACCGATTACTAAAAATGAAGTGAGAAGAGGGCGGGCAGCTGAAGGAAAGTGAGTCTGATTTTGACGTGTGACCTGAGGTCTGTCACATGCTTAATATCGACACATTACTTCTGACATTGCTGAATATTGCCTCACACATCTATGATTGAATTTCACTATTTTACGTTTGAATTGCTTTATTGCCACAATACCTCAAGACTTACGGGTCTACGATGGTAAGACACCCCTGCATAAGTTCTGTGGTAAGAGCCAGACAGCAAGAACCAGGACATGGATAGAAATGCAACGATGATAATAATTCCATCTTTTCTTGGATTCATTGACTGTTTTTTTTTTTTTTTGTCTACATTTGATATATTAAACACGTCAGGATATTTGAGACTCTGTCTTAGCAGTTTCATTCACACTTCATTCACATGGGACATGACTACCTAAGGACGTGACTTAAATTAAAACCTAAAATATAAACGTTTAGGAAATTCAAACAGTCAATATAAAATGCTGCACATGCAACTTTGCCGAGAACATTGCATGAAGAACGTATATTATAGTAGGGATGGGCATTGGAAAGTCTTGAAAATAAGGGGTTGCATGTTCACATCAACATCATCAATTCTAAATTCAGATTAGAGAATTGATGCACCATTAAAAATATTATCAGACATTAGTGTCTTAAAGAAGCTGGTGTGCTCATTAGTAAAGCTGGGGTGAAGATACTGGCATAAAAACTTGCCAATGAGTCTATAGGATCCAACAATTTCATGCTAGCTTGTCGTGAAAGAAGATTTTTAAGGATCAGAAGTTAGAGATGGCTCAGAGATTTTCCAAAGGGACCATTGAGCTCCTGTTTCATGATATGTGAATATGTGAAATTCCTAATTATAATAACAATAAAGACGGTTCCATCCAATTGAAATAAATCTCAAATGATCAAAAATCTTCTCCGGTGGTAAATTATTATCAAATTTAGCACATTATACAGTATGTGTCACAAATGGTGTCAACTTAAAACATTGCTGCAGCACCTTGTGAGACATGAGTGAGCCTGAGTCATAAACTTCAATCCCAACGTCCCGAGCTCTGATACACCGTTACAATTTATCTTAGTGAATGAGTGAATTTATTATTATTTTTCATAATTGGAAAAACTGAGCTGCAACTCATTAACCTTCAGGTTTCCTGCATTCGTGTGACGTACACCACTGTTATGTGGCCTATAGGGTTGAGTCTTAATCAAAGTTGATGGTAAAATTGTACCATTGAGTCCACAGTCATGTTTCCCTTCCAGCGTGACGTAATGAGTTGGGATGAGCCTTGAATATGTTAATATGCAGAGTGGACATGGACGGGCTGTTTTTTTGTTTTTTTTTCACAGGTGAGCAGAAATGCTATCCTAATAAAACTGTGAGTGCGTGAATAAAACTTCACACACTGGGATTTTAAAGTGAGTGGCAGCTGCCGTGCAGGGTGGCACTGTTTGCATCATCCTGTTGTGTCTAGAGAGTCCTGGCTCCCGGCCCAGAGATGCTCAGCACAGCATGAGTGCTTTTGGTTTTTGTGGGGCGGACTGATGGAGAGCGGAGATTGTCTTTTTACAAGACAAAACATCTCCAAGAATCGATGCCTCTGCAACTTCAGGAGACACACGAAATAAGAGCATTTTTCGTTACTGAAGCTAACAACAAGGGGGCATTCACATACCGAGGGATGCGACTTGATAAGAGAGACTTTTATATATGTAGAAAACTGACAAAATGTGTGTTTACAAGTTTAACAACTTTATTTCTACTCACCTGATTTGGTTTGTCTCTTCTACTGCTTTTAAAAATACCAAACAAAAAAGAACACATAACTTCCCCACTTATATATTCTTCATTAGGGTGGCCTGAGTAATGTTTTTGTGTTGTGATGATGCACTATACAGCAGATCTAAAATGACATTCTTGGCTTAGAAAATCGTTTTTTTTCACAGCTGCCCTTATTTTTTCTTCAAACCGCTTAACTTTAATATATATTGGTTGTGCAGACAAGCCATCCACTCAAGACATATGTTCAATGTCAAGTGACTTGGTCCAAACACCAAAGGAAACAACAGATGTCCGTATTTGTCAGAAAACTCACAGGGTAGGATTTAATCTTGTATTTAATAAAAGTGAGGCGCAGTTCTGTTCAATGATCTGTAGTTGATGCAAAAATAAACATGTGTGAGAGCCTGGCTGATTGCGATGCTCCTCTGTTGTGATTCCAACAATCACAGTCATCATCATCATCATCATCATCACTTCTTTGTTCACGTGTTCTTTTATGTCACATGGTCTCCTGTGTTTATTCCGCCATGACAAAAAATAATGTTGGCACCTTCGGAAGCAACAGACATCATGCACAGTAAACAGATCACGACTGGCGATGGCACTGGAAGAAGATTAGCAGTAGAGGGCAATTAGCATCCCTCTACCATCACAGTGAGCTATCTCCACGATCACCACCTGCTGCCTGCTAGCCCGTACACCTGACCAGCTCAAAGTCCCGTGCATGGTGTAAGCTGCAGTGGCAGCCCGTGGCTCTGGGCCCCTTGATCACTCCTAGTTATGCCCAGCTTTCTGCTGAGCTGACGGGCGGGACACTTAGGCCAGATGGTCAGGGCCCCGAAATACGACCAAGGGTTTACAAGGCCGCTGCACAATGATACCAAAACGGATGATTTATTAGAAGCCGTCGATGTTGCATCAAATTAATGTCCCAGACACTTGAATGACATTGTAAAATGGCGCGCCCTTCATCAAAAATGATTTACCTACATGATCTTGTGAGACTTTGATGAGCTTTTCATTGATCAGCCCTTTGTTGCAGGCTTGAACGCACCAAGATGGCATCAGACACATTTTAATAGATGACATTATGAATATAGCCAGCTTCTATTGGTGTCAAGGTTAGCTGTTAATCTGGTCTTCTGTCAATATGCTGTTGTAAACGTCACTAATTGGTCATGATGGGAATACGATTTAATTTAATCTAATGTATGACTGTATTAAGTGGGGTTCATGACAGAGTTCAAGTTAAAACCATTTCATTAAAAAGCGTTTAAAGGTCCTCTGTTGGCTTTGTATTATCATATCCATTTAATATACATATATGTATATATATATGTGTCTGTGTGTGTGTGTATGCGTGTATGTACAGTTTATTCATACTATATGAATAAAAACAGAGCTGAATTCCTCTCTATGCCAAAACATCCTATTCAGCTAGTCCTGTGTCAGAATTGTGATTTACGTTTAAATATTTTAAACAAAGTTATTATATTTTTTTAATAACTCTTATTTTTGTCGAAAATAGAAGTGAGTTTAGTGATGGAGCTGTAAGTTATTCATTGAATTTCAAGTGGGCATAATTTGGCAAACTTTACCTTGCTTGAGTTTTCCTCTCAGATCTATTAATAATGGAAGAGGGATACAGAAGCTCTCTTTCCAGGCTCCAGAGACATGAGACAGCTTTCCTTGAGAAATTAAAGAAATCATTGGCATCTACCAGCCCCGGGTCAAACTCATCAACACGTCCTACATTGATGAAGGGGATGTGAATGCTAATGACGATTCACTCACATCTAGTTAGGATATCTGTCCTAATGTAATACCTTGTAATGTAATGTAGTACCTTTCTTGCCAGTGCAATGCTCCTTTTTTATAATCATCGTACAGTCCTAAGTGTGTCGGGCGATTTCTTAAAAACGGTTAGATGGACTGGCATGAAATTGTGAAACTTTTTTTACGATCCCCAGATGACATATAATTGCAAGAACTTAATTGTTCATTTGACTTGTTCAATGATGATGACATTATTGGTTTATGGTGATGTGCCTTTTTTAGTATTAGGTGGCAAGGACTTTGGAAACATCTATCTATCAATCTATGAATAGGACTTAGAGAATTAAGATTCATGGCCTACTTACTGTGAAACTAATTCCCCCCAGGAGGAGTGTTGAACACGGTTACCATTTTACCTGAACATCAGGATATTAGCGGCATCATTATGAGCATGTTAGCATGCTGATAGCATTTTTTCTCAAAAGCCCTGTGTGACAATATAGAAACTCTCAAAATAACGTCAGCTCTTCAGCTGGTACAGCAGATAGTTATGTGCTGAGAGTGCGTTTTTACAGAGTCATCTCTCACACTCAACCTTCCTCATAGAACACTGGATGCCCTTCATCTGGGTTGTGTTTCCTGTGTGTCCTCGAGGAGTGCCCATCTCTGGAGAGACACTCCGACGCTTCTCTGTGCCGGAGGGCGTGTGATATCTCCCCGAGGGGCTTTGCCAGAGACCTTTAAGTAGTTTCAAGGGACACCTCCCATCCCCCAATCCCGAGCGCTCCCACCAGCCTGCCATCCACTCGGTCGACGTGCCCGGTGAAAGGTGATGGGGCAGTCGGCCATGAAGCCCATGTTTAGACCGCAAAGGCCCTGCATGGCGAAGGGGGCGCCGCTAAAGCCCCGCAGGCTGCAGGGCCTTCATCTTCTCTTTAAAATTACACAAGGCCCATCAACATGCAATGGAGGAATAATGATTACGAGAATTTTCAGGTGTGTAATTTTATGTTTTGCGTGTAATTTTTTGCATTTTTTTTATAAAACTGGGAATTTTTTCTAACACTTGTTGAACATTTGTACCCCTAATATCATCAGTGAGACTGATGGTCCGGTACGTACAGTATCTCTTAAAATATGGACAACTAATAAGACCTCAAATTGAATCACTCCTGTACCTCCCACTTCATACGTTGTTTGTGCATCCCAGATCCAATGTGAAGCGTGAAATAATGTAAGGACAGATTCCCTTCGGTAGGTAGAAGAGTGTCAGGAGTCACAAAGGGAATCGAGGCCTTAGTCCAAAATGCAGTTTTTAAGTCATTAAGATATTTCCATTCCACCCATTTACCAACAACACCAGCTTGAAGTAAACGTTTGCCTTTCATTTTCATTTCAGAGAAAGAGAAAAACATGCCCCAAAAATGCTTTTGAAATTGAATTGTAATGGATAACCGATTAACTGCTGAAAGTGTTTGGACCCAATCTCTTTTGGAGCCACTGCCCCCCTTTTCTTTTTTACAAAATAAACTAAACCAAACTCTAAAGTCAGACAACTGTTAAAAAGTGGTCTAATTTTTGTAAAAAAATGGTCAAACCATTAGGCAGAAAGGATTCACACGGGGAATAACTGCAAACTGGCAAAGGGACAAAAGCAGAAAGTATGACAGGGGGAACATTTTAATCACCATTACCCTGCAGCCCTTTCTTCAAGATTGAACTCCCTCGCCGGCGAGATCGGAGCGCCCTGTTTGCATTTCACCCACACAAACTTCTCTACATTTAGCCAAAAGCACATCAAGGTCAGTCTGTGAAAAGGCTTAAAGCATCTTTAAAATGTCTTTCCATACATAAGTGAAACTATCATCTGAACCCATTTAGAATATGCAATAAATATCGCCGAGCCATCATCAGCTGCCTTTGCTGGATGTGACTTCAACAACACACCAAATGTCACCCTCTGTCAACTTCTTACAAAGTCAATTTACCGACCATAACATTTCTGTTCTGTAAATGTCTGTTGTGCTTTGTAGGGAAATTCTTTCATTAGACAGCACATGATTGATTGGATGTCACTTCCATTACCACATGGCCTTTTGCTTATCAGTGGATATAAAACGGGTAATTCATGGAGTGGTATTAAAGTGTCGACCATCGAATCAGGCATATCTAGTTCATCACAAAATGATTGGTAATTCGGTATTTGTATGTATTAAATATATATATATATATATGGGGTTTCTGCATTTCAATAATGCTGCATTGGATTAGCGCTATTTATTGAGCGTATTGTGAAGCCAAAGAAAAAAAACTTGTTACTAACATTGTTTTCAGACGGTTTGTATCAAAACTGACAGGAAGGTAAACAATACATCACTTTCCAATCAGATAGGGTAATATATTCCATATAACAGTGGGTTGAAATGACCATGCGGGCCATCAAACTGCAGATGAAGAGGGCCTGCCGGAACCGATGGCTTCCATCATTGCTCAAATCCTGCTATAACGGCCGTCAATATTGATTCTTAAAAAAAAAAAAAAACATAGTGTATATCCATTTGTGTCCTAACTGTCCATGAGCAGTGCAGCCCTGTTTCTGATTGTTCTTGTCTGTCTTCTTAAAGCTGCGTAATGGCTGACTGATGAGTTGAAATTAGGAGTCTTCTCATTTCACTACCATCCGATGCCCACTCTGCTGCCCGGGGACTGCTGTTAACAGACGGCAGAGATGATTGGATGTCGGGATGATTAGGCGTCACACTTCAAGTGGTTATTCCCAGAAACAAAGTTAGGTTTCATTTTCAATCAGGGAAAGGGACTCTGTTAAACTGCTGTTATTTATATTCTATCAATGGAACACTTTTTACGTTCAAAAATGAGTTAAGTATGTAACACTGCTCTATTTTTGAATGTTTGTTGAAAGACAGACGTTACTTTGTAAATCTTTTTGTCTCGCTTTAAAGCCCGTTTGTGGATCCATGCCAGCTGAAGTCCTTGAACTACTTTTTACCCGAATCCAAATTTGGCCGAGTAAATTCTGGCCGTGTTTCACGTGATATCATGCAGTGTCATACTGCTCACTGTTGTTTATGTTAGAGCCCATTGCATTTACCGCTGCGTTCCAAGGGCAAACTATTTCTTCAGATGGAAGTCACAAGAATCAGTTGTGATGCTGAGCCAAGCGAACGGGAGGTGTGTAGTCACAGCAGCACGCCTCTCTATGAACCATGCACGTGCGTGGATATTATCTGAACACTAATAATATATTACAGTGAGGTGAGGGAGCACGATGGAAGATGTCTCGTTGGCAAGGTCACTTTACATGATGATGAAAACCAGTGACTCAATAATGGAGTATATCATTACACAATTACATCTGGAAATGTAATTAAAAAAGTATATTGAAAAACAACTGTCGGTTGATCGTCGCATAGGCTAAGGTTAGCGCTTATTTGTCTGCGCGAATCTGACAGTAATGACAATCCTCACCTTGCCGTGCCCTTCTTAAAGTCCAATTAAGTCTGTGTGATTGCTTTCATTGTTGCTGCATGTAAATCAGTCGGCGCTCTCTCTGTTTCCATCTTTCGTGTTGGCGAAGGACATTGTAATTACAATCACACTGAACTGCGTCAAATTTGGGATTCATTACAGAACATAGGAGGTGAATCTCTTTTAAGTGTATTATAGACGGGAACTCAACATTTCCCCTGGATTCCCTGTTTTCCACAACTCAGGTCAAGTACTTTCTAAATTATACCATTGCATTTATTAAAGGGTGGAGACTCTCCTTAACCCCGCCGCTGTCGGCTGTCACATCCGGCTTGTTTTCCGGTCGGGCCTGACTACTCTCCTGAACGACACAGCGTAAACAGCCATGTTGCATTAATAAGCTTTAATCTTGCTACATATTCCTCCTCAGGGAACGCTGGTGTCCTGCCCCCTGTCTGCTCATCAATCTGTTGCAAATCAATCGCACACCTGCAGCACATACACACCGAGTCAATGGGAGGCCCCGCTGAGATTCAAACAAGCCGAGCAAGGAGCCTGAGTTTAATAATGTCTCCGCTTTGAAAAATCAATGTCCTCATAGGTGTTGTCACATGAAACAAGCGACTGTAAACAACCGGTGACACAAAATTGAAGGTTTGATTTGATGATACGATGCTTTCACTACATAACACCAGCTCATGTCAGGTGAAGTTACATGAGTAATCCAGCAGTTTGCATTGAGCTAAAGTCAGGGCGACTTAAGGGACAGCAGAGGTCGCAGAGCGAAAACACTGCACTTTCTATAAGGAGACATGATAGAATGTTTTTCATTAGATCCTCCCTGCTCGATAAATACCCACATCTTTCAAAGTTTGCTTCCCCAGCCTGGATCTGGGGTCCCTAAAAATCAATGATGACATCACTTTGACGACCACTACGATGACCTCCGGCGCCACAGATCACATTACACTGCTGTCCTCTAAGGTTGAATCTTGAATGGCCTTCTATACAACTCTTTTATACAACTACACATGGCTACTTTTTCAATAATACGTACGAGACAACTGAAAGCAAACAGCTCTTTAAAATGTGGCATCAAAAGGTTTGTGGACTGCCCAGTGTCGCTGCTCTGCGCACTCAGTAAGTGTGTGTGTGTGTGTGCAAAGCTCCTCCCTTGGTGATACACAGAGTTGAGAAGAGAGGAACAAGCGTGACGTTTTAATGATTCCCACTGAGCTAATGTAAAAAAAAAAAAAAACGTTCAGTTTCGTCAGAATCCTCAGAAACGTGCACATCTCAACATATCTGTCCTCACGTGTTTCCATAGCACTAACCGTCACTGGTAAAAATGAACATGACCCGAGTGTCCCCGTCCAATGCAGCTGCTGTGGTGACTCACACTTGATACAGTTGAACGTAGTTGTCAGGACGACCGTGTCAAACAGCTTTGTTCTTGATCGTGCAGAAGGACAAACCAAGGCTCTGATCTTTATTCTCCAGCTCAGAGTGAAAACGGTGGACCTCCAGGGTGTGTGTGACCCACAGTGAAGGTACAATGGGTGAATAGCATACACTAGAAATGCCGATATGTGACAATCTCAATGACTTTTCTTTTCTGTAATCCAATAAAAAAAGTAAAGCACTCTGTCAGGAAGAAAATGAAAGACGAATAAGTCAAAAAGGGGGGAAATTGTAGAAATGGTCTCAGGGACTAAATGGGGCGGACAAGAGAGGCATCCATTTCAGAAAAGGCTTGGTTATTTTCATTAATGTCTAAAGAGGACAGATTAGTAGGTGTGAAATGGAGAAGGTGCGGGGCGGCTTCATGCACGTTTCCATTCCCATCACTCTGTCATGCTTGTTTCGTGGCAGACTGAGGCTCAAACCCATCAGCGCATTATCATTCAGGTATTGCTCCCTTCTGAATCAAGGACATGGCCGTTGAAATGACAATGAATTGCCAGCTGACGTGAACGAAACAGAGATATCTTTCACCCACCGGCACGCAACCTTTCTCCCAGACGTGTGTTAGGAGCTTTGGCTTTTTACACTGTGGGTCCAGCATTTGAAATTGCAATATTTCTTCTCTATGACGACACCATAATTATTCCATCAGATGTGCAGGAATACAACATTGCATTGTTACGTTTAGACTTGTGCAGCTTTGGAAATGCTCAACCTATATTCCGTCATTTCGGGGAGAGATTGTGTTTGATTGTCGATGCATAGCAGGCCCAAGCTCCGGCCTTCCAGCTCCGCTATGTGGGTGGAAAAGCTCTTCTCTGCTCTCAAGCAGTTTCACTCTGAGAGAAGGCACCCCTGCGCTATTAGACATGTAAATGTGAATTGCAGGTAGGTGGTTATGCTTTTCCGCCCTCTCCAGTAGCGACACAGGGTCCAGATTAGAAGACCAGTGCCACCTAGTGGAGTGATTTGGAGCAAACAGATTCCTACGAGTGGAATGCATAATTATCACATTATGAACGTACATCTATGTCTACATCTATGCCTATCTAACAATGTTGTTCATTAGTATAACACAGTATTATACATCTACATTGTAGTGCAGTAGTGTGAGATGTATACATTTAAAATGCTCTGCTGCGTTTTTGCTACTACACTGCCAAATGCCTCTTACAAATACTCGTATGCCTATTTACTGCAGATCAATGCCTCTGTACTGAAGTAATACGACTATTTCATGATACAAGACAGTATAGTTGCCATGCCAGGGTGCAGTGCCATGTGAGCCTTATTGCCTGGTGTCAGCTGCTTCAAGTCTCTCACCCCTCCTGGCCTCATCTCCACGGGAAATAAATGGCTCAGCATTCTACAGATATGTGAACTCAGAAAGCCACTGGGCCATCCAGTGGTCATCCGAGTAATTGTGTTTTGTTTTGCCCACAAAAACGATTCACAAAAGAACAGCTGCATGTGTTTTTGCAGAATTCGGGCAAACAGGCATGTAGGCCTACACAAAGCAGACGTGGTCACATCTGCGCTCCATCCTGCTGACAAGTTATGCCTGGTGCACCAAAGAGTAACACAAATAGCATATAGATGCAAGTAGCTTGATCAATGTCCATTTCTTTTTATAATTCGGGCTGGGAGAAATGGTATAAGGAAATTAAGTTCTGGTCGAAAGTAAATGTGAATTCAGACGAGGGCCTTCTGGGAACATTACTGAAGCGTCCTAAACACGCACAAGCATGTCAATGTGGTCAAAACACACACAGAAATCTTTCCACACAATGGCACTCAAAGATAACTAGAAGTAATTTGACTTTGCCTCGTAAATTATACTTGACAGGTCATTTCAACTACTCTGTTGACACTTCACGAGGTACACTAGCAATGAGTTGGTTCACTGACTGGTGGAAAGAATACTTCAGCTCGCAACTACAAACTGTCGCGAAATCTGATGATTTAATTTTCAACTATTGATCATTGTTCAGTAAAGTGCATCTGCTCCATAGCACAGGAACCATTTGTCAGCAGAAAGTTAATAAAAGCAGCACATTTAAAACTAAAACTGGTGCACATTTCGTTTCTTGTTGAAAAAAATTGAAGGTGCAAAAGCATCACTCAGCGGAGGAGTTTCTAGTGTGAGCAAAGGCTTATGCTTATTGAAATAAATCTTTTAAATGAGGAATTGATTAACCATTAGGAGAATCCAGCACCGTAATGTGCCTGTAGAAAGGTGTCAGAAAACAGATTTGCATATATATTACAAAAGCTTGAAGATATAAGTAGCCTGGCAGAATTCAAAGCATGGCAGCTACACAATTAAATAACGTGCTAAAAGACAATTAACGTGCTAAAAGTCATCATTTTTGAACACACGAGCAACTGAATTATGTTTTTTTTTTAACCCCCTTGCCTTTGGAGAGTCCCAATGATTTGAGACAGTAGTTAGCGTAGTCGTTTCAGTGATTGTACCAATAGGATTACAACCGATTGTCGTAAACAACTGAGATCGCTTCGTTGAACAGAAACTCCTGCTGCCCTCTTGTTCTCGTGTTCCACTCTCTTTCCATGTTTCTTATCAAACCCCCCGCCCCCCCCCGCCACCCACTGTATTGTTGGGCTGATGATGAATGACCATGGCCCTGCGAGCCAGAATAAACTTTAGCTGAGACCACACCAATGCCACACTTTCAATACCTCTCCAGAAAGATTCATTACAGTAATTAAAGTTCTGTTTTCCCACGTACTTCCCCTCGCAATCATTCCAGACTCTCAACAGAAGCGCAGCCATGCTGTAGTTATCTTGGCGTTGCGAGTGGGCGGCTGGACACGTTTTCTATTTTTATGAAGGTGGACATCACCATCTTGGATAATCAACTCCAACAGATTACGCCGAGAAACAAATTGCTTCATTTGAGCATGAAAATGATTGAGCAAAAGGATGACAAACACAGCGGAGTGCATTTATCAAAGCTGTTTACGCGAGACACACATCGCGGTCGCCGGATCAACTTGAAATATTGCTCTGTTATAGTTACAATTTATCATTGCCATGTTATATTTACAGAAAAAAAACAATATGTCAGATGGCAGTCAAGACTAATTTGAAATGTCAATTATCACTACCGAGTAGAATAACCGGGAGGTCTCACGTGTAGGTCCATGCATAAGTTCTGCGTGCGTTATCGTCTGAAATATGAGGAACATGCAGGGCATCCGTACCCAATGGCCAGGGGGATGTCGATTAAAACAAATACAGGTTACAGATACAAAGTACAAGACAGATGTGTTAGTACTTTTTTCTCTTTCCGTTGAAATTTAAATGCAATTTTCAACAAAATAAAACAAGCAAATCCTTTATGTTTTCTATCATTCACAAGTTGCATCATTGGGTTTCTCTGGACTGATAATGAGAATAAATTATAACTATTTTGGTTGACGTTCACCAAGGTGCCCGTAAAGGTCAAGTAAAGGATTGGCTTTTGTTTTTGCAACTAATAAAATGAAGAAAAAAAACATGATGATCACTTTTAAAAGTAAACCTACATAGAAAACCTTGGGAGCGGTTTTGACATCTGCCACTCGCACAGACACACAGGCAGCGAATGGTGTAAACTCCGGAGGAGTGGTTTCACTCTCATTTCTGGATCGTCTTATTCTCATCATGTTCCAACCGTGAGCGGCCACACACCCTGTGGTGAAATAGGATCTGAAGTTACAATGTTTGGCTTAATGTGAGACCGGTTTGAAATGTTTACACTGGCCCCGTCCTCAGCCGTGTGTGTGTGGCTGCTGAAGACCATTCTCAGAGGTTCGGATGTAAGAAACGGACACGTTCATCCCCGTGAATGTCTTTGTGTGGCCCGGAGGGAATTCCACTTGCACACGGTTGCAGTTGATTATAATTTGGTGGTCTAAGGTCACTGTTACCTTAAAAAAGACCTAATAATTCATGTGCTTATTAGGACAATTTCACACAAATTTCTAATAAGATTAAATGGACATTTAAAGGTTTACAGGAGGTAATTGTACCTCATTGATATAGACAGGTAGGTAACAAGTTAAGCAGCAAACTGATTGGTCAGCAGTTTCTCCAGCTGGCAGAAAGAGGAACCAAAGACATGACCTACTGTGTATATTAATCTTCAAACCAGTCAGAGGCCTCGAACCAAGCTGCTGTTTGCTAACGTTCGACCTGACAAACTGACCATCTGGCTGATCAGCTGGGCTAGCACATCTAAAAGTGATGTAATGTGGTCCTGGAGTACACCTGCACATCCATTCAGCGGGTACTAAGGGCCAGCAGAAACAAAATCACAGGGGGTTTAATGAGGCTGTCATCAGGACAAGATTAAAAGCTTAAAACCACAATTTTGTGAATGAGTTACCTCACTCAGAAACCAGGATCTGTGGATCCCTGACATGTCGTCTTAGTCCTTGGGCCCCCCGGCGAGAACAACCTCTCCAGACATTTGCAAAGCAGTTCTATGTCACCTTGCAACTCCCCTCCTGCACACCAGCATTAATCAGCACAACGGAACAGCAGCCAAAGCGGCGTTCAGGTTTAGACACATAGACACACTGACCTCATGGTTAGCAGCGTAGAGCGGAGCTTAAGCTACAGATGGGTCAATGCTAAACACAGCTTGCCTTGGAACCAAAAGCACAGTTTGAAATGATTGACGCGCAGGAGGGCCGGTAGATTTTATACTATAATTATACTATCATATACTGTAACTGGTGTTTGATACAGACGTCGAGGCCATGCTGTCACATAGTTGTAGTTTATGTTAACAAAGTTATTGCGGTCGGGGAGAAGGTCAGTGTTGATGGTTTGTTTCATGGAGCTTCTGAGTTTGGTTGGACTGTAAACGTTGGGTCAGTGAAGGTATTGACATCTCTCATAAAGGCAACAGGACCCAGCATTCAATTATTAGACAACAACTTCAGTTTTAACTCTTTATATACTGGTGGAAGAGATAATGCACAATATAAATACAAAGCCAGCCGGACTATTGATCCATTGAAAGGAGGCTTAATATCAATGGCAGTCCCTGTGTGGCAGTTACAGCTGCATTAAGTGGCATTAACCACACTGCTTTCTGGTCTCAATGTCTACTGTAACCGTCACAAATCACAGATGATGGTTTAATCAGGGGAGAGTTTAGCCTGCTGCACCCCGTTTGTCATGCCCTACAAATTCTCCAGACGCTCTCGGTGCTCTTGAGAGACGATTTCTAAAATGTGTGAGGGGTCTCGGTTTCTTATACCGGCCTTTGTCCTTGAATTTTTCCATAGGCAAGTCCACACAGACACCCCAGAGCCCGAATCCATAAGAAATTACACGCTAGGCTTAGGCGGCTATGAAGAACTGAAGTAAAGGGGCCGAAGGTCAAATGAGAGCTGTGCTGCAGTGAATCCCGATCCCTGATGTCCAGACATTTCAGCCAAGTTAATATACCGTTTGCACCACACATTGGTTAGTCTGGAAATTGGTATTGGACCGGAAATACGGGGTAATAGTGTATAGAGCTCCATGCATGTGGGAAAAAAACTTTCTGGATTATAACAATTTACTGCCCATTTAAGTTTTGTATATTTCTTAGTTGTTGAAATCCCCCTCGGCAATAAAGGCAGTAGCTACGTATGTCTTCCCCTTGGCTTCAGCATGAGGGCCTTACCATTTAGTCCACTCACTGAAGAAATCCGTTTGATGCAGTTAACTTTGTTTTATATTGAGTTTGGTACCATCTCCCGCTCCAGTTAGATTTCATACATCATATTCTCTATGCAAAACAAAAGCTTAGGAACATTGGCACAGAGATCAGAGAAGGAAGTCGGGGAGGGTTGTGTATGCTTGAGAAACTTCCACAGACGTCTCTCTTCATTTCCCTAGAAGCAACATTAAATCCCATTCAGCCAGGCAAACCACATTTTAGGGATTTTGCGTCCAAATGAGAATTTTGAAAGAGCCCAGTTGTAACCCTAATCCCAATTTATGGGCTCACAGCCAGTCAGTTCCAAGGTGCAAGATGGTAATCTTCTGCTGGAAAGTCGGATCTATCGATCCACCCACCACAGATGGCACCACGTGCATGCAGGGCTTTTCTTCCATTAGAAATTCATTTTTTTTACCCCCTACAGTCAGTTTTGCCATAAGGTGTCTTATGGGCTGATTTAGACAAAGGCTTCATAATGAGATATTCATAGTGAACAGCACTCTGGTTATATAAACATCCTTATGAAGTTTACCTCAACTGTAGCGCACAGCAGCACCGCTGTGCGATAGCAGCGCCTCTGCATGTGATTAATTAACTTGTGCTCTTTGAAATCATTTTCCTGGAGAGGAGTGATTAATAGAGCTCGTGGGCATATCGGCCGCACATTGTCTTCACGAATTTATTTACTGCTTTAAGCCTTTGAGTCGTTGAGCTTCCTGGAACCTCAACTTCTTTCTTGTTTCTCGGCAGAGTGTCACAGGCCCAAGGTAGAAGTCTTTCAAGCCTGACACAGCACAATTTGTTGCCGAAAACATTTGACACCGTGCGAGACACTTTTTCTCCCACAGCTCAGTTGGCTTAGCTATAAATTGCTTTTCGTGAGACAAGACCCGAGCTCCATTACCCTCGCTGGAAAGCTATCTCGTGGAAGGAGTTGTCACCTTGAGGCCGATCTGCGCTCACGACTGAGTGACAGCGCTCTCTCTCTCTCTCCGTGTCTCCATTCCTCTATCTCCCCTTTCTATCACTCCAGCCCCTGTATCGCCAGTCTGTTTAGATCAAACCACTCCTGCAAGCATCTCCGATTTTCAATCGATTTCACCTCTTACTGTTGTGCGCCTGTCTGTCAGTCTTCAGAGCACGCTGGAGTGGAAGTTGAATCCATCAGGGACACAAACTGATGGCATTCACCGCTTACATACGGATCTGAATAACAACACTCCAGGACCACTGCCATCCTTCCTCCCCCTCAGCCCTATTTTAAGTGTACTGTTCATCTAATTTTGGTCGGGAAAAAAAAGCAGCTAAATAGCAAAGCGTATTCACGAGTCACTGCTTTGTGACATGAATTTGAAGCAGTGTCCAGCTCTGCCTGCTCAGTGGTCACATCTCTCTCGCAGCCCTGATTAAATTGATGCATTAGACAGGCCTGTTCGTGCTGACCAAGTTATACCAAATCACCTGCGGGAATCCGGTGCTGTAATCACTCAGACAGCGATGCCAAAGGCAAACAAACAAACAAACAAACAAACCTTTATGAGACCTGACAAGCATTCAGAATTTGAAAAAAACAACAACAGAAAAACAGATTTGTATGTTGTACCCGCATGTATGTTTTCATGATAAGTGTACAAAGAATCAGTTATCAGAAATGATCTTTTTGAATTTAACAATGAAGGATGCTTATATTTATAATTTCTTCTCACTTTGACAAAACCTTTTATGTCAGAGACCAAGGCTGCATTCACACTAAGTGAAGAGCCCGTTCACTTTAATGCTGGTGGTGGGTTTAGGCTGTGAAAAGGAAAAGGAAGTAAAAAAGGCAATCCATGTGATCACGTAACCAATAATCACCTGGCAATTCTGCTTTCAAGTTCAAGTTCACTCTCACAGCGCTCTACAACCCTTCACTAATCACCACAATGCCTGACCCTTAACTGCTCTGAGCTTAAGGCTCGTGCTCTCTGGCAGCACGCAGACTTGATTTGATGATTTCTACCATATTACTTTACTATGCTTGCGATTAACCAATCAGCTGTAAAAGATTCAGCACAGGCTGATCCATCAAAAGTCGTTTTAGGAATCAGTACGTTAGTAAAGTTTGCTGGTTTGCCACGTGCTGGTGGTGATCACCAAACCCAGTAGCATTCTTCCTGTGCTGACTAGGAACGTCTTAGCGAAAAGGCATCCATCCAAAAGTTGAGAGACTGTATTTTTTATCCTGGATCAACTGAAACAAATGGATAAAAAAGCTTATCCAACATTCTGATATTGGATTGGTACGTCTTGACAATGCAGATTTCAAACAGAATTGGAGGAGAATATTATTATTATTAATATTAATATATATATTTGGATCACCAGTTACCCTCTCAACCTGTGCTAGAGTCAGCAAGAGCTTGCACAGAGATAAATACATACACAGCTGCAGCAACATTATGCAGAGAAAAGGCATTAAATCCAACACTGAATGACACATTCAAATATCTGTGTGCTCATACAGTATAGGTCACTCTTAAATGTTGCTTTTAGATGAAGTCAGAGTAGTTAGCTTCTTAATCAAGCAGAATTTGTGTCACATTAATAAAGCCCCAGAGAAGAAAACAAATACGCTTGCACTCTCATTAGTACTATTTCCGCGCTGGCAGAGCGGAGGGATGCTGCTGGTTTATGATGTGTGCAGCGCTAGGTGATGAATAAAACCCACTAGATAGAATTAACAAACAGCAATATTTCCTCGACGGATCACAATAACTCAAGTGTGAACGCACGTCCCAGGTTAATTGGGGTATTTGAACTAAACCACCTTGTTTGTTTTCAGGAATTAAAAAAGGGCAGTGGATAAAAGAGGAATGGTTAATAGAAGAAAACATAAATGCTGTCTTCCAAGGAAAGCACTGTAACAGCGCTAGGATACAAGAAGAGGAATATTAGATTACCTCCTAGCCATATGTCTAGTTGGTGATCACCACTTCTGATTTTATTAAAGCCTTTTAATGAGAGGAAGAGGATTATGAACTGAATCCTTTGTAATTGGGCCCACTGGGGGAAAGTCAAGGTGATTGGACATGAAGGTGAGACAGAGTAAGAAAACATGTTTACTCGATTGAGCGGAGAGTGAGCCTGCACTTCACATCTTGTACAAACTGCATATCTGCCCTTGTTACCCAACAGTATTACCGCGTCATCATTTATAGTATTTGGTAATGCGAAGGAAAGTCACTCGTCCCCTCTGACTTCGCAAACGCTGTCGCCTTCAACCACCGGTTCGGCCATGAACGCGACGTCTTCCTCCTCGTGCCGCATCTCCAGCTATCTGAACCTCTGCGCCTCCTCCAAAATCCTGCTCCTGGTACCTGGCTTCTTCTTGAACATCTTCATCCTGGTGTCCCTGGCGTCCTGCCTGCTCAGCCGGCGAAGCAAGATAAAGGGCAACGTGGCCATGTTCATTCTGGGAAGCACCTGCTGCAACCTGGTCAACCTGAGCCTGTGGCCCATGATCATCCACTGGAGGCAGCACGGCCTGTGGCTGCTCGGCTCCCACCTGTGCGAAGTCATGGTGAGCGCCAAACAGCTGACGAGCTCCGCGTCCTTCTGCTACACCTCCCTTATTACCTTCTCCCTCTACCTGACGGTGGTGTGTGGCTGCAGGGACCTGGTGAACAGCAGGGTCTTCCTGGCCCTGCAGCTTCTGTTCCCGGTGATTCCCGGCGGGCTGAAGGAGATGACCGTGTGGCTCCTGGACAGCCGTGTGGATCACCTGGATTCGGTCAACCTGACGTGCTTCTCCTTTATTAACGATGTAGTCGTGAGGGTCCTGCTGGGGGTGAACACCGTTGTGTTTCTGCTGTTGAGCCTGTATTTCTACATTCACATTCTACACACCATCACCCAGAGCGCCAAAGTGATGCACAGGAGCCAGAAGGTCAACGTGCACTTGGCCAAAGTGTTCAGCTTCATATCGCTCATCACCTTCTCGGCACATGTTCCCGGTAAGTACGTGTTGAACTGGTCAATTAAAACAGTATTCACTTGATCATATGAATGTTAAAAGTTGATAGACACTCTGCTGTCAATCCTGCGGGTCCTCGCTTAATGAAGGTAATCCCTTTGTAATCTCCTAATTTGAGTGTTTTACGCTCCTCAAGCCTCATATTTGCTTTAATAGCCCCAATCAACAAGATCAACAAGACACAAAAAAATCTCAAATTAGACAAATTTCTATGAATGCTTTTTTTAACTCTAACTTGTTAATTAATACAAGTTTCTAATGAAAATAAAGTAAATTCCTTCCATGAAGTTTACATGAACAGTTAGAGACAAAAAAAATACGACCCGGGTCAGAATTACTCTTTGCATAACGCAAACATTTGTTTTACTTAGAGTCTCCTTTAGAACATGAGAAAAATACTAATAGGTTGTCATCATTTTAAGTAAAAACATCTTCTATACCGCTAGCTGGACTGAATTAAAACACATTAATCATCAATATTGTCATCCCTTTTTGTCAGCCAGTCTTCATTAACCACACTCAATTGGGCAAAGTCACACTAAAGGTCATTTTTTTGAATAGGTGATGTTTGAACTCAGGTGATGTTTAAAAAAATAATGTATTCATCACAAACACCTATATTTAACAGAGGTGAGGTTATTGATGACTGTTGTTATACACTATGTGCTTTAGGTGCCGTATTTGCGCTGATGGACCACCTGTCTGTGTGTCAGGAAATGATCAGAGACTTACTGCTGGACCTGCCTTTACTCTCCAGCCCCATAATCCTGCTGTGCATGAACAAGGAGCTGAGGGGCCAGTGTCTGGTCCTGCTGCAGCGCAAACCTACCGCCCGCTACGTGGGAGAGAAAAACTGACCAGCAGCACAAAGACGTGACAACACGAGAAACCTTTCAACTAAAATTACAATTTAGAAATGTATGAAGTCAAACTATTCATGATGAAAGAAAAAGGTAATTTTGTTGTTCCTCATTGACTTACCAATTTTCCATTGAGATGGACTATATGTTGAAGTACAAAAGACATAGAAGAAGCGAAGAAATGTATCAAAGTACATTTAAACACTAGAATTGTCTTTGTGCCATGTTTTATGTATGTACGTGTTTGCTTAAATGCTCAATGAGACGACATGACTTCCCACATGTCACGTATCAATATGTCTGATGTGTTTTTAATCTTTCGCGTTTATTCAACTGGAACTCTGCTCATGGCTGACTAATGGTTATGCAGCGGCCTCTAGTGGCAGTACACTACGCTCATGGAAGAAAAAGGCTGCAGTTTAGTAGGACTTCCTTTCTTTTTAGTAAGGTTCCTGAGTGAATTGACCCCTGAAAGTCACATTTGCCGCCATAATAAGAGTTGTTCAAGTCCTTTAAGAGCTATAGAAAGTACCTTTATTAGTTCCTTTGGCCAAGGAAACACTCAACATTCCTCTATGAAAGGAAGATTCATCATTTTGCCACAAAATTCCTTGCGGCAGCAACATTTAAACTGACAAATCATTCGGCAACAATGTTTTCTTTACACATCTTTTATAATTAATAAACTCTACAATAGCCATATACATTTCTTAGATGTGTGCTTCAGTTCAGTTCACGCCGTTGCATCGTCATTGCGGAAAGTGCACCGCGCTTCTCTCTTATTAACTCCTCAGGAATTGTCCAACACATATTTTCTTGACTCATGACGTTTTCCATAGAGGTCAAGGAAAAGTGGTTAGGAAAACATCTTGGGAGGTCATTTTTTAGGCTTTTTGACCGCTTTAAGGCCGCAAAACTGTGACTATGTTTCCACCTGTCCAACTGTCTAACTGTTGAGTGCTTGAGTGCTCTGTAGGTCCTTTCTGCAAACATTGCCACAGGGAAGTTATTGAAATTCATTGCTTGTGCCGTTAAACGAAGAGCTACTAGGGGGAAGCCTGAAAAATAGGTAAACAAAGAGTTCGGTGCACTTGTTAAACCTGGCGTCTTACATTTACACAGAAACAACACATTAAGGATTTGAGACTGTACATAAAACGAGGAACGGAAACAGAGGCTTTATTACACACTTTAGTCATCCAGCAATTCAGTTATGCTTATTAAAGCTGTGGACAAATACCGGTAAACAGATTATTTTGCAATTAACTCAAGAGACAAGAGCCTGAAAGACGTTGAAATCGGGCAGACAAAAAATAAAACCCCATAATTAAATATAATATGTTTTGGGTCCAAGTTAACATGATTAGTTATTTCCAAGAGCTATCCCATTCGCATTCTCACACTCGCAGGTCTGTGACGTATTCACTTCACAATCATTCACAATATTACTTCCAATAGCTACAGCGGGTGCTCCCACACAAACTTAACTTGTAGCCACTTCAGCCTCTCGTCCATAACAGGCTTTATAACGCTGAGGCTGTGCAGGTGTTGAGGAATGGAAGCTAGCTGGGGTTACAACTGTTAAAGTGATCAATGCCATTAGTAAAATCGGGCATCCGTCCAATGAGCAGGCAGCTGCAGTTGAGTTCTGCTCTCAGTCAGTAGGGGGTGCTGTCTACTCACGTTTGAAACTGAAGCCTGCAAAGAGTCTTGAATGACCAAATAATATTCATTAATCTTCATGAGGGATCCTCTATGAAGGATGCAGCAGTGGATAATGAATATCCATATTCATGAGCTTCCTCACCCATGATTTAGATAATCCGAGCACATGCAAGTTCTGTATTTCCCTGCAGCCCGTTTGCCTTCATTTCCAGGAAGCCTCTCTAGGTCACCCACAGCACGGAGCTCCTACCATTCAACCTTTAACCCTGGTAATTTCCCAGAGGTCTCTGCGGCACGGAGAAGCGTATAGAAAATGGTAATTACTGCTACAGACTACTCACGTTATGTTAACCAGACAAACCGTAATTAACATACTACAGAAATGCTTGCATGTGATACTGTAGCTGGTGTGGTGCAGCATTGCAGTACTTTTTATTATACAAGCTGAACTATGTGAGAGATTGACGGCATCAGATTATTTTGTAACTAAATGGGAATTTAAATATTTTGTAGTTATAGAGTTTTTTTGATGATTAGAGAAAGCCTGTTTTAATTGCAGCACTTCTCCTCGCGAGGCTTTCATGTCTCTTTGACCTTTGACAAAAGCACACATGGAATCGCTGGCATGCAGTAACTGAAAATACTATTCAGAAAATCATTATGCATGAATTCTGGGTGTGTGCAATTTGCCAATGCATATGCCTAACAGCTGAACTACTTTACGTAAACTTCAGTGAAGACTGTTTCTTAATGAATTACATTTTCCAGCGAGCCAATCAACATAATATTCCATTCATTCTAGTTACTAAGACAATTTATATACAATTAAATAAAATCCCACCCCTGTAAGGCATTATATAAGATCTTTCCGAATCAAAGAATCATTTCAGTCTGCAGCAAGTGTCTTCAGTTGCCTAGCAACTCCAGCTCTGTTGCGGACTAATGCTGTCTGGTGTGTGGAGGTAAATCGGGGGGCAATCTGATTTCAAAATATGCTGCATGTAGGCGGGGGTCAAACTTTGCTGATGCTCTCGGACAGTTCTCCCAATTTGGTGCGTGAATGTGCCTGTTTGTCTTTAAAAAAAAAAGAAAAGAAGGGAATGGAGCTCAGTAGAGGAAGTGCTCTGCAATTCAAGTAAGATTAAGAGACTATATCCCAAGGACAAATCAGATGTAGCACACGGTGATGGGAAAGCAACGTTTAGCTGCTGACCGCGTAAACCAAAGCTTACGAGTCCTCCCCAGTAGTGAAATTAACCATGCTTGCCACCTGAGCTGCCAAGTCCCCCGGGCAAGCTGTGGCTCGGTTCAAAGCGTGGCCATTTGCTTTGTGGATTGCAGCCATGTCCTGACTCAGTAGCATGTATAATTACCGAGGTGGCTCTTACATTCCCGTGTGAAATGCAAATGTCTGCAGACGTTGTTCGCCCTCTCTCAGGTTCCCTGCGTCTTGTCCGTTAAGCTTCACGAAAACAATCCCACACTGCCTTCAGCAAGTCTTTTGGTACTGCTCCCTCTGTTGCGCTGTTCATTAAAGTTTTATGCCAGATTTTTACTTTGATACCATATGCATATTGTATGCGATGCTGCTGAATGCAGGTGGGATCACAGGGGTCTGAAAGAAGTGCTTTATTCCCGGCCTTCGTAAACTGTCACAGGTTTCTCCTGCTTCCTTCATGTCTTCACGGATGTGTCTCGTGACACGTTTTGACAGCAAGAAGACACATCTCACTGTGACGTTAAAACTCACCCTTCTGACCATTCAACCGTAATGAAGGAGCCTCAGCGCGTTATAGAATTTCCTTAGTTTGTCATGCTTCACGTCCCATCGGGTGATGGCGGGCTGCCTTTTCCATGTATATGCAATCTGGGATGCACAGATGAAGACAAGAACAACATGAGAAAATCTATATTCAGACAATTGATAAATGTTGCTTTTTTCTCTCGCGGACCATATGTTATTTCCGTATTGATTTACAATCAAAGTCTCAGCTGGAGTTTATTCTGGTCCTGGTTGCATCGCCCGGATCATTCTCGAGATGGTTTGTCAGAATTCAGAACAGTGTTCCATTTTAACGGTCACCAGGCGTTGGCTGCTTGAACATAGTCAAAGATAAAGAACAAATCAATTTAAAAAAGAAAAGCAGACCCAAAATATTTAGAACGAGTGAAATGCTTTGAGAGCTGGATGAAGGGGTTTGAATGAGTTTCAGTCGTGCACAGCTCTAAATCCCCCAGTGTGGAGGACCAGAAGAGCAGTATAGAAATAATTCATAGCCTCCCGACTTTTAACAATTAGATGGCACATATATGATGTTTAGCAGCACATCTGAGGGCGACGCCTGGCAGGATAAATCATTTGATGCATTCGGACTCGATGGAAATGATCCCAGCATCTTTTTCTCGGTCTCACTTTTTTCTCCCAAAGCTTTCTGATGCATTTGCGCCGCTCTCTTCTTGCCCCCAAAAATCACTTTGTCAGATAGCGACGCATCATTTCACATCCTAAATTTTTTAAAACTGGAAATCCTTTCTCAGCATGCAATATCCATTAGGGAGAAAATTATTCATATGATTCCCCCTGCATTATTTATCACTTAATGAAGAGAAATGTGTTCCCCTCACGCTCTCACCATTGTCCCGCGCCAATACCGCATCCCTCAGGATCTCCGGTCTGTCTTTGCAGGATCCCACTGTGCCTCCTCTGGGTAATCTAGATTGAGATTTGACTTTTGATCACATGGTCATGGGAATTAAATTCCTCCATCACATTTCTGTATGGAATTTTCACTTCACGGCGATCCCATGAACCTCCTCTTTTGCGGTGGTTGGGCTCTGTGTTGCTGTTTTGTACTACACATTTGTGTTATTGTTGGATGGTGTGGGATATTATTTATTTTGGTCGGTTGCGGAGTCACACATGAATAACTAAAACCAAACCAAAGCCCACACTCACCCTCTCTCCTCTCCATCTCTCTGTGTGCGGCACCGCCTCTCGCTGACACAATGCAGGCCTCCAGTTTGAAGAGTAATATACAAATAAAACGCAACAGCACTAGGATTTGGAAAGACCTCAACTGCAGTTGTTCTGCAGACAATTGTATCCGCGGAAAGCATCAAGCGGATATGCGTGTGTCAAACACAAACCGTCACAAAGTATTGCAGTCAAGGTTGGGTTGTTGGCGTATTGGGTTGTGAAGCTTCTTGTTGTGTGTGTGTGTGTGTGTGTGTGTGTGTGTGTGTGTGTGGTGTTGAGCAGATGGAGCCTTTGCAGGTGGGAGAGTCGGGCTTCTGTTGTTCAGTAGAAGCAGTGAGAGGAGGAGCCGTGCGTCTGCTGCTTATACATACAGCCCCCCCGCGGGGTTCCTACTATCACCGTGTTGAAGGGGAAAAATGGAACCGGTAATGTGACGCTGACCAAGTCCCCGGTTCAATTGTTCGGTGGCGGTGATTTTGTTCTCTTTTTGTACACATCTGGACTTGCTGGATCCCGTTTCTCAAATGGGACCACGTCAACCAGAGTTCCTCATCAGCATGTGAATCTCATGCAAATTACACTCCATGCAAACACAAGGCTGTGTGTGTTTACAACACTTTACAGTAGATGCAATCAAGGTTGACTGCTTGTGCACATGTGCTTACATGTTTGCAAATTGAGGTAAATACCATAAACATTGTACGTGTGCAGATGCCGGCCTTTTCCCTGGATAAATTAGGCTACAGATGCTGCGGGGGTCTCGACTTCCTGCAGCTTCCAGGGGTCACAAACACTGGAATCTACACGTGTAGAACAGGGTCATGCTTCTGGCTGCAGTGTGTGGTCAATAAAAAAAAGGGAATTTGGTTCTTCTCGCTTGCAGACTTCAGATGTGAGTTAGATTTTTCGAGAGAGGGTTACATTATGTTGTCTTTACTTTTTGGATTTTTGGATTACCCTCTGTTTCCAGCACCGTCCTGTCGAAGCTTACCTTTCTTTACGCTTCTGCCTTGCGAAAATTCCTCACTTTGATAAATAATTGACATATTCTTCTCCTTTGATATGTCCTTTAATGCTTTTTTCACCAACCTTATAAGAGTCTGCCCTGGCTGTGTTTCCTTTTCCGGCTGACTTTCGAGTGCACCTCTGCACACTCATTGATTTCACACAGGCAGCCTCTTTACTCTAATATTCACACACAGTTTGATCATACTGAATTTTATTTAAGGAAAAGGATTAACACGAAAAGGCAAATTGCATGCCTGGTGTGACACGGGCATTGCTAATTTACAGTGAATAAGTGCCTTTCTCTTAACTTTCCGCTACACCGCGTTATTGTTTGTACAAAAAGCGTCTAATGTGGTCGTTTGGTGGGATGCTGTTGAACTACATACTTCACATCTACCCAGCGCATAGCATTTATTTGTACCGTTGACAAAAGCTATTGCCTGCTCACCGGAGCCTCATTTATTGAATGCTTCAGGCAAAAAGAATTTCAAAGTGAGAAATTGTCTTCTGCAAAGGTTTTTATTTTTTTATTTGGCCTTCTTTGGCAAGTGCTGCATTTTTAATACAGCAGTATTGATTGACATTCAGCGCACACTGCAAACACTCCAAAAGCAGCCGTTGCAATGTGTTTAGATTTTCTTTTGTTACAAAGTCTGGGGAAGAATCTGTTTTTCAGTCAGTATCTCACAGAGTTATTCGGTGTTGTGTCGTGGATCCATCCAAACTGCACACACCACACGCTTATTGAGCCGTTAATTGCATCTAATGGCTAAAAGTACGGAGTAACTTTTTTCTTTTTCCGAGTGAAAGCAGGAAAACACAGGAGCGTGAGAGGCCGACGCTTTCCCTTCCACCTGTGAGGCCGCGCTTACGCTCAGCTGGCGGCGGCTCTGACGGGAGGAAACCAGCTAATTAGTTCCTCTGTAAAGCTGTCATTACCACCAATCATAACAGGGGGATGGAGGGCCGCACAGGAGATACGCTGCTCTAATTTGTCCTTTTGTATGAGGACAGCTGAGAATCCATTTAGAATGATGTGAAACATATGATTGAGTTTTACAATAATTCCTCATACAACACGAGGAGACCCGGGTTTAACTAGGGATTGCGGAGAATGCCGACTATTCATTCCTGTTATCTTGTGTTTAATGAGGATTATATTGCATAAAAACACAGTATTATACACTTGAGGGAATCACGGCAAGAAACAAGAACGCCAACTCTTTGTTAAATTTGATGAAGTATTAAAAGAAACAGAAGGGGGGAAAAAGGAGAAACATTTTCTGCTGGCGTCTTGTCTGCTTAACACAACTCAATGAAGACAATTTGACACAAAAGTGGTTATGCATCCAGGCTAGGTAATGTGAAATAGGAGCACCGATGGGATGTAGATTTATAAACAGGCAGGGAAAAGTGATATTCTGTTGAAATGCAAATTCTTTGAGGGTTTTGTTCCAGAGGCATGCAGGGTGAAATTGGCCTTTAAACACATTGGCATACTAATGTCTGCAGGTGCCTCCACCTTCAGCCCACTCAGAATAACCATGGTGCCATAAATGGCTTCTGGTTCACAATAGCGATTCATACATTTGCATCAGACAGAATTAGACACGTCTCTGATGGTCTGTAAGGTGTGTCCATGTGCCTTTGTCTGCCGAATGGAGACAAAAAAGGGACTTGATGCATCAGGAAGTGTTGAGAACAGAAGCAGGTTTGTTTTGAGGAGGTGCTGAACGTATGTTCCATTTGCTGCACATGCTGGTTATTCCCCCTTTCTTTGTTTTTCATGAAGTTGAAATAAAACGGGGGTGTGCGATATGTTAGGCTTGCTTTTCCTGTTAATCAAAAACACTGATCTCATTGGTCAAGACAAAACGTCTTCTTAAAACCTTCTTAATAAATATTAGTATGGTTTCCTTTTTTGATCACTGACATTTATTGTATAATTAATTTTAAAGATCATATTGTCTGCTTTGCCACCTGGTGGGAAGCTTTACTTTTGAGAAGTGCTGTATAAATAGCCATCGTTGTTGTCGTCTTGTTATAAATCAGATTTTATCACTGTTTCAGTACAGACTTATACTACAACATTTAGCTTGAAAATGTCAATTTTAATCAATCAAGCATCATACAGTATTGGGTCTGTGTCGTGGCGCTCCGTCTGTAGATGCATATTTGTTCCATTGAGTCAGCTCTGCGATTGGCATTCAGTTGAACTCTCTGCAGGATTCCAGGCAATAAATATGGAAATGTGAGCATGAGAGCCACGCTCTCGTCTAGCTGCTTTTTGCAATATTGCACAGTTTAGTCAAGTATCATTTTAGCATAAACAGGCAGATAGCAAACAGTAAGATTAGAGCTTTCTAAATTGGCAACTACTTACTTCAACATGATCACTGTGCGACCATTTCACTCAGAAGAAATTAAACATTTCCCTTTTGCACAGTCCCGGTTACCTCAGTTTTCAAGTCATTCTACTAACAAATAGAAAATTGTCTACATCCACAGTCAGTGATATTGTCTGCACGCCCTCATTTTGTAATTTTTTTAGATTCAGATTTTTTTTTTAAAGACTTGTGTAAGGGAATAGAGCCCTGGGTGCTTGGCACAAAAATATCCCCAAATCCCTTTTCCCACCCATGGGCAGTGACACATGCTGTGACTAACCCTTTTCTGCGATAATGGCGTTAAGATTAGTGTACAGAAAAGCGTGTCCTCATAAATACAGTGTGCTAGTAAACATTAAACCAGTGGAAACTGTGTCAGATGAAGACATTAATACTAAAACGATGCATCAACTGCTTGATTAACATTATTTGTTGCCTCGACTATCGGGGTCCTGGGGAGATGTACTGATTTTCGAGGCTACCTGGGAAAGTGCCTGTAATCAGCGTCTGCCTGAGACCCAATCACTGCAAGAGGAGACGGTCTCAAAATACCATAAATGTGTTCTGAAAGCACAAAAAGCTGTTCAACCAAGCTGAAAATGAATGTTTAAGAGGAGAGCTGATGAAAGGGTACGTACTATATACAGTGGGCTTAACGTGAGTTGACTGGGGACATGAACTAAACCATGAAAGCTTCCCAGCACCATCAAGATTCTCTGAAAGGTTGAGAAGCTGGATTCTTTGACCTAAAAGACGTATATATAATATTTCCATTTTGCCATTGATTCTTTTTAAATTGCTATCGCAAGACAATTTGGGGTTTTTCTTCACCACTACATTGCATCAGGCCTTTGACCTGGGGAGTGTAAACAGATCTAATATCTTTTAAAAGTGATGAGGTTTCTCCGTTTACTCCGAATCGTTGATCAGCCAACGTGATAAACTGGAAAAGTTCAGCTTAGGTCATCATCCCATCACATTTTCAGCTGTGCGAGGACGATAAAATTTCCGGTTCAAGTGAAAATCTTGTTTTAATAGTTGTCTGGCATAATTTCACGGTGAGATAAAAATGTATTATAAACAGAGTGCGAAGGGGAATTTATGCCACGCTCTTTCCTTTCTATTTTTTACACTTCTTTTGCAAAACCTGAAGGTTGAAATGTGCTGAGTGAACAGGTGAAGTTTGGACAAAGATTACGGTGTTGATCCCCGGGTTAATGCTCCAATAAGGGAAACAAACAAGCTGAGAGTGACTCAAAAACAAGCAGGAGGAATCTTATAATGCCCATGTGAGAACTGCCTAATGCTCTGCACTGAACAGCTGTTACAGATAACTGACAGAAGCACTCAACAGAGCGGATCAGGAGATCCTGATTAATTTGTAACAGCTTTAGCCAAAATACATTCTGTCTACTTTAAAGTATCCCATGGGTGAAATGCGGCTCCGACTTGTATTCTTGCCGAATGCTTCACTATGTGAAATAAAAAGGCGCTGTGTAAATTTGAACACAGGAAGGGGGAAAAAAATACAAATTTACAATTATGTGTAATTTTAAAAGAAAATGCATGTGTGCAGTAGGTAGAAATAGGACAAATCGTCTCTGGTGCATCCAGTGGGTTTTAGAAGTCACGTAAATAGTAAATCGAGGCCACCTGCGTGCATCCTGAAGGTCACACTCAAGGTGAGTCAGTGTAGTTGCAAAACCTACACAACGAAGTCAAAGGAACGCCCGAAGCAACTCATGTTGTAAAATAATAAAACCCAAAACATAAAAAATATATTGATTCACCTTGTTTTTGGAACAAAGAAAACATGTAAACACGTTCTAGTACAAACGTCCTATATTCAAAGTTTAAAGCCATGTGAATGTGCTGCCAGGGAGGACACGTCCACCACCCAGTTTATTCACTTTATCCCCACACGTATTCTGTAAATGAATGAAGTCAAGAGCCGTCAGTGGACGAACAGCTCTCTTTTTTTTTTGTGTGTGTGACTGTTAGCTGATTATTTTTAGCTTCTATCCACATGTGGAGAAAAACGAGGGACTGTGACTGCGGCCTGCAGAAGAGGAATTATGCTTTCATACCAACACAGCGTTGCTCTTCGTCTTTGGGGATCCCAAATAAATTAGCCGGTTTCTGACAACCCATTTGTCCGAGTCCTTTGAGAGAAAACTGACCACACGTCGCCGTGAGCCCAGGGCTTTATCTGTGATCCTTTTCAATTTGTTCAATATGCACCTACTTATCAAACACATTAAACATTTCACAAAAGATATAGATTTTAATGAATTTATTATAAGCTAAAGTAAATTATGAGTGTCTGGGGGAAAGGAGTTTTACATAATTCAAACCCTGGATACACCAGAGGCTAACATCCATTTATTCTATTTATTTACACATTATTTTAACAATGTTTTTGCAAAAATCTACATTTGAAAAGCAGTGAATGAAAGATGATACTCTTATTACCTCTGTGAAGGCAGAGCAGGATTCTGTTAACAATTCAAAATTGATCTCATGAATGCTGAGTGTGGACAGCAGCATCGAGAGAGCCCGAGGCAGATGGATGTTGAAAAGTAAAAAGGGTGACTGAAAGCCACAAGCGTCACAAGACCCAGACATGAGGCAGGACTTGAAAACCCATAAAAACTAGATTTCTAGATTAGCAGGCTAAACTAAGCATCAACTCCCTACAGGCCTGTATATGTGTAACACGTAGCATGCGGGTGATCCTATCAGCGGTGATTTGATGAATATAGGAAAGGAAAAGAGAAAAGAATCAGACACGTGGTTGTTTGATTGATTGATATTCATTTTGCTTTAACTTTCCTTCATTATTTTGGGGTTAACTCCAATTTGATATTGGTGTCACAAAAAGAAATGAGAGTATGCGGTGTGCGTGCGCCACAGGGTTGATCTCCATGGTGACCGCGCTGCTCGGCACACTTTCTTCCTCTCAGGTCTTTATCGATTTATCGGAAAGGCCTGCTTTCTCTCGGGAAAACTCGAGAGTTCCCTCAGGACTTTTGAATGGATGGATACACGCTGTCGTTAAAGTGACAAGCAGCAGAGCACTGAGCATTGAACAAATAAAGCTCACTTTGCATGATAATCCATCAGGGGTGCAATAAATGAACGGCTCACTCTTACTATAAAACAAACAGCAGGTGCTTGACCACAGCCTGTGATAATTGGGAAAAAGTTCTCTAACGGTTTCCTCTGCAGTCATTGCTTTATTAAAGACCACACCGACGTGAACACGACACCAGAGAGTTGAACATGAATTATAGAACTACCACGGCATGTTTTTCCTGCTTTTTCCCACCAGACATTCAGTGCCGCTTTCCCTTCGAGTCCAATTTCTCTTTTAAAGCTGAGCTTCATCAAGCCCGACATCAGGATGCTCCCAGACAGCGCGCTCTGTTTCTCCACCTCTGGCTCTGTGCTTGGGAAGATTGGGAAGGGTACAAATCAGAGGCGGCATAAACAGATTGAATTATTGATCTTCTTGTGAAAACAAGTGTTGCGTCAGCAGCTGGGAAACAAGACGATTCAGCTGCGTAAAAGATTGGCACCCTGAAAGAGAATAATAATATTAATAATAATATTAGTTGAAGTTAATAGCACTGATGCAGAGGTTGAGCGTTACTGTAGAGCCAGCAGAGCTTCAGGACACAATGCAAAGGGGTCGAACCCGTGAGAAGACACTGAAGTCTCAACACTTTTTTTTTTAGTTTAGCTGAATTCATCCTTCATTGGTACGCAGCCGTGTTCGTGATGACGCCACTTACGTGCTGACTCTCTCGTCCTGCTAACCGTCTGGTTTGTTTTTCTTCCCCGTCTTGCATCTCCCTGCTTGACATTTCTTCCTTAATCTTGAATGTACATTATTTGACAGATCTGTTCTTTTTTTTTTGCTTTTCTCTTCTCGTTTGCATTCCCGTCTGTGCCGCTGCACCTGTGTATGTTTCACGAGCAGCGCTTTCAGTGTTTTGAACACGTGCCATTTCAATCTACCCAGAGACACCTGTAAAGATTTGTTTCAAGTGGCCAAAATTAAAGCTTTGTCACGTCAAACAAATTTCAACTCGGTCAAGAAAAGTATTCGTGCACCATCCAGTGCTTTCATTTGGACATTGCGATGCTCAAGCGCACTCCGATAGGGCAGAAATATAATCCTCCGGCATCCTTTTGAACCATCCGGTGGCTTCAGGCAGGCACAACATTTGTTGGTTTGCTACTGAGCTAAACCTCCCTTGAGAGAGGAATTGTCTTTGTGGGAACGGTTGACTCGCTTGTGCCCACCTGTTAAACTGCTACGACTCCATATCCCTTGTTATTTTTGTTTTACTAGTTTGTTTGTGATATTCCTGACTGTCTTCTCCTAATTCAAGTTAATCTTACAGCTGCATTGCTCTTTAGTAGGGACACTTCTTAGCATTGGAGACAACGTGGGTATTGTGCATTGTTGCAGAAATAGTTGTATATTATTATCTTTACTAGTCACTTATTGATACGAACACACTTTAATTCAGTTTCAACAATAAATTCAGAATCATACACATACAATTACTGTAAGCCCAAGTGCTGCACAACTTCAGTAAACAGACAAACACACGAAGGACGACGTAGACAACAATAGAACATTAAAAGAACGATGCATAAAGACCAAGATGAAGCCGTGTTGTTCTGAGAGGACCGGAGATGGGGACCAGTTCCACAGTGTAACGCTTCTGATTCTCCCCAATCACTAATCGCAAATAAATTACGTTTCAGCTGTGATTATAGGAAACGTATCCAGGTAATGCAAGCTAAGGTCTATTTAGGAGATGGTGCTGAGCTGCTGCAAACCCGCAAACAGCTCAGCACTTGTCACCCGATGCAGAAACCCCACTACAGTTGTACAAACAGGTATATGTCAAAATGCATTGTTGCTCAGATGGTTGAAACCCGTGATTGTTCTGTAATCACTGTATATTCTGTATATCCTTTCTTTAATGTGTGTATCCATTTATCTCATCCCTATTTTCATTTAGCTGTACGTCCTCTTAAAAGAACAATTCACCGTTAATGAACTGTCACATTTCTTTTGCCTTTTAGGTATAGTCTAGGTAAAGTTAGGTATAGTCCCCCCTTCGTTCAACTGTTTATCTTTGCATGTATATTAAATATAAAGTAATACATATCATTAAAGGGGAAATTCTTAGAGAACGCAATTAAAAAAAAACATCCCCATAGGACCAAACTGCCCTAGAAAGAAAGATTCCTTTTAATGGGACGCTAGAGACAGTGAAGTGTGGCCCCTCAGTGTAACATGAAAGAAAGAAAGAAAGCCCCTTTTTGATGACCTGTCAAACACGAGGGTCCACAAGGGCCGAGCAGTCGGGAGGTATAAATCCGGCGCTGCTTTTCATGTATGATGCGTGTGCCTTTGGTTACCTAGTAACTCTCCTCTCCATCTCCCAATCGGCGCTCCGGAATATCGAGCCGGGGTCGCGCCGCGCGCTCCCGCGAAGCTCGTGTTGAGCCGAGGAGTCCAGGCAAAAAGCACCAAGACGCTCCAGGACGCGGAGGAGAGCTTTCTGCTGGAAACACTAAAAAAAACTAATAACTATATAAAAGAAAAACAACAGCGCGGGGACGTTATGAGGAGAGGAGGATAAGGAGAGACTGCTGCCGCCTCAACGGAAGGTCATTCCCGCAAAACACAAGCAGTGCGCACACTGTGGACGGATATTTGGAGTATACCCGACCGCAAGTGAACAGCCCGAAACAGTGAAACATTGTCCCGGCTCTCGTTCTCAGAAAGGCAAGGCATGTGGGGGGATTTACATCAGGACCAGCCAGGTGAGTCATTTCATGGTACTTGGTGAGCAGCGGGGGAGAGAAAATCTCCGGGATGAGTTCTGAGGGAGACGCGGGGGGGGGTGGGGGGGGGGGGGGGGACCGGGCACATCGGGGCTACTTGGTATTCCTCTAATATATTTTCACCCGTAAAGATAAAGAGTGACATGTGTATACGTCATTTATATACATTTATGGCGCTACTACATCGACGCGCAGCGCGTTTCAGCCGCACGAGGCACGTCGGCTCAGCCTCCGAAAACCAATTTGGATTATTATTTTCTTCGCGTGTGTGTGTGTGTGTGTGTGTGTGAGAGAGAGACTTGAACGTCCTACCTAGAGTCTCATTAGAGGCAAGGAATGTGGACGCCGGATGAACTGTGTGTGTGTGTGTGTGTGTGTGTGTGTGTGTGTGTGTGTGTGTGTGTGTGTGTGTGTGCGTGTGTGTGCCTGTCTCCTATACCCACGCTGCCAGATGTGACGTGTTGAAACTCTGCACTGATGCAGAACATCAATAATGTGACAAATTGCTCAGAGCACTTGTTACTTGGGCATAAAGACATCTTGTGTGTGTGATGGAGCAGCAACGCGCAATTCTCCCTCACATGTTCATTTCATACCCCCCCCCCACCTCCCCCCTCTCTCTCTCTCTCTCTCCCTCTCTCTTTATTTCTCTCTCTCTCTTTAAAGCAGATGAAATAGCCCTGCGACTTACTTTAGGCAAATGCAATTTGCGAGTTCTAAAGTTGGAAATGCAACAGAAGAATTGACTAAATCGAATAGCGCCGGTTAGATGAGATTGTGTGTGTTTAATGAGAGCTGCATCCGGCACCAGTTTGCTGCAGGTTATCTGTGCCGACGAGCTGCAGGATCAACAGCAGGCATACCAGGGAATCCCCATTTCCCTATCCTGTTTTAGACATATATTGCTTCTTTTTGGGGGGTAATGGGTGAATAAATAACCTGCTCAATTTTAAAGTCACAATTCATGGGGTCCATTGATATTTCTTTGTCATAGTAACACCAAGAGTGCGCTTATTCCCATGGTCCTCATGTAGCAGATTACAACGCTACCTCCTTTCACCATTGATCTTTTGACTTGTTCCATAAGTGCGCTCCTTCCGTGGTAGTAAACAACCTTACTTTCCCATCGCTCTTAATTCCTGTGACAGCTGCAGAAACCGCACACACAAACGGCTCGTGGAGGGAGAGAGGGTGAATTCAAAGCACGGTGTACTTTCTCCCCATCTTGAAATTGCTGGACACATGGCAGAGGCAGAGGAGATAAATGGTCTCATTGTAGTCGACGGTAGAGAGAATAATTAACTGCGAGAGTTAAGTCCCAAAAAAGGGGAGAGGGAGAGAAAATGTCAAGCAAGAGTTGTCATGGTGATTGTTTGAATAAGCATTTGGGAAGTGATCCGGCCTTTTATTTGGCACACTAAAGATGACAGACGCCCTTAATGGGTGATAATAACGTGGTAGCGTACCATTACTAGTTTTTTGTTGCACGCATTTAGAAACCACCGTGTCAAATTTGATTAGCACTCCCTGGATTTGGTTTTCGCCGGCAATTTGCGTTCATTCATATTCTATGCGATATCGTATGCGAAGGATTGTGCACGCCGCTGCCGCTGCTTCAGCTGTTTATGAATTCTCTCCCTCTCTCTTTTCTCTCTGGCCCTTTACACTTTATATTCCGGTCCAGCAAAGTGCTATTTTTCAAGTTCCCTGCTGTTTTAATATCCATTTTCTCTCCTTTTTTTCACCCCCCTCTTCTCGTTAATTTCCTGCGGTTGTACTCGAGCTGTTTAACAATCGCGGCCGCTAAAACCAGAGCTTTCGCCTCGGAGAACGGTTGGAGAATATTTACAAACCCGCTGAAGGTGCTCATTAGCCGTACACGTCGGACTCGGAGCCTCGGGGGCCAACGGGGGGCGGGGGGGGGGGGGGGGGGGGGGGGGGAGCGGACAGCATGTGATCGCTGACAGACGCACACAAAGTGCAGCACTGAGTCCGTTGTTTACCCTGTGAGTCTCAGGGCCGCTGGAGGAAAGCTGCTCGAGACTCCTCCGTCTGCCTCAAAGGTCAGCCGGGCTCCGTCCTGACCTGAAGTGAATACACCCGAGTGCGCCTTGGCCTGACTTAACATGGACGAGGCGCTCATTGGCCCGGGAGCCCGCTTGTTTTTTAGCCTTCGCAGGCCTTCTTCCCCGCATCGGCCTCGTTATTGCGCCGGCATCCGGGACGTGTGTGTGGACGGGGAGGCGCGCTCGCTCCTCCGTGTGCGGGCAGAGAGGTGTGCTGTTGCACATACGAGGGAGGACTGCGGAAGGTTATTTGTGTGTTTTTCGGATATTCTTCATCGTGTTTGACGTGTTGTCTTAGAGGCAGCAGGAGCAGCAGCTGATTAATTTCCCAAATGGATACCTGTGACCTTCTGGAAGTATGTCCCATCCGTATCCCACATCCCAAGTCTGTCTTCCTCTTTCCAGACTGTTTGCACTACTTTGCAACGCGATACTCACGATACGATAATTTGGATTTAATGGATATTAGATTTCCCCGCATTTCCAATCAAACAAAACGTATTTTTAAGATGTAGCGCGTAGGGATGTCTTACGTAGGAGACACGTGTGTAGACTTCCTTTCGTGTCGGTGCAGGAGAAGACATTTCTTTCCTGAGAGAAATCGGTTCTAACGCTACCACTTAAATGTTAATGATTTAAGTCCCTCGGGTTTTAAATTGGTCTCAACAAAAGCCTATTTGAAAGGCGTCACACCGTGTATCGCAATGTGTCAACTGAGCTCTTTCATAGTTTTACCACAGGCTCGGATGTACAGCGACTAATGATGGACGATAAACGTGTCTCTCAAATCGTATTCACGAAATTAAACCACACCTCTTGTCGTACAATCACAAACAATACACCGTGAATGTTTGTGTGTCCTTGGAAACGAGCAACATTTCACGCGATGTGTCCTATTGCTTTTAATAATGAATAAGACATATTTGTTAAATCTGTGAGAAAATAGTCTTTGTTTGACTAACAAAACGGTTTTTGGCCTGAGGCGGCAAGATATGCCTCAAGTCTACTGCACATAACATATTTAACAGAGATTTTCCATTGTTCACGGCCCAAAAACATCTCCCCTGACTAACAGGTTTCCCTGCCAAAGACCAATGTCTGCTTAGTAAACACGATTCTTTTGGACATCGCCGCTCCAACTACAAAGCAGATGTCACACAGTATGTCGTCACTCACGGTCTGCCAGAAGTTTTCTAATGATTATTTATTTATTAATTTTCAAATTCACACTCAATAATTCACAGTCGGAGGACGAAAGCCTGCTGGGTTGAAATCAGGGACGAGGAGCTGTTTTCAATTGTTGTCCTTTTTAAAGGGGACTTTTTAAAAATGCATCACAGAGAGACAGAGATGACGGCAGGCGGGCTGGGGAGGGTGAGGGTGGAGGGGGGGGGGGGGGGGGAGAGAAGGGGGAGGCTGCCATGAGAAGGAGAACGGCGCTCAGATGCAGCGCTGTACTGAATTGCATACGCTTGGATCAGGATGAAGCTCGGCTCATTCCATTCATGTCGAACGTGCAAACGACATGAAGGACCTTTTTGAAGTGGCGTACGGGGGGGGTCGCGCCTGTAGGTTGGTTGACGCTCCCATCGATCGTGTGGATTTCTGCGGCCCTGCGTCTGCTGTCCTCTGAAAGTCCGCCTGTGCAGCTCGCCGTCTCATTTGAGTTTTACATTTTCCGTCAACGAGAATTTAAGGTAAGTTTGAAAGGAACAAAGAAACATTCCGTCGGTACCTTTTGCGGCTGACAGGTGGCGTGAAGCCGTACCTGTTTGTTTACGAATAGTTCCCTTTAATCCAAAGGATTCAAATTGCATTTCATTCCGCCTAATCCACCTTGAGAACCGACAGACAAGTGACAGGGAATCAACAGTCGATTGTTTGGTCAAACAAACGATCGCTAAGCCGCCTTTCGCACCTCATTTTCCTAACGTGGAGTGAGCATTGTGTGGGTCCGGCAGGACGCAGAAGCACGGGGCCGTCTAATTCATGGGGTAAATGAGTGAAGATAAGGCCTGAGTCAGTACCTCCAGCCTACCACAGATCCCCAGGGGCAGGCTCTTAAGGAGCTTAGTAAAAGCCTGTCGTATGAAGACATGACATGGAGCTGGCTAAATGGGCTACGTTGGAGTGTCTTCCATCAAGCTAATATTCATAAATGGGTCACTGTCGTTCGAGCTTTAATCCCATTCAATGTATTCATTCTCGGTTATTAATTCAGAGTTTCAGGACAATAAGGCACCGGGCGTAAGAAAGGTGCAAGGATGTGTGAGCGAGGCTTCAATGCAACTGCGCACCAAACTTAAGAAAACCTTCGGGCTCACTCGTGAGACCCGGTTGCGTAAGAGTCTGAGCCACCGAATCAATAATGAATGCTGGACTAACCGTAGTAGAGGAACAAGGAAGAACTCCTCCAGAGTCACTGGGTCAAAGACGCAGGGGAAAGATTCCGGGGCTTTTTCGGTTTGTTTGTTTACTTCCCTCGCTGCTGCACACTTTTTTCGTTAATTTTCTCAAGGCGGCGGCAGCACGTCCGTGCTGCTGTTGAGAAATCACCGACTCCGGTTTTCCTGCCAGAGCCGCTAAAGGCCGCGTCAGGTCCTCCTGATGCATGTGGGGCCGCGGGAAGCGCGAGGCTCGGTGACAGATAGGACGCGCGGACGTGTGTGTTAACCTCATAATGCTGACAGATTACAGATTTAAATATTTTAAATCTCACGGCGCAAATGCCGCTGGTGATGAAGAGAGTGGAAATAACTGCAGTAATGCAAGAGATTAATAGAGATCCTTCCTCACTCTCACACACACGGACACACATACACACACAGGGGCTCAAAACACACACAAACCCCTTTACGAGTAGTCACATCTATTACATATACTCTTTTATACTCCAAACTGTTGCTTCTTTTCTTTCTCCATTTTCAATTGTTGACCATTTGTGATGAGATACTAGATTTAACCAAGTCCGTGTGGAAATTGAGTCCAGCGGCTGTGTAATGTGTAATTTCAAAGGGAAGTCGTAAATAAAAGGGGAAAGCATTTATTTATACCTTCCTTTTCAGTTTTTTTTTAGTTTTTAGGCGGAGTCTCTGCTGCGCCTTTCACGTGCATTTCTGACAGTACACGGAGAAAGCATTAAGCGGGGATGTGACTTGTTGAGATATTGCCTATTTGGCTTGCTAAATTGGCTCCTGAGGATCCAGGCGAGCAGATGAAATTATTATGTCTATCATACCGTAAATGCAAAGCCCAGTCAACAAAAGGGGACGTCAAAACTCTCACACTGCAAACATAACCCTCTGTGGAAAAGCAAATGGGCATTTTCCTCTGCATTTTCTCTATTGATTGAGCTGTTGTGAATTCTAACTCTTTTGTTGAATTGTTTCAACAATCCCCAGCCTTTTTCGGGCCTCACAGTAAATTCTTTAGGAACATGAAATCAAAGAAATACTGAAATGAAATAATGATGAGTGTAAACTACAGTTCTGATGACCCGAGGAGGGCTCTTTCACGCCCCCGAATAGAGAAGAACTGTCCTTGGCTCAGTTGTAGCCACATCTCACTTTCAGAGACTCTGACGTGCCTAAAGGTATTGAGTGTGTTATGGCCCTTTAATGGATGTCCTCTGTGTTCTGTGGTAGTTGTTGTAGTGTCCACTAGTCTTAATAGTTTGGCAAGATTAAAGCCGTACAGATCAGTAAATAATAAACAACTAAATCTTTTTAGTAGTAATGCATTTTACAGTGTGAAGCATTTAAAAGGCCCATAATCGCACTGTAAAGCCTCCACCTTAATAGGATGGGCCCAGCTTTGGGATTGGTTTATTTTGGTGCTTACATGTAGACCTGCTCCTGACATATCTCTCGCCAGCTTGGCATCGCCTCCTGATAGCCTTTGAGGACGGAAAAATACCTCCATCAAACTCGGGGCCCATCTGTGCCCGCATTCTTCCCAAACGCAGCCGCTCTCAGCAGTTGTAGCTTTCTGCCAATTATTCCATCATGATGCCATCACGTTGTGTAAGAACAGGCTCCAGGAAATTGACTTGATAATAATCTGACAAAATTACCATCGAAGGAAATTAGACTGGGGAATTTTCTGTGTGTTGTTTTTTAAAGGCAAGATACACACTTTGCAAAGCTCTTGGAGCTTATATAATAGAACACGTAGCTCATTGATTAGTTTCGAAAGTGTGAGTGTATCCATGTCAAGCTTTAAAATCCATGTTAAATGGTTTATTTGATCTAATATGTTCCCTTTGAATTGCTGCATCTCCTTATATTGATACGAATCCCGTTTCACCTGAAAATCTGGGTCATTGCAGAAATAGCCTCGTGACTTGCTCTGCCGAGGCAGCAGGTCTGATGAATTAACGGCTGCGGGTCGCTGTAACGTTTGAGTGTGAAAGTGAGGACGGGGGCAGCTGCTTGAGAGTTTGATGCATTTCTTTTATTTCTTTTTTTTGTATCTAAGTTTTGTTTGTGAGGAGTTTGGTGATGTGGGCGATCGCATAACACTAGAGGGATCCTTAGGCACTTCCCTGATCCTTTAAGAAGCACAGATCTGAGGGTTTATGCTAAAACTGCCCAAGTAATACGCCCCAAAATCCGTGATCACATATTATTTGTAGACTATGAAAACTATGTGGGATGCCGTTTGAAACGTGATCTTTAACAGGCTGTTTTTTTTTTTTAAGTCCTGGAAAGTGACGCTTTCGACAGGAAGGTGGAATTCTGACGAGAGACTCCAAAGTTGTAGTTTCTCTCATAGGACCTTTCAGCAGGTTTAAGTACAGCCGTTGAATGACATAATAATGGTGGGCAGTTGGCTCCTGAAGCTGAAGAGTGAAATGATACCGTTGGATAGAAACGGTTCTCAGCGAGTAGCCGGAATGGAGCGGGGATCAGAGGGGATAAGAGTAAGGACGGGAGGAAGAGTTGAGATTGAAAGGAAACAAGAGGAAAATGGTTAGGACGGAGAAATGTAAGCCTGGATAAGCCTTTTGACAAGTAGGCTGTGGGCTGGAGAGAAAGCCAGTCAAACTCAAATCTGTCCAGGTTTGTTTTATTCATTCTGTGGACAACTACAGCTTAAGTATCTGTTTTTTACACAGCGGTACACAAACAGCAAGCCGAATGCAAATGCTAGACCAATTGTATTCAACGCTTCCCTTTTATGTGAAGCTTTTTGATTGAGGCAGAACTGCCTGCCATGTTGGAAATTACTAAATGATTCCAGGTCTTCTGACACCGCAGAATCGACTGGCATTCCTATCTCTTATTCTCTTTAATCACATCCACTTTCAAACCAAACCTGCTTCACATACATCCATGCATTTCAAATTCAACAGAGGCCCTAAATCCAAAAGCAAACCGCGACATAAGCATTTACTGTTGAAGCGTTTTGGTAGCCTGGCACACGCTAATATGTTAAATAATGGAATGTCAAATGGACAGATTTGCTATTACTGCGGAAGAATAACAACTTACTAAGGATATTAAATTGACATTCTTCTCTCTCTTACTGATTTATATCACCTATATTCTCTCTCTTAATGATAGATGTCTCCCAATTCAACAATGGGAATTTCCAGAATTGAATGGAGAAAATGTATTTGGGATTTTACTTTGCATCCTAAACATTACAACATTCTTGAGCGGGACTGCATAATTGTTACACGTAATCTTACTCGATTGGCTATTGAAATAACACCTCAAGCAGAGTCATTATCCGGCGTACACACTCACAAACTACACTCCTCGGGGTCGATTCTAATGATACCCATGTGATTTACCCAGCAGATCAATGATCAATGTGTAAAAAAAGAACCCAGGACTGACCTAACAAGCCCTGGCTTTGCCTGTTTCCCGCTGGGCTGTTGGAAAGGAGACATTGAGACGCACGAATGAGGAAATCTGATCACAAAAGATGTCGGTAATGTGACATATTTCTTGGGGGATAATTGTACTTTGTGTCCCGGTGGCCCACTTTTCCTTCGTATTGATGCTTTGCTGCACAAGAATGACAAACGGCCGCATAACATGTTAAGCTCTTTTTTTTTTTTGCCATATCCATTAGCAAAAACAGTTCAGAGCTGTGGATGAGAGAGCAGAAGATCCTCCATTAAGGAAATGTTTACTCTTTTCCGTTGAATTGTTCAGCACTGTTTGAAAGGTCTTATCAAATTGGGTTAATGAAGATCCCCATTTTCCCTTTCAATCTAAGCCATAAAACCCTAACCCACACAAAAAAAAATTAAAAAACCAGTATGCATATAGACATGGATGAAGTGGTGAATGGCTCATAGAGGATATATATGTAATCTTGAGGCACCAGGGCTGACTCAAACCCGACTCAGAGCCGCTGTTGCGGAGAGAGGCCCAAGGACAGTAGCACATTTTCTAAATCCCTAGTAGACACAGAAAGTTAAGACAAGCAGTGCTGCAATAAAACAAAGCCCGACCCATTTATCTGAGCATCCCACACAACCCCTGTTGCAGCTTCCAGGCCCCGGGCATTCACAGCCACCAAATCTTCTGGCAGCCACTGCCGCAGATATTGACAGGAAGAGCGAGAATCCCACCAAGGAATTCTGAGCGGGAGGGGCTAACTTCCCAAAACATGAGCTCTCCATTGATGCAGCACAATCAAACACCCAAAGTGTATGACGTGAAACAGTACGCACCATAATCACTTTGTAAATTGCGGGTCATTGATTTTTGCTCTTTCCCTGGACTTGTCCAGCAAGTATCTTGTGCTACGTGGCATTAAGAGTTTATGGATCGTTGGATGGACAAAGCCAGGTCTTTGATGAGCATCTGTACTCTCCGGAGACGGGACGTGGTCGACATTCCATCAAGAGCAAAAATGCTTGTTTGAAAACAAATAAAAACAAGGCCCTTCTCAATATTACATCTAAAGCGCTTAATCCTGCAGAGCTCTCCTCTTCCACTGAAGACCTTTTCTTTGTATCCATCACATACGGATGTCCTTTGTGAAGTATGTCTGCATATCAAGTTGCTGATGCAAACTTCTTGAGTTTTAGGGTAATCTTCACCATCGTGCCCTTCTGTAGGTCACTGCAGGGTCCACAAGTGAAAAGAAGACTTGTGCTGCGATAGAAAAGAAACTTCACACTATTATCAAATGTTTTTTTTTTCCTTCCTGAAAGCATTCCTCTTCTCTCATGCAGGCAAGCTTTGATTGGAAAAAAAAAACGGATTCTACTCCGGCTGAGTGAAAACTGTATCTCGATTTATCGCCGCATTTTTAGCCAACTAATAAAACGTGGAAAAACACGCACTCGTAAACTCAAACTGAGACACAGCCATGCACGCTTTCTGTTCACCATAGGGGTAAATATTGGTAATATGTGATGTGCCATTGTAGCTCCGAGGCCTTCGCTTTCAGTGGGTATGAAAATTGCGGCAGGGCCTTGTAGTCACATGGAAGGCAGAGAGACACTTTCATTGCTGTGTTTGCTCCTCGCAGAAGCTCCGAGGCTCCTCAGCTAGAAAACGACAATGGCCTCGTTGTTCCGTCATCTGCGTTCATGCCCGGTAAAAGGAACATAATCCCCCCCCCCCTCTGCCAGATCCTGCTCGTTGCCTTCATATCGGCACAGTTCAGGCACAGAGGAATAGTTTTTCAAAGTGTCACCGTTTAGGGCATGGTTTGGATGTCAGCTGCTAAATGAATAAATAATGTGCCCTCAAGTTGCATTTGATGTAGTGGGATCTGATCCGATATGACTCTTCACTCAAGGTAGCTAACATCCAGATGTTAGAGGCAAAGCTTTCCCCCCCCCTCCCCATCCCCCCTCAGGTTGTTAATGAAACATGGAAACAAGAACATTACGAAGAATTAAAAAGAAATGACGCAGATGGGGAGAAGTTGTCTCGCGAGTTCAAAATTGATTTGAAATGTTACACCATACTGTGAGTACGAGTTCATGCAGTATCTACAGTATGTGTTGTCATTGCTCAGGGCTCCTTCGCTGCAAAGCAGGGACAGAATAGGAAGCGGAGATACAGTTGTGGCCCATAGTTCCTAGTGTGTGCAGTTTTTGAGGAAGAGCAGACAACCCCAGGCCAGATTTGCCTCCAGTGTTTGGATGTGGCCTACTTCTAAGCGTGCAGTCATTAATGTGGTGTTCTACTCTGTTTAAAGTACACAAGTGGGATTTTAATCCAAACCCTTAGCTCTGTATGCGGAGTGTCGTTGCTGAGTGGTTTCCTCCCACTAAACTCTGTGCGGTAGTTCACCGAGTCAATGTGCCGATGACGTTCAGGTAACCTGGATCTTTTTTTTTGAGCACCCTATATGTGTGTGGCGCTTCGCTGCACACCCTCGGCAAGCCGCAGTGTCTGAGGATGTGTGTGTGTTTGGTAGTGGCCTACTCTTGTCTCATGGACTTTGCGGTGCCCGTGTGTGTGTCTGAATAATGCCCTGCAGGAGACACTCTTAAGTGCAACGTCTACGACGCAGGCGTCAGCAATAATATCAGGGCAATCGCTCCTCTCCTCTCTCCTCCGTGTGCAATGGCATGGGGTATATTACAAAATTAGAACTCATGAATCACAGCCACAATGTTTACTCAATGTCATGGCACATAGATCTGTGTTTCGGGGTACCAGCATGCCATCAGTCAAAAGCTGGAAAAGGGGGGAGGGGCATGGGTGGGTCCCTGAGCGCAGTGTTTTGGGGCTCCGCTGAGAATCTTTCGCCAATTTTTGGCAATAGTGAAACGCGAACCGCAAACGTTAGTCCCAAACGGAGCTTGTTTGATGTGAAGGCTGATGCCCTAACACAGGGGGGGGGGGGGGGAGGGGGGGCAGGGGGGGTAGGTAGGACTCGCTACTCCCCATCGTAGCAAATAGATCTGTGCATTTCCCAAAAGATTGAGGGTGGGGGGAGGGGTGGAGAGGGGAAGCAGTAACAAAAGATGCATTACCTAATAGATTTGGCAGAAAGGCAGAGTTCAGGGCGGCCTGATAAAGCTGGGTTACAGTACTTCAACCAATCAATCACTAAGAACACGAGCCAATTTAGGAAGAAGCCTGACATTCAAGATAGGCTTTCAGACAGGATTAGAAATGGTGAATGGAGGGTGGACATGGCCACGGTGAGCCCAGAGGACGGAAAGCGTTCCCTCCTCCATGTGTGATATTGAGGCACGTTTCTCCTCCGCCCCACTCAACCAATCCCACAGCGCTGCGTAGTTGAAAAGTCATCCACATCCTGTCTGCCTGGCCTTGCCCCTCAGTTGCACAGATGCAGATGAGTTTCAGTAACAAGACAGCTTTGGTCGCTTCCGTTGTTTACTGCCTCCCTGCGACAAAGGGCACTGTCATTTAAAATGTCCCCCGAAGCTCATTATCATCTGGAGTCTCCGGCCTTACTAATAAAATCTAGAATATCAATGTGAACTCGTAGTAGAGCGAGGAAGACGGCTGCTTTTCTAAATAGGCAACTGGGAGATCCAAAAAACAGCTGCTTTCTTTGCCTCCAGGACGACGTTCTGTTTTTATTTTTACCCCGCTTAACCAACGCTGCGGTCGGGTTTCTAGCGCTTCAATATTTTGACACCCAACTCAAGTCAAAATGTCTATATAAATCTGACTGTATCTTCCCAATTTTGAAATGAATTTAGCTGTTTACCAAAGTTTTAGGATTCCCTGAAGGGATATAGCCGTGAGCTTCAGCCCTGTAGTCCTGGATCATTGGAGAAAACAGCTTCAGGCTGCGATGCCGCTGGAGAAAGGGGAAGTTCAAACGTGGGGAATGATATCATCTCGCTAATCCCTCCACATCTCCTCTAAATCCACCTCGCTGCGCCTCTGAATGAGCCATTAGAAGGAGGTATTAAGATGTTAATGCTTAAACCGCATTTCCATTTCCGATTGTCATATGTTGTAGATGTTGTGTTGATCAAACGTCCTTTAAATGAAAGCAGTCACGATTCAATTTTTCATCATATTGGTAGCTGTTTATTTAAATGTATGGCTCCGCCGTCTCTCCTGTTGCAATAAATAAAATAAAAAAACAATCAGGTTACGTTTTACAGAAAGCCCTTCTCTGAAAGAATTTCCATATAGTAGTTCGGAGTATTAAAGGGCTCCCAAATGACTACACACCTCATATTACCGGCTGAAAGCGGCCATGTGGCGTGGCATGTGTGCGCTTGGTTTTTGTTTACTCTGAAGATGAAGGTCACCCCCTCATTAGTGCTGCGGCCTCCTGTTTTTGATGTTGTGATATACATAGTAATCAAGTGTGGCTCACATTGCTGTTTACTGTTGACCTTTAGTTAAAAGCACATCACTGTGGGGTCGCTTCGAAACTTAATTATGCCCCCATAAAACTTCAAGCATCATGTACAGGGGACAGACCTCATTTAATCTGTTGTCATTAGGCTGCAGCAACCCTGTGCTCCCTCTGCAAATAGGGCCCACACCATAATGCTCATGAATCCATTACGCCTGTTTTTATATAAGAAAATAGACGCTGAGGGTTTTGCTGTGTCAAGTGCACTCGTGTACAACTCGGCTTTCAGCTATGTGCGCAGAAATCCTGTTTGTCACACAACAATACACTTTGGCAGCTCTCACTCCGCAACTACCGAGCATTTGCATGTCAATAGCATCATGTCATTTTGGCATTTGTGAATTCTCTGAAAGGGAGCCAGGTAGTGTGGTGCAGGTCTCTAAAGGGAAACATCAGAATATTGTGTTGGGCAGTTGTTGGCTTCATTAACACTTTGATTTCTCAATATTCATCTTTGGACATTTAATCACAATTAAGCACGTTGCAACTCCACTTTAAATGTGTGTAACGTTTTAAAGCACATGCTTCAACATAAAAGGAGAAGCTACCCCACTTCTGTATGTGATGCAGCGCGCTGTTATACTTCTAGATCAGATGAAATGAATGAACTCCCCCTCCGGTAGTCTATCACCATATTTTACCTGAAATTAGAATAGCTCCGTGTTTGCACATTACTGTAACTGCTGCAAATGCAAAAGCACCTAATGCCTTATTACCTCATTAATTTCACCGGCAGCATGTGGGTCATGTCTCTGCTCGGTATGTATATTTTACTGTGGAGCCCTTTCATACTGAATGATGAAGCTGATGTTTCAATTTTCACCGAGAGTGGCCAACTACTTACCTTAAATTAAAGCTGTTATTTAGCGTATTAGGACATGGCAAGATTCATTTTCTCGGCACACTTACAGTACACATTGTACATGCTCACACACAGGGTGCGATTTGTAGGGGGGGATGGGGAGATTTCCCCCCCGCCCCCCTTTAGGTTTTACAGGACCCAATAATAAAACAACTAAATTAACATTAAAAGTGTTGCCATGTTGTGATGGGGACTAATCCACGGACCCGACAAAAAGGGCCTGTCTACCCTTTGCGGTTTTCTCCCTAGTTATGCAAGCTAAAAGTCACATGTTCTTGTCTATGAATAATAATAATATTTTTTGTCAAATCGCACTCTGCTCACACACACACAGACACACACATAAATTCACGAGGCAATTACATTTCACAGTCAAAGAATTCATTTTATCATAAAAAGAAATATATTATAATAATGATTTCAAATACTACTGGAAATGTAGATCTGAATTTTTCATCTTTCTCCGTAGATAACATAAATTAAAATGCAGTGGCTGGAAGTGGTGAATCACACACACTCATTGCAAGGCTTCGGTGCTTATTAAAATGGTGCATAGCTAACAGTCGTCCTCAGGATGATCAGCTCTCTCTTCAAAGGCCCGGCTTTGTGTGCTTTCTCAGGCTACTTCTGTTTCTGCTTTAGTTTCTTTAATGGGTGTAGCAAGATTTTTTTTTCTTCTCCCCACTGGGAATTGTCCATTGAAGATATAACTGCACTAAATTACCAACATAATTCCAGTTATTGATGTATATTGAATGTTATTAACTTCAAAGACTAAAATCTAAATCATGTCATCATCAGAATGACTCTTTTGATCCGGAGGAATTGTTTTATTCTCTGCTTGTTCATGTTCGTTGCTCTTAGTTGCATATCGACTTTCGATAGCGGCTCTTCAAATGGTTATTGAGGCCAAGGACAAGTGCATGGTCTCTTTAACCCAGAGGAGAAGGTCCATTGCCAGCCATGGGAGCTGATCCATCTCTGATGTTGCAATGCACTGCCAATGAACTTGAAACCCTGATTGTGAGAAATCAACCCCCTGTTGTAATTTATACCCACCAAGCCTCAATTAACTCACAACAAACCGTCAGTTGGACTCTATATGTTTGTCAGCTGGTAATAGCGGCTTTAATAAAATATCCCCACTCCCATCCCTGTGGTAGTTCTTAGGTCCGACAGACCCACTTGGATTGACGTGCATGGCACCGCATGTTCAGATGCATTACATGAAATGACACAGTTAAAGCGTTCAGTACAGATTTAAAATAGAAAGACTATTTTCTCAAACTATATTCCCATTAATATCAACCCCCAATCAATCATTGTAAATGTTAAGTGTGTTTTCTTTCCAGGCAGTAACTCTTGATAACCAGCTGCATGATGGGCTGCATTTTGTCCCAAAGAATACAGCAGGAGCAACACTCTCCAGTTCACATTTAAAGTGATTGTCATAAACTTTGATTGGCATTACGTATATAGTGGTATGCCAGCGCCGGTCAGGTTCCTTGCACTCGCCGGGAATTCTATAAGAGATGCATCCCAGAGGGCTCAAAATCCATCCTCCTTTCAACTGTAAGCCAGAAATTGATGTTAGTGCTGCGATGTTATACGTGCTGTCCTCACGTTGGAGGAGATGAGAGGAGCCGAATTCTCCATGGTAGGCTCGAGTATATCCTCTCTAGGAATTCAATCATGTTTCGCATGTTCTCCCGCATGTCTAATCAAATGTGTTGCCACTTCACAGTTGTGGGATGATATGACCTACCACACATTAGGTACAAATGGTGTACCTTTAAAATCAGCTGATCACAGACACTTGTGATGATGCGGTGGATAAAAAGGCCCTTTTTATATTTCTCCAATATGAAACACATAGAATCAAAGTTCTGGTCTACTCTTTTTTGTCCATTGTTGAGAGGGGTGTCTTACACCCTGTGTGAGGTCATACACATTGCTGTCATTGCAATTGCAAGGGATTTGAACTTTATTTCATGATATGTATTCGAAACGGTCCACTCGATTTCAACCATTAAATGCAAATATTTATAAATACAGGAAGGAATGTCTATATTAAAAGCAGAATTTAGTTTTCATCAAAAAGAATGCATATATTTTAGTTTACAGCTTAAAAACAAATAGAAGTGTGATGTTTTTCTTTAATTTAGCAATATATGGATGTTAAATACGGTTAAGGGGGAATTTTTCTTTGCGACTGTGCTGGTTCATATAGGCATGTTTAGACCTGCTGCATATGAAAAACTCCACAAGATAACTTTTAAAATCTTATGCTTTGTTAATATATCGAATTGCTAGCATCTCTGTGAGAGATGAGCTAAATGTGAAGGTCGGTTGCCAACAGTACCTTTCTTTTGGAGTTGCAGGTATTTGTTTTAAACAAATCTTCATTTTTACCTGCCCACATAAAAGGTCCGGGTATTACCAACGTTATTACAGTTCATACAAAAAAATTCTATCCAACATTTTCACTAAAAGAAAAACGTGGAGGTATAAAAAAAATGCCAGCAGGTCATCAAAGCTACTGAGATTCTGAGCAGACCAACATGCTTGGATCCCAAACGGTGAATGTAGATAAAGATATCTCCAAAATGTTTGTGTAATACTGATGTTGACATGTTACAACATAGCCTTTTTTAACAACCCATTTTTAGATAGACTCATCCTGTTAATACGTACTATTTCAATGCTCGACTCGTGCTGCTTCGTTTGCACCACGTTGGACGTGTGTTGGCAGGGTGATAGAAAAGGCTCACGAAACGCTTCGTCAAAAGAACAGATCCCTCCCTACAAACAGCAGCTGTGGGAGGGTGGATAATGAGTATGCCAAGTGTAATGCCTTAATGTGTTTACATACGGCTAGATTAGAGACGGACCCAATACTTGCCCCTGTGGTGCCTCAAAGAATCCCCGTGGGCTGCTTGAGTGATTAGCTAGAGGCTTTTTTTTTACACTAGGTGTGTCTAGTGGGATGCAGAAGTGTATCGTAAGTGTGAAGGAGTTTCTTTATTTCAGTACATATATATATATATATATATATATATATATATATATATATATATATATGTATGTATAAGCTCCACAGTCATTTTCCATCTAATCGAGTCAGTTTACTTTGATTAACATCCATATTCCCCCACATAATGTTTCAATTGTCTTATTACTGAAGCATAGAGGTGTGAGGATCGGCCACTGCCTCGGTTTTCCAGCTTCAGAACTTCAGAACTCTTCAAATCCGTCCCTATTATTTTAGTCACAAAGACCAAAGTCGTTTCAAGCACCGTCAGCAGTTAACCGAAATGCCATAATTTATTCACCGTGCGGCTTTTGAAATCGAACACCGGGAATCTGTCTTTATTTCGCCTGCCGCTCTCACCTCTGCGTGTTTCCTTGGCCGTTTGGCTGGTAATTACACTCACGGCAGCATTTATCCGGCAGCCAGGAGGAGGCGTGGAGACACACGGCTTAGCAGGCGGCCACAGCGGCAGCACCTTGATTCTTCAACCCTTTTCACCCTTTTCCTTCTTTAGAAATATGTCAACATCAGCGCAGTCAGAATGTGCTGCGTCTTTGTCCTTAAATTTAATGCCAAATCTCCCTGAGTAATAACAACTGCCCGGGCTCTGTCCCTGATGGAAAATAGTAAAGAAAAGGAAGAGTGAGCCCTCATCCCTTCACTATTGTAGCGCCACCGTTTCCCAGCAGGAGCCATTCGAAGCTTTGGTTTGATTTGACATTTTGTGAATGTTGCTTCTAAAACATGCCAATCCCCTTGGTTTAATGCTGGTGTGCTGTTGTTCGTCAGGCCCGGGAGCTTATTCACACAATGCGCGTGCGTGCGGCGCCGTGCACTGTGTGTGTACATTTATTATTGATTTCGCCGTGCCGAAATCCATGTTTGCCAATTCGAAATAAACACCTGTAAGCAGACGATACACAGATATATATTTCTACCCTGTTGACACGCAGAGGCCAGAGAGCAATCCTATCATGAGCTGAGCTTGCCTCAAAATGGAGCCTCCGCACTGATGTAGATTGGTGTCATTCTGGTGCTGAAACGGGGGGGGGGGGGGGTGCAGACTCTGAATCAAGTTTTAGCCGTCGCCTCTCACATTTTAATGAGTTCAGCCGAGGTACATATAGGTTTCTGTCTTCTGCTTCTCATCTTGTTGCCTGTCTCTTACTGTTTCCATAATGGCACTTTCAGCCTTTGTTATAACGCAGCGGCACGCATTTGTAATCAGTGATTACACTCTCTCGGGTCAGGGCGCCTCTCTTCTTTGGAAGGAAGATGCTCCAGAGCACTAATGCAGCTCTGTGAATGCTTTTGTTGCGGTCTTACAACAACAACAACAACAACAACAACAACAACAACAACAGTGGCGAGAGTCAGAAACTCCATCTACCCAGAACTCTTATGGGTTCCTTTCTTAGGAAGGAGTACCGTTGGTTCTGTGCTCAGACTTTTATTGCTATGCACGGATCTCTGCGCTGCGGGAGAACAAAGGGTCTTCTGCAATATGCACGGCTCTGGGCTCGGACCAGGATAAAGATGAATAAAGCCTATCCTATTTTCTTCTAATTGTTGGGTCTGTAGAGGGACAACTTGCGAGTTGTACTGATGCCGTTTCCTTTTCAATAGCGGCGCATAGGCATTGGAGCAAGCAGAATCCCACATGGCATGTGAATCTGGGACCGGAGAATTGGGGAGCACTGTGTTTAACGGCCTGTACTTGGTGGAGTGCTGTCTGGTATTACGGGCTAATAACCTCCCTTAGACTCAGCACCTCACTCCCCCTCGTCTCTCCTTCTTCTCCCCTCCTTCTCTCCTCCCCCACCTCCATCGCCCCAGTTGTATTTATTACGGGTTGCAAGGCCACGGTGATGAGACGATCAATATTTCCGGGATGATGAGGGAGAACCCGTGCCATTTCTCCCTGCCCCCCCCCCCCCCCCCCCCCTCGTTCCTCCCTTGGCAGTGCTTCAGCAGGTAGAGAGATCAAAGCAGAGAGGACCTCTGAGGTGCTGTTGGAGGAGAGACAGATGAAGTCCTCTGTGCTGTGTGTCCTCTAAACACGCGCACTTCATCACGCTGCCCCACGTCCTTGCTCTGTCCCGATTAAAAAAGTTTGACCTGACGTAGTTTATCTCGACAAGAATTAGTGTTATTACACGTGTTCTGAGGCTGTGTGTGCGGATTTAAAGTACGCATGGCTTTAGTTAAAGTTGAAATTGAAAATGGTGTTTCTTTGGGGAATACCAAGATGCCAAAAACCTCTTTCTCGATTAAAGGGAAAAAATACATAAAACTTGTTCGCAACTGTATTGTGAAGTTTGAAACAAGTAGAGTTTGCACGTTAGATATTGTGCCTATAACATGAATGTCAAATGAGTAGTATTTATATTATCATTAAATATCCATGTATTTATTTTATATTCTGAGAAAATTGTGATTCAAGGTTGGTCCTCTAAATTGGGCATTTTGTATTGCTGCTATAATTAACTATTGTTGTAAATCAATTAATTTCTGTCATTATTAATTGCAGTTTTTGTTAACAATATTTTAACATTTTTAGAGAAATAGCTAATTTAAAAACATGCAGTCTAGTCTAGTTTTCAGAAGAAATTGAATACACTTTCTTACTTAAATAGGAAAGGATTGTTATATCCTGGGTGATATAGCCTATTCATGTGTGATATAATGTCAAATTCTGTTTCTTAGAAATGCTGTTTTCTTTTTGTAATTTTGGCTTAGAGGACATGTCAAAACAACACAATTCCCTAGAGTCTATGCTGTTGCCATGGAGAGGAGGCCAGTCTAGGGCACGACTTTAAAACAATTAGTTGTTAAAATTACAGTTTGTGAATTATTAGTTTTAGATTGTGTCCTCAGTTTTCTTTATCCAAAAATATTGAGTTTTTACTGAATTTCAAGCTTGATTTTTCTTGCTGCAATGCAGAACGGAAGTCGTAACTTTTCCCTCAATGTTTATTTGAACATAGGAGTTCTATCAAAGGAGCAGATATATTCTTAATCTATTTTTAATTACAAAATCATTAACTAGAAAAAAACAATCTTTATAATCGTTTTGTTGAAATGTGATTCTGTTTAAATGTATTGCATTATACTGAATGGTACGGAGAAGAGGTTATTGTTAGAAATGCATCGGAAGTAAACAGGTGGCTTCCTGATATGATGCAGTGTAGTTCAACAACACAAACTACAGCTTCCCTTTACTGCATAACCTCCATGCAGATGACATTCAGTGCAAAATTCATTAGCTGTAGCCACTTATCTGCCAGCAGAGTGCGTTAATACGTTTGTATTTAGCTGGTTGTGTTTTTTTTGTCTATCATAACAATATATATCTATACTTTAACAATATATTTCATGTTGTCATTCGAGTGCGGACTTGTCTGCTAGGTTTCCTGCTCCTGCTGCAGGAATCTTAGTGGGCACCAAAGAGACTTTGTCAATGTGACTATTTTGCATTTTGAAGCCTCTGCCAGCCCCGAGCAATGCACGCCTTTTAGTCCCTGGATTGGATGTGGATGGCTTTTCATGTACTATGACTTAGCAGGTGCTCGGTGTGCCCAGTCTGCGAGGGATAGTCCACCACACACATTTTATTTGCTTCCATGTGCAACTTCCAACGTCAGGCTTCCTGTTGATCAACGTCTGCACCAAATGGGGAAGCTGCCTAGTGATAACAGCACCTCCAGGAACGTCGGGATTACTTTCTATCAGTGGGTAGTGGACCTCTATCGGCCGCTGATACGTTATAAATCATTTACACGGCCATTTTGGAATGCAATATCCTCGTCTAAATGCTGGATTTTCTTCTCCATTGTTATTACAGCAAATACTGCAGCAGGCGCACAATGCTGAGGTTACAGAAAGCCACAGAAATTGAAAATTGATCAGGCAGTGGTGGAAGGTGTTGTCGCCGGGACCACAGGTCCCCCCTGGGACTGTTGATTAGCATTTACAGCGGTGTGGCTGGAGGTGCTTGTGCTGCCTGTAGCTACAACTTTCCCTTTCCCCTTTTCGTCCAAGAGATGTGGAGCAAAAAGGGAGACGCCATTTAAAGTCCACCTTGTTCATAAGGGAAATGCAGCATGACATTTTTGTGTTTTATGGGTGACTCCTTAAATATGTCCTTCCAGGTAAATTCTGTTATATGTGGCACTGGTTGACTGGTTGTATCATGTTATTATGTCCTTGAAAGACTCCTGCTGGTGGGTTCTACCAGTGCTTTCCCTGTAAATCTTCTTGCACTTCCGTTCATACTGGCCTAATATTCGTTCCCCGTGAGTTATCAATAGACGTTACAAACTCCACCGTCCTATTTCTTTGGAAATACATGGTAAAGTTTGTCTCGAGGTTATCATGAGGGTTCAGCACTAGTTGAATCAAGTGGGTGTCTTTCTACTATAAAACACCATGTCTTTGTTACTATTTTCTCACTGCAGCTCTACAGGAAAAGTGCAACGCTGCGTGTTAAAAGAAATTATACTCACTTGACTTGAATCATTTAGACGGCTGCATTCTCACATTCGCTTCACATAAACGTTCAGGTATATATTTCTTCGCAATCCACCATCGAATCCATAGTAAGCATGTTAAGAAGTTCACACCCTCAAAGTCGTCAGGTGGCTGTGCGGTTCACATTACACCTGCTGTCGTGTCTTATTGGGTTTTCACACTACATCACTGACAGGCGCTACAAGATCTTTCACCAGCAGGAATCACAAGAACCCTGTTGGTGATGTTCCCTTCAGCAGAAGCGTGCACATGACTGCCCGTTTCCACACCTCTTTACTATTTACCCAATGTACATTGGTCACTGTGTTGTGTCTTATGAAAACATCCAGCACCTTTACTTTGGTGGTACTCGTGGTACACAGGAATTCGTCTGCGATTATACATCTTGCTTGAGCGGCGATGTGTCAGCATCAGTCATTTCAGATTTGGTTTTCATCTGTGGCTTTTCACCAGCAACTGGTGGTTCAAAAAGAAAAGAAAAAAAGGCAACCATGTTCATTTTGGCACATGACGTTTTATTTATTTTATGACAGAAAAAACACTGTTAACCGATTCTTTTACTATTATTCTAAACGTGGCCTTCCAAAGTAGACAATAATTACCTACTGTTGCCTTTCACATTTCACTCATCCCATTAGCATTATTAGAAACATCTTGACGAGCAGTTAATTGCAATGTTCAAGACCGAGGCAGCTTCTTGATTAACTGGAATGATGATAGCATTAAGAGCTCTTTCATGTTTATGTGAGCTGTTTAATGTCCTCGGAGAAGGACCCCTCCATATAAATGACTGACTAAAAAACGTAGCTACAAACTGCTGGGCTGTCAGGGAAATGTCATTCATTCTCCTGTCCTCTTGTCTTGCAGCACCGAAGCACTGAAGATCTGACAAGCGGAGGGAGGAGAGAGGACAGCCAATAGGGAAGTCGCTGTTGAGAGAAGGACCTGCGTAACCGCGACTGCTTCTACCTCACCTGCAAGCCGGCAGGCTCCAGCATCCCGGCTGATGACTCTCCGTCAGGTGGCCGGACTGCAGGGCTGAGCGGAGAAGATCGTCGCTTAGTGGGGGCGGGAGGGTGAGGGTGGGGGGGTTGAGGGGAGGGGAGGGTCGCCCCGGCTTGTATGTTGGTCACTTGCAGTCGCTCTCGCTCTCAAGGACCATGTGGTTCTCTCCAGGGAGGGGTCGTCTCCCCTCGCAGAACTGGCTCGGTTCCCGCGGCTGCACCGCCTTCGACGTGTCCTTGTGGGTGTTGAGTTTTTGTTGGTGTCTTCCGGCCGCGAGAGGTCAGAACTACCACCCCACTGTGAACACGCAGTACGGCAAACTCCGAGGGGTGCGGGTGCCCCTGCCCAGTGAGATCCTCGGGCCGGTGGACCAGTACCTGGGGGTCCCGTACGCAGCCTCACCAGTGGGGGAAAAACGCTTCATGCCGCCGGAGCCTCCTTCCTCCTGGTCAGGGATCAAGAACGCCACTCACTTTGCTCCCGTCTGCCCCCAAAATATTCACAACGCCGTGCCGGAGATCATGATGCCTATATGGTTCACCTTCAACCTGGATATAGTTACGACGTACATACAGGATCAACACGAGGATTGTCTTTATCTAAACATCTATGTCCCGACTGAGGATGGTGAGTGCGTCGAGTAAACAGGACGAAACCAAACCTCGTCTCCCACTGTCGCCTCCCTCTCCCTCTGTCTCTCCTCTGCAATTTTGTGTCACCTTTGTAGTTTTGCGCCGAGCATGACCTGTTGTCTGGCGCATGCCGTGTCTGTGTCCATCATCTCAGCCACCCACCTTGACTTGATCCTTCATTTAGCCGTTTCATCAACTCTCCCTTTCCATGCCACTGTTAGTTTCCTCTTTTGATGACTAAATGACTTATTAACATGACAAAAAAAAAAAAAATCTAATCATACAAAGAGCAGATTGGAAAATACTTGGTGCACTTTCCTGCCCTCACTGTCTTGACCATTCTTGGGAGATTAGCCATTAGCGATTAGTAGCTTGCCTAATAAGTGAATGATCTGCTGCTGTAGGGTTGGTGAAATATTCTGTCTGGTACACGAGAGGCCTGTGGCATCAGCCTGACCTATGTAAGACCCTTTACTCTCCTGGCTTCATCCGGGTTGTCCCTGCACAAAGCTAAGCAAGAGCAGGTTTTGTGCGAAAGACTTGAAGTCTCCCAAGTTTCAACGGACACACTATTATTTCACCTCTGAAGGAGGCCCACACAGGGGAACAAGAGGCTTGAAATTGTAAGTGCTCTGAGAATCAAATGGCCTATGTCAAATAACGCTGACTTAATAGCCACACTCAGATTACAATGTGAACCACAGAACGTTGGAAATGTAGCCTCTGCCTGCTGTGTGGCTGTAATGGGTCTTAAATAGAAGTGCATGTGAATATGGGCTTCCTGTGTCCCAGGATGCGGCAAACTCATTCCACCATTTTGGAATATTTCTGAAGCAACACCGCAGTTACTTTCTCAACAGGTCTTCTGTTGTCGTTCTTGTTGTTGATGATGACCGGGAGGGTGGAAGGAGGAGGGTAAAGAGGGTGAAGAGGTGGGGATGTGGGGGGGGGGGGGGGGGGGGTCTGACTCAGTCTGAGTTGTTGCATGTCTAATGCGATCTTTTCCAGAGCTCTCTGTTATTTTGTAGTTTTTCCATTCATTTTACAGTCAAAAGAATATCCAAGGAATGTGCCAGGAAACCCAACAAGAAAATCTGTAGAAAAGGAGGTATGTAAAAAAAAAAAAAAAAGAGCGAAGGCCAACGCGGAACAAAAGAAAGGAATTGAAAGGGTGAAAGAAAGAAAAAGGAGGAGGATGGGGGCATCCTTTCCAAGCCGCCACTATCAACACCTGTGCACTCCCAAATCAAAGTGCTAATTGGGAGGAACGTGGGCAGACCAACCTTGACACGAGTGTGAGTCACGAATGAGCGGTTGCGTTGTGTGTGTGTGTGTGTGTGCGCTGAAGTGTGGTTCAAAATTGCAGGTCTCTAAGTAAATAATGACCCGTTGTCAAACAATAGATCATGATGTTTAATAATAACATCTATATTTATTCATTTTGGGGGGGGGTTTCATTCAAACACAACTGTTGATTAAATCAGAGGCATGAGTGCTGCTTTGAAACGCTAGAAGAACAAATTTGACTTGGTGTACAAAGGACTTTAGTCATGTTTCAGACGGCTCTGACAGCACTTAAGACACCGGCTTATTGGAAGTATTTGTCAAAAATGACACCTGAAAGCGTCGGCGTCTCAGCCGTTGATTAAATTTACACTAAAAAGTGGAGGGCCACCCTCTCTCTTGAATTTATGATTCACACTTGTTCAGATAGGGGCTGGTGGGGTAGTTTATTGGCATGACAGCTTTCATCTATCCATGTGGCAAATGCTCACAGCCACGTCAAAACGCGGTGCAATTTCATTAGCAGCAGCTAAAATCGCATTGTTGGTGTAACAACAGAGGGATAATTCTCCCTGCCTTCCTGAAGGCTTTAGAGGACCTTACGAGTACGGCCTGAGGACGGAGAGCATATCTCGCTCCACAGTAAAGATCCGGTTTCAGCTGCGAGGCCTCTGCTGTTGATTTCCATGGAGGCAGGAGGCAGCTATTGGCCCCGATCATGCATTCTGTTTCGGCAAACCAATTTTGTTTGAGAAAGACTGGCCCCCCCAGGCACATCTGCTTCCGAGTTAGTCCCAGTTGTGGAATATACACAGAAATATCTCTTTAATACTCTCTGTCCACATGGAATTTTTCAATTATCTCCCCTGTGTTCGGAAATGGGAAAATGGTTTATCATGAGTTTTCCATGTTGGTTTTGTCGCATTATTGTGCAGAAACATAATTGCTGCATGGTTCCTCTGTCGCTAAAAACCCAAAGGTTGCTGGGAAAACTCCTTTTTTTATTTCAATTACACCGTTTTTTAAAGTGCTTTGACTAATCCTGGCTTGTGTTGTATTAGCCTTGCAAATTAAGCATACATTATTTTTCTGGGTCTTTGGTCCTTCTTGTTTTTTAAATTTCACTCCGAATGGGTAATAGAATGAATAACTTCAACATTTCAAAAGTTGAATCTAAATCTTTAAATGTGTGTGTTTTCTATATTGTGTGTTTTCTATTCAATGTCTTCAATGCTTTGTATAGAGACCTCTATACAGCAGAAGAGGCATACACACGCTGTGCATGTCACGTACTAATAACACCTACACTATCAATCCCACAATTGACACATCAAGGAACGCGGCTCTCTGATATGGTCGTGTTATTGTTGCCAAGCAACAGTATGCAGTTGGGACATGAGCGGAGTAAATGGTCCTTTACCGAGAGTGAAGCGCCTTTGTTGCACTGTTGATGCAGAGATACTTTACGTCACCCACAGACCTTGTAAAATACGTCACATGAGATTTCTCTGTTTCATGAGACAAGAAGCAAGTGTGCGATGATTTGTGTAGCGCTTGTGTAAATCTAGTACTGATAAGAATACATATGTAGAGATGGTGGTTTTGAAGGAATCATTCTCACCTCACTTTGTGCTTTTACCGTCCTGATGGACATTGTGAAGCCACTTGTGCTGATATCAAAGATGTGGATCATTTTCCTCTATTAAAAAGGAGGAAAGCTCTTAAACCTCAATGTCGTGTCCTGACAAAAGATGAAAGACACACTCATTGGAAAAATGATGGAAGGCTCAATGAAAAATCGTACTAGATATATCCGTTTTTAGTGTAGTTAGTTAGTCATTTTGCTTGAATCAAAAAAATAAAAATCAACGGCGCATTTCTCTTTTTTTCAGAAAGAAATTATTGTTTGCACTGAGGAAAATGCAATTTGGATAATGGCTGTCCCTTCCACCTCCTAGAATAGTGCAGCACTGCGTGTCCGAGATGTCCTCATAGGTAGGCTCATTTGCAAGATCAGCACCGCAGCGCATGAGATGACAGTGATTCATCTTTCTCTTACAGTTACGTTTGGTTTGGTTTGGTTCCAGCGATCAGTTGTTATGGACCCCGTAAAGCTACTCCAATGTCATTCATGCTCGATGCCGTTTCTGTGACAATATCTGCATCTGAAGTGGCCTTATGGTGCAGGCACAGAGCAGCAGATATTGAAGCCTTGGTTTTATCTCTCATTTCCTCCTCTCCGAGCGAGAGTGAATGGTGAAGAGAGGGGTAATGATGTGCAAGGTTACAGCGAAGCACTGTTCAGCCTGAGAGTGCTGGGTTGTCAATTTTGTGAGGATTCAACTCGATGAGGTCAATCTTTGAAAAAAGTTTGACGTTGTTAAGCAGATATCGACAGACATAAAAAGAGATCCATGATGTTCCCGCGCTTTTCTGGAGATCCTCATTGATGTTTTTGCTGATATGGTGAACTCACTGTGCTGCCCGCTGCCTGTTTGTGCAATGTGAAAATTATTTCCTACGGGCTTTTTACAGCACTGTCCAGAGCCTTCCTGCATGAAGAAAAAAACACTCTAAGAGTCCTTCAACCTGGTCTCTCTAAATTACACAGCCTCTGAGAGACCCTCTGAGATCACTCTTCCTGACTCATAAATTCATCCCATCATGGGTCTATTTGAGATAAGTGCAACAGAAATCTGTTGTACATTTTGGCTTGATTTGGACCACTCAAATATCATTCTTATGCAGCCCTCACAGGCAGCAGTCTGCCATGTGTTACGAAGCCCGCTGCCAGCACTGAGCAGCGCCATCGGTTGCCAAACCTGTAGATTAAGCATCCCGGAGCAGAAACGCTGGACTTTTTTTCCATCGTAACGGATGACCCCCAGATGCTACGGATGCTGAGAATGACAGGGACCCAATCCTGGGGAGACTGCGTCTGGGCCACGGCAGTCAGTAAGGCACCACGCTAATCCTCTCGGTTGGCCCGACTCGAGCTCGCTGAGGGGAGGGGGCGGGGGGGGGGGGGGGGGGGGCTGCTCCCCGAGCGCTGCCGAGGAAATCTGTACGCCAGGCAGGCAGCACAAAACTTTCCAAGAAGACGAGAACAAACATTGGCTTGTGCGATTTGAAAACAGAGCAGACGTCTGCTTTTGTTTGACGGAGAACGACTCGCATGATCTCCCGCGATCATCCATCTGGGACGGTTGATGACCGCGGCGAGCGAGGGCCGCGAGCAGCCAGTGGCAGACCCAGCCACTCTTAACTTGAGATGCAGGACGCGACCCGAGCAGGAAGTCCCTATTCAGAAGCCTCACGCCGCTGTGCCGTCCAGCTTCCCCCAGTCAATCCAAGGCTCAATATCTCTCTTGTTTATCCCAAACTAAAAAGGAATAGAGGACACAGCCTGTGGGGTCTTAAAGCCCTGTTGAATTGAAAAAACAATTTATTTGTTGAGGCAGCAATCTGTTAGCTTAGGTTCCTGATCTGAGAACATTTGTGTACTGATTGCTTTTAATTCTTTTTGATTGTGCAGCTTTGACATCCGCGTTAAATATTCTCCTTCCCTGCCTTCGGCGGTTGTTTTGCCACTTCTCTTCTTGTGTTACCACCACCAACGGCGTTGAAGACTACACACCCCACCTTACATCTGTAATGATCCATACAGTGTTCACTAACTGCTGTGCTGCAGCACATATTCAAACGACAGTTTGGTCTCACGGAAGATTAAGAGGCCGAAAGCCCGGTGAGACTTTGTCTCTGTAAGATGTTTGTTCAGCATTGCCCTTTTTTGTTACTATGGAGAATTAATGGTTCATTAGGGATGTAGAACGAAATAAGACAACCCAGTGAGTTCGGCTGCCACCCTCCGCAGTAACCTGTGGTCTCTGTTAAACACGGCTCTGTCTTGCCTTCTATTTTGTCCTTTTTTTTTGTATTTTGGGAACAGCTGAAGCACAGTGTGAGTTTTGGCTGTCCTTTACTAGGGGATTACAGCCTCCTTAACCTTTTAGCTGCATTCTCCATCATTCTCTCTTATGTGTTCCTCCCAAGCTGTTCCTTAACCTCTACACTGGGAGACGGATTGAGAAGGGACGGAGACGGACACAGAGAGAGAGAGAGGGACCGAGAAAGAGGGACACGGAGAGCAGAGAGAGAAAGAGAGACGGATTGCAAAGGTCTGAAAGAGAAAAATGGTCACTTGAGGATTAGAGACTGAATATAACTGCTCTACATTTTCAAGGCTGCAACATTTCACATTTCACTAAGTCCCTTTCCACATTCTGACCTTTCTGATATTTAACTCTGAGGCCCATCTATTGTCAGCGATCCTTTTTTCAGCAAAAGAAAGGCAGTTAACATTCAGCCTTTCCGCCATGTGTTGAGGGAATTTAGGATTCATTCAAGGAGTCCCAAAGGTCTCACAGGGTCTGTGTGTGGTAAAACTCTACAGCCAAATAAAATTGTTTGGATTTTGAACTTTTTTTTTTGTAAGCCCACTAAACGCAATTCCTTTGAACCTGAACCAAGCAGTTGCTTGTCATAGAACATGAATAAAAGCTGGTATTCTACAGCGCGTTTTGAAGACATGATAATGTCAACGCGTTGGCAACACAACTTGTTAATGCATTGTTGTTTGATTTTAATGCCACAATTTTTTACAATTGCATCACTTTAAAAGAGTCAAGGTCAAATATGTGCTTTTTCGCTGAGTCACAGAGTCACATTTTGAAGCTCCTATTATAGATCCAGCATTTGAAACACACAGGCAATTCAAAGTGACAGGCAACCAATCTATGGCTGGCTGGAGCACTCGATACCACTACTGTTTTTTCACGTCAACAACACAGTGAGGCGAGAATAACCGTGATCACTAACATGCCGTAAAGACGCCTGCTTCGGAAGGTGAGGCGCCTTCGTTTGGGCGCCGGCTGTTTTGTGTAGGTACCCTTGAATCCCACGTCCGGTAGTTTTTAGACAGAATGAGTAGTCGCCTGCTTCCGACCCTGGAGTTACTCTTTTATTTTTTGGAACAAGCTTTTCCCCACTTGGCGTTCTGCCTGGCTATATTCATTTAATATGGTTTTTTGGCGCTTAGTCGGCTCCGCTTGGGTGCGTGCACTGCTAACAATGTGGCAGGTGGGACTAGAAACGACCTAAACACAGCACAATACGGAAGTACAGGGAAAGGGCACGGTCCTCCAGATACTTAAGTCACACATAAGTGATGAATGGGAGGGATATACTGGTTCTGCATTTAATGAACTTCCAGATTTTTCTTTTTGTCTGACCTGTTGCTGCTATGAAATTTGTTCAGCTTTAAAGCACTATACCTGCCAAACTCTGACACTGAGGCCATTTTTAGACGGACAAAAACACAGCCTCATTATTCAATTCAATGAGATCACTTTGTTGGGAGGTGTGCCAATGCAGAGGGCTTCAGTAGTAAACACTGGGTCCAGAAAAGTTGAAATTGGCTCTTTGTTTTGGCTTCAGCGTTATCCATGAAGGCGCAGCGTTGGCCAATTAAATACCTATTTATATATGTATATATATACTTTCTAATATGCGCCATATTTCTGCTTATTGTCTAACAAAAAACTCTACGGATATTTCCCACATGATGTTTTAGATTGATTGTCATTCCCATAGTAACACATCTTACAAACATCTAACATATCTTGAATAGATATACTGTTACACCTTTTAAATACACAATTATCACACCTGTCACACAATTTACCTGCCACTTTTCAATGGCTAATACAGATATAAAGCCCACTTCCGCACAACCCTCCAAAACATCTTCCACAAATTGCTATAGCAACGTCAGTCTTAAAGCCTGCTTCAGTCGCAATAGTTACTGTCATAGAAATATAATTATGTTTGCTTGTTTGAAGCTCATATTGCTTCCCATTATTCAACATGCCCATTCATTCCCCTGGACAAGGTCACCGCTATGGAGTCAACAAATTCCGGCTTCTCCAGTTAAGGAGCATGATTTTACCCAGTATATGACATGAGACCCCGACTGTTGGATAATACACAATATATTCCATCTTTCCATTAACAATTGATGAGGTGGTCAAACAAAGAGGTGCATTCAAACAGGCTGACTTGCCCATAGGAATGAAAAAAAATATGTGGAGACTTGTAATTTGCCTGAATAATCCCGCCCACACTGCCCTGTTTGTGAATTATCATCTTCTAGGATCCAGGAATACCCACAATTGAATAAATTGTACTCTTGCTATTGGCTGCAGGAACAGGGTGATACTCTAGTAGCAAGTGTTCTCCCCCAGGAAATTGTTCAGCCTGTAAGGCGTCTGTATCCTGATGTATCATGTCCCATGATCAATATATCTTGGAGATGACCGCTTGATCAACAGCCATGTGATGTGAGATGAGTTCATCATTTATTTCAACGCTTTTGAAAAACTCTTGGCATCGTATGGAAATAATAAATGCTTCAGTAAACTCCAGTTAGTCAGCCCATTAGATTTAGATATTAATTTGTATTCATAGAGGCCTAATAATTGCACCAGAGGAAAAGTCCAAGGTCACAAACATATTAGTATGTCTCGTGTTAAGAATCGCTCAGGGGGGAAATGTGAACTGACAGGGGTGGTAGATGATGTCAGGGTTGCTCCAAAGCTGTAACCTTCTCCAAAAAATAACGTTTTTTAATTCTTGTCAGAAGATGATGAATTGTTGAATGCATAGACTGATGGCTTTAATCAACTGACTAGCCACCATCGCTGTTAGTGGGCTACACATGCGATTATATAGTGATGATATGTGGATATGCGACTAACCGGTTTGTAACGGTGGGCTCTGCATGAGCAGCAGGTCTGTTCACTGTATTCGTGTATGGTGTACATGCGCCCAAAGGGCTTTCTATTTTCTTACCAGCATGTTGTATGAGGACTGCGGCATATTAGCTACTGTTTAAGGCAAAGAGACACGCTAAAGTGACTGCACACATCACTAAGTATACATAATACACGCAGTCTTATGATTTATTTAAATCTCTACCTCCCCCAGGGAAGTTGCAATGCTTTGCGTTTTTTATCTCTTACTTTAAAAACTTTCATGCACTCTGATTTTTGTACTCTTGCACCTGCCAGTAACCAGATTTTCATTTTCTTTGCCTTTTGACGGTCTTTGCACAGCCAAGTAAAAAATATCGGTGCACATTCCGAAGAGAATAGAACGTCAGTAAAGTCTTGTTTTTAACACATGAAACCTCTTCTCAAAACACCCAAATTATTATTTATTACTTTAGAAAATCAGCTAATAATGTTGTTCCCAAACATACGTATAAGATTGGATTCAGCGCTTATGCCTGATCTAAAAATAAAAAATGAAACTGCCAGTAGTGTATGACTCTTCTCCAAATATGCTATGGAATGTTTAAATTACCTCATGTGTTTTGATTTGTGTATTGTATATTGGTGTATATCTGTACTATTAATATAATATTATTTTTCTCTATTTGTATGTGATGAGATTGTTAACAAGAAATGTCCTTGACATATCAGGTTGTCAAATTTTCAAATGGGAAATGTGTTTTGGAATGAACGTTGTATATCGCTCCCATGTGGTCTCAATTACTGATTTCTATGGAATGACCTCTTTTGCCATCTGTGTGTTGTCAAACATGCTATTTTGAATTTCCCTGTGCCTCTCTATGTCTCTTCCTGCTTCAATAACAGGGGCCCATGCAAAAAAACAAAGCGAGGATTTATCGGATAACGACGGTGATGAAGATGAAGGTATTTTCCATGGTGAACAAAGATGGTGCATGACTCTTTTTTTTTTTGTTTCTCCCAAAAAATGATCATTTATGGTTTTTGTTTCTTTTTGCATATTTCTTTTTTTTATTCAGTTTCTAAATGCGAATGCAATCACCAAGCACTCTTGCCACATTGTAATCTGTAGAACAATTGTGTCTTCGCTCAAATGTTCCAACTGTGTGAGTGAATGTGAAGTCTCTTGTGTCGAAGCATCAAAATTCAATCAATAGCTTGGATGTTTGGCTTCAGAGTCAGATGGGATATTGTCGCTGTCAACATAACCATGCCCGGATTGACTCATTTCTCCCATGGTGACTAGAGAAAATGTGACTCCAAGGGTAGAGGCAGTGGTGAGAGTCCCTTCTTAACTTTTCGCCAGCGGCTGTCTCAGTGGTTAGAATGGCAGTGGAAGTGAGGGAGCCGTTTAATATCCGAATGTTCACCAGGTCCGCCAGCAGATTTAGACGAGGAGCGGCAGTTTAGGAGTGCTGCTGGAGAGGATTAGAGGCAAGAGGTGTTGAAAATGGGAAGTTGCTGCTCAGCAGTCGCATTGTTCACTTTCCATATTTATCTTGGGATATTCCTGGCTCAGTGTGGATCTCTGGCGAGATTAGAATGAGAGACAATTCTTGTGCTGCAACAGAAACGGCTTAAGTCCCTGAATCTAAATCAAACCCCTTGATAACGCCCTGCCCTTGTCTGCCTTTTCCACAGTAGGGCAGGTGATGCAAGCATGATGTTGGGTATCAAGATAAAGCCATTGATGCACACTCTAGTTTGTTAGCCACGGATTGGCTTTTTTTTTTGCAGAATATGTGTGAATTTAGTGAGAAGGATTGTGTGTCTGCAGCAAAGTTAGGTATTGCATCGCGCGTTCAGGGAAAAGCGGAGCTTCTTCCGGACGTGAAAACCGACAGGTCACATAAAGTTGACACACCGAGTCAGTTGTAAATGTTGGGTTGCTTGATCCCGGCTTCGCTGTGTGTCCTGCTTCCAGTTGTAGAGCAGCAGTAGCCCGGCTGGCCACGCTCCTATCCAGATGTTCACGGGCCTGAACTGAAGCTCCAGCTTCATTGCCAGTGGGCTTGATCACAGATCAGGAAGCGTTGCCATGGCACCCCTTTAACACGCAGGTGTTAAATTCAAGCCCCACGTCGAGCTGTTGCAACTGATGCCAAACAGCCTTTAGTTTTTGTCTTAAATGGCTGTACAATTGCGCACGTGTGTGTATGTGTGTTCTCCCTCAAGCAAGCCCCCCCACGCGCGTTACTGTACGTGTAGCCCGACGTCCGTTCAAAATTGCTGACAAGTGCGGATCCCTTTGTCTGGCAAGACTTTGCGTGCGCTCACAGCGGCTTGGTCTCCAAGCTGTTGTGCAAGACTCGCCGCACTGAAAATGTGACAAGTCTATTCTTTACCGAGCGCAACTAATGCTATTTGCAGAGCATCACCGCCGAAGCACAATACAGTCCCAGCAGAATCTCTGCCACAGCGCCGTAACTAATGCGTGTGTGACAGAGTTGGCCGTCAATCCCTAAACATGATACAGATGATTTCCGGCGTTCAGTGTCATGTGTCTGTTTTGATGTGACATGAACCCTTCTCATAAAGCCAGTGTTCAGTTCCAACCCCCTTATTCCCCACAATGAGGCCATGTGACCTCCGGGAGAAAAAAAAACGACTCGTCACAAAGTCCTTGTGAGCTTTCTGTGTTTCTGTGACCACACTACCACACTCGCTATTGGCTGGGCTATTATCGCGGGTAATATCTCCTTGTCGACAGTAAATGCACTGCACGCACAACTAATAACAATCAAGCATTTGTTTTCAAGTTAAAGGCCAAGTAGAATCAGAATACATGCAGAACTCCCCCCCCCCCTCCTCTCTCTCTCTCTCCCTCTATTTAGCTGGTGCACATCTTATCCACATATTCCCATTCTGCTGCTGTCTTGTCTTGTTTCTCTGTCTAACCCCCTCCATCTCTCAGTCTGTTCATCCCAACATTACCATGCTGTCTCAGTTGGCAGTCTGTCCTTCCTTGGCTCGTTCCCTCCCTCCCTCCCTCCCTGCACCATATTTGAGCCGCCCTCCCGCCATGCTGTCTGTCTCTTTGCGTGTTTTTCTATCCGTCCCTTAGTGTTTCCGCCGTTCCGTCAACAGCAACCCCGGCAACTCGAGTGCATTCAAATTTTGAGCAAAACATCGCCCCACAATCAGGACTCCATTTTACAGACGCAGTTATTGCCCTGTAAAAAAAAAAAAAAAAAACGACAACGCTTTCAATCACCTACCTGCTGTTGTTAGATAAAGGTAGGAATGTAAATGGAGTGAGCCGGCCTGTGCAGGAGCTAAATCTCCCAGGTGGAACATGGCAGTGGTGCCGAGCTCCTGTGCCCAGTGTGAGGCAGGAAGAGGCAGCCGTCCCTACTCCACCTCCAGAGTGTCTCGCACCACTGCTGCCTCGGCCCTCTTCCACTGATGAAAAATAGATGTGTGTGTGTGTGTGTGTGTGTGTGTGTGTGTGTAAGTCTCTCCGTCGTTTGGCACTCTGAGACTCCAGCTCTAATCAGGAGGAATGCCTCCATCCAGGGTGAGTGTACACCCACATCCTCGATACCAGAGAGGCGTGCACGTACACACACGTGCACGCCTGTACACCCAAACAATGCTATCGTCCACGCGTTTAGAAGCATGCACCGCATAGACAACACAGACACGTGCACACGTATACACGCACCTCCCCGCCGCTGCTGTGCCAGGGAGCAGAGCGGAGCTCCACCTGCCTGGGAATTACCATTAATTCCATTGCACAGGCCTGACTGGATCCCAATCCAGCAAAGCCCTCAGCTCAGCTCAGGCAGGCTGGAGATCTGTGGGGGCAATTCACACACCACTCGCCCCGTTCTGCCACTAGCCTATTCTCTGTGATGTGGCATGAATGAGGAACCGTGCCCCTCTGACGCCCATTTATGCAGAGATATTTGGAATGCTGCTGCTAAGCTTTGCTGCTAATGGCGGATCCACAAGGTTATAACCTGAGACATTTCCTCAGACAATTTTCTTTCTCACCCAAAAAAAAAAAAAACATGCACAAACCAGTCGAGATAGTTTTTGAATTAGTTGATTTTAAGTATAGGGCTCCGGCTTGCGATGGCAGGCTTCGATAAAAGACTAAAGGGTTGGTTTTCGTTCACTCGAGGAGCGAACAGCTGCGAGTCTTAGAGATGACGGCACCTCTGCAGCCTCCTCCTCTCATCTCGATCCTGGCCAGCTGTAGCGGGCTTTGGCTTCTCAACATGCCTTCTGATTTTATTTTACTCAGTGGTGTCGATCACCACCGCTCCTTTGTCTCTACGCTCAGACCTTCTGTTCACTTTGTTTCCCTACTACCAACAAACCACACCGGTGAGTGAGCAGGGAGTCACCTTCGCACAAAGGTCATTCCTCCCATTACTTTTATTGTGGAGATGTAAAGATTCTCAAAGTCGCTCTCAAAAATGTCAAGTGTTGTGTAGACTGACACACTCTAACCATAAGGTGCTCTTTTCACGCCCATGCCATCACTTCTGAAAATGTGCAGGTTCTGAAAGTCCACTGGCTGAAAAATAGCATCTGTCTTACAATGTTCTGCTGGTCACTGTAACAGCGATTTCCTTCCCTGCAGCCTTCGAGGTCCGGCTCACTTGATTAAATAAAAGGAATATTAAGCAGACATTTGGTGATATTCAGAATACTGTCAGTGACTTGTAGTACAACAGCCCAAACTGCTGTATACTTCGGTGTAATTACTGTTTTGCAGGGGGCTCCCCAGCTGAACAACACACACTTCCTAAATGCGAACATGGCCAGTAATGGACTTGTCATGAGTGAAGCGTGAAGCTTGGCCTGACAAGAGCACTACAGTAGGGTGCATGTCATGTCCTGCCACATCAGGACATTGTCACCCTCCCACCACCCCCCCCCCCCCCCCCACACCCCCCACCAACCTCAGACCTCACTGATAGCTGCTGACAGCCACCATGTTTCACCAAGTGTTGACACAGTGAATGCCACCGACACTTATCTGCAGACTCGCCTTTGTCTCGTCCCCGTCCACACGTGTCAGGGCTGCTTCTGGGGGGCCGCTTAATGTCAGATATCCCGGATGACCAATCGTTTTTTAACCGAGGGAGAGTCAAAGGACAAAAGGTGGCGGTACAGTAGGGGACACAGCGGCAGCACTTTGAGGCTCCGCTCCGGCCCGAGTCATCCCTCCCATTCACACTCCGATCAGAGCCAGAGCCGCTGCCGCGCACCTACGACAGGGTTCGCTCCCAACGGCCTGTTGAAATTCGAATTTGTGAATGTATTTGTCGGCACGAGTGTCGCCAATGCCTCCAGCAGGTGCAGTGATCTGAGGACTTATTTATTTCTTCTTTTGTGATTCAACTATTTGCTGACTATATGACATGTGTGTATGGAGTGTATGCTACTGTATAGTCAATCTTTTGCTACCTGAGAACGATGGATTATTATGAAATATTTTTAATTTCACTTTCACCCTTCATCTGCATTTCTATCAAACACATTTTTGTTTGTTTATCACCAAAACGTTTATTTGTCCTTTTTTGTTATTGAATTTGTGCATGTGATTTTATTGAAAATATAGTAGTGTGTGATTAATAAACCTACCACTGTTTCTTTTCCTAACACAGAGCTCTGTGATACATTTCGATGCTGTGTTGATGTAGTCATGTGTTTTCCTCAGAGAAGTCAGTGAATCAGGAAGCCGCTTTTCCGAGGTAGTCACCTGTTACACCAGATCTACCGATAAAGCTCTGACGTGATTGGTTGAAGAAAAGTAACAACCTGGTGGCCTCCACATAACGCTTTGCTGCTGCCCACGTGTGGGTGTGCCTAGACAAGGTTGTTATTTCTCACTTCAAACCAAAGCCCAATTAGGAGCTGTTGCTTGGATTTTCCTCCTCCGACAAAAACAAGAGTGAGAACTCTATATCTTATCTGTGCGACTCTGCCCACATCAGATCAAGACAATATCTAGATTAGACCAAGTGGAGCTTGGATGTTTTATATCCCTCTCTCAAAGGGATTTAACTGTTGTCATGGAGACCCGATGTGAATCAACAAAAGAGGTGACTGATAACATTGACATGACTAATCTCTTTTTCTTATTTCTGCCCTCTGCTCCGTCTTCTTCTGTGTCAATCCCCTTGTATCTGTGGTCCATTTCTTTGAGTAGCGTGAACAGGATATGCTATATGTTTCTTTCCCTTTTTCTCCCCTTTCCCCCCTCTGACTGAACCTTTCATGCTTTCTCACCCCATGCATCCCTCCCCTCCTCTTGTAGAAGATACGTGTGTGCATAGCGAAGTGTCAGCCGTAAATTACATTTCACTGTGTAGCCCTCCCAGATACCAGCAAGATAAAGAAAGACATAAATAAGGCCACATCACACTCAAGTTATGGCTTTGCTTTTAAACGTAACAGGGCCATGAATAAGCAGGGGAATAACAGAGGAAAAGTCCAGGCTGAGCTGTGCTATAGGGGTTAAAGAAAAACTCTACTCTCTAAATGCATTTAGGTACTTGTCCTCGGTGTTAGGCATGCTAATGTGATGGGGTGCATAACGACGAGCAGGGCCTGCAGATGGATGCACATTGGGCCGTGCAGGATGTGTTGTTCCTGAGGATTTTGAATTTTCACCATAGCGACCAGAATACAACACCACCATTTTGAATCTTAGCCCGGTTGGTTTCTCGATTTTTTTTTCCTTCTATTTTCTCTTTCTTTTTCACATGTTTAGTTCTGTCTGCCCTTTTTTTATGGTTCTCTCCTCCTTCCTTTCTTTTCATCTTTCTTTCTTCTGTCTTTGTCTCTCTCTCTCTCTTTCTATCTTTTTCTGCCTTTCTTACTCTTTGCCCTCCCACCCTGCCTCATTCTCACCACCCTCTCCTCTTGGGGGAGTGTAGCGAGAGGGTTGGGGGACTGGGGCAGTGAGTTGGACAGAGATGGAGGGAAGGCGGGAGAGAAACAGGGTGAGACAGGGGAGAGTCTGTGAGAGAAAGCGATACAAAGTGGGGGGAAGGCGAGAAGCTGCACAGAACAAGGGGGGAGCAGGAGTGAAAATGAGAGAGAGTTTCTTGTCTTGTCTCTCAGCTAGCCAGCCAGTAACTCAGTCTATTTCTCAAACAGAGGCTTTTTTCTTTGCTCTATCCTTTTGGATGTGCTTTATCTGGCTGCAGTGTCGCCCCAGCTGGGTATCAAGTCCCGGATAGGGAATAAAATAAACAACATTTTCCCAAACCTAAAATACAAACGTCACTGCCTACAATGCTAAGCAAGACTATGCAAATACATTGTTGCGCAGAGATTGGCCTTTGTAAAAAAAAAAGGAGGCCCCTGATAGCATTGTGTAATTAGCCGGTGCGTTTTTTCTTTCACTGTCAAGCTAGATTAGCCTTATCCCCGGTTAGGAGACGTGTCACAGTACCTCTCTCTTTATCCTCCCTAATGGCTTCCTGCGTGTCTATATTGGAAAGTGTGTCCGCCTCCTGGAAGACAACACAAAGCCAAATCCGGCCCTAATAGTTTGGTTAATGATAAACAATCTGTCTTGTAATTTTCAAGTATTTTTCAGCTGAGATGGCCAATTACTATATTAGAGTTGGGTTGACAGAACGACTGGACATTCGCTTGTATCTCAAAGAGCACACATGCAATAACATCGCCACGATTTCTACGAGTAGGTAGCAGCAGACTGCATCCAACAGCTGGTATCTGAGAGGCGACCGTCAGCTTGTCTGTTTGTGGCCACCATGCGCTGTATCTGCTGTATCTGAATCTGAGCTGACCCTTGAGTGGACTGGGTGGACCACAATGTGAATGTCTTAATGATGGCCGCTCTTGCAGACATACGAGACACCGGGGCCAAGCCTGTGATGGTCTACATCCACGGAGGATCCTACATGGAGGGGACGGGCAACATGATCGACGGGAGCGTCCTGGCCAGCTACGGAAATGTCATCGTTATCACTCTCAACTACCGCGTCGGTGTCCTCGGTAAGCATCTTTTCCTGTCTTTTTTTTTTTTTTAATTCAACCTCCTCCTTCAAGGACGTTTTTCTGGGCCATCTTTATAGGGCAGCTAGGTGTGATGAGCACTGCTGATTGCCACATACACTCCGAATAAGGCTGAGGGGCAAACACAGCCCTGCATACATGGACGGGTTCCTGTGCTTCTTGGTGATGTGGCGCTTGTGTATCAAAATCAAAAATAATTGAGTGTGTGGAATGCAGGCTTGTTGTTGTGACTGGGGTTTAGAATAAATTAAGAAATTATTGTAATGAGGTTGAAAAAAATGATGAGATGGGCGTGATGCTGGGGAGATAGAAGAGGGGAAAAGAGTCTGTTAGACGGAACGAGGGCTTCTCGCTCTGAGTTGCGGTTGGTTGCAGATTGACTCACACAGCTGAATCCTCTTTCAGGATTGTGTGTGTGTCTGTGTGTTTGTGTGAGTGTGTGTGCATGTGTGTGTGTGAGAGAGAGAAAAGAGTGGAGAGGCAGAGAAAAAGCGAGAGATAGAGAGAGTGCAAAAGAGAAGAAGAAGAGTGAGCTCCATGGAAACAGCTGCAGCAACAGAAAATGGAGTTTGTTAGAACACTACCCAAGCTTTGTAGCGTTTCCATCCATCTCTTTGCCGCCTCACAATTTTTTATTTCTTTCATTGAGGGTTGCTGTGTTCTGAGTACAAACACTTTGGATAGAGGATACAATTTCTCTGAGTGGTTGTCTGCATTGGCGGAGGATATTGCCTCAGATGTGGACGTTCACTCACTCCTTTTAATATAAAGGATATTGCATTGAGTCTATACGTGGTGATATTTCGTCTCTTTGAAAGTTAAATATGTGGCTTTTGTATTCACTGGTGTGAATACATATAAATAAGAAGAACGTAGATTAGAAGAAATAGATTCATTTTTTTATATATGAAATCAACAATTATTGAAGCAGTGCCATAATTAGACCTTTTTCTTTACAGGTTAAAAGGCAAAAAGAAACAGATATGTTCAGGACACATGCTCATTGGTAGGATCAGTGAATTCATGAAATTGGTCTTTTGCGGAATATGGTGATAACAAAAAAACCATTTTGAATATAACCAGCCTTATCCTTAAAGAAGCACAGCTTTGCTGTTGAGAGCAAAGAGGGTGACTAAGGAGAGGTGCCTCCTTACCCTTCAGGCCATCGAGATGACTGGTGTGGTTGACTCACGCAGGCACAACTAAATTAATCTTGAGACGCTCTTTTTGATGGAGATGAGAGCACTGCATTCTATCGATTTTGCCGACCAGGATCGCTCGCCTTGAATGCGCACAGCTTTCTGCGTTTCCCGTCACTTTTTTGAGCAGTATCACTTAGAGCGTGGCATTCAGCCTTCGGGGTGGTCAGGTAGTCAGAGCACTGGCTGGGCGGGCCGCCACGTGCTGCTGCTGCTGCTGATGGTTTAGCTGAGCACGTAAGCCAAACAGGTTCATGATCATATTTCTTTCGTGGCACTTCAATTATGAGTCAGATGTTTCTTCTCTCGTTGCCACATTTCACTAAATGTCATTCTACATGCATGCACACAAGCTCCTCTAACCGCCACATGCAAGCACTCTGAGCATGTGTGTGAAACACAGGCAAAACGGCAATCTGCACACACACATGGGGATGCAGTTGTCTCAGACACATGCACAGACAGACGCATATGTGCAGTCCAAAAAGTGGCTCCCTCGGTTAACCTCCCCAGCAGCCATTCTGAGAAATGATCAAAGAAGTGATGCATGTAGCTGCACGATAATGTCCATCGCTGAAGCACGGTCTGATAATCTCCCCATGGTACGGCTTTAAACTGTTATTACAGACACACTTGTATAAACCAAATAAAACCAAGGCCAGAGAGACATTTCACCATGATGGGTCAATTAACCCAAAGCTGTCTGAAGACTCGGTACTAAAGTGTGAATTGCAATACGCAGAACATGAAGAAGTGTAATTACATGTCTTCATCTTATTTTTGTTGTGCAAGGCGCTAACAGTTTCAGCGTTAATCTAGTCTAGACATGCATTAAGTGGAGTAGATTAGAGGGTTGTGTTCGACACTTGCCTCGGCCACTGCAAAGTGTATCGTTGGGTCATCTGACAGCTAGAAGGGAGAGCAAATACTCCACTTCTTCTTCTTCTGAAGGACTGTGCAGCAGGACTCCCCTCATTTGTGTACGAAAAGAAAAGAAAGTCAGGGGTTTAGATTCCACACTGGGTGATACGGGTTCCTGTAGAAATGCTAAATAAATAAATAAATATTAATGAAAAAATGGACGCCCTTTTAATTAGGCTGCTTAAAGGGATGAGGGAATAATGAAGGCTGAGAGAATTAGACAAGATAATGAGTTTAAAGTGAAAACAGACATGGCAACAAACTACGCCTTCTGACACTAATATACCTCTCCCACAGTCCCTGGGCAATCTGAATACAGCATTAATAATGCAGTAAATACCTTAGTTGGAAATGAACACACAATAATTTGAAAATTAACTTATTTCTCAGAACAACAGCCTTCACACATCTCTGAAAGCATTTGTTAATACGAAGAACAAAGATATTGTCACCAGCAACAAATTGGACAGAATCAAAACACGTGATAAAAGGTCACTGATAAATGATTTATTTATCTGTTTCATTAGTGTAAATTTTACATTTTCGTAGCAACGCTATTGCTGGCTCTGGAGGGCTTTTCAACATGTGCAATAGCTGCCAGACAAAAGGTCGCAGTGGATCTAATCTTTATTTCTGTGTGGTTTTTCCTGACACGCGGATGGTGGCTTTACGACGTACAGTGAAAGAGATAGGAGAAACACTGTGGAAAGCAGAGGTAACGTAGTGGAGTGAAACTGTATTCGTAGACCCTCGGCCACTCACAGTTCCAATTAGAGACGAGTCCACTAAGTTTCCAGTGCTGTTCTATCTCTCCCCCACCCCCCTCCCCCTCGTAGCTTGTAGCCCTACGCTGCTGTACTGGTAATCATTGCTTCAAAGGGTGGAGCCTCAATCCTCCCGAGGCGCCATTTGGAAACTTTCATATCTCAACCCTTATACTTAGATGAATGAGACTTGATATCATGTTTAATCTTTTACAACTATTGATCCACCGCAGTGTGATTGTATTTCTTGACACGGTCCTGTTCGGACGCGTCACACACGGCTCAGGTCTGCGGACATGAAGAGCAGACATTCTCTACCAAAGAGAAACAGGGTTTGGGGTTCTGCTCTTCGATATGGACGTGTGTATGAAAAAGAAAGGCACATTGTGTGTCCGTCTCGAAGTGTGTGACTTTCCTACCATCCATGTGTCTGTGTTGCGTGCGTGTGCGTTGTTGTTGCGCCTCTCTAATGGTGTGTAATGAGTCCCAGTCAGGGGGGAGTGTCTTGTATCACTGCTCTTTACAAATATAATTACTCACTGGCTCTCCGGAGCATGCCAATTTCCCAGTCCATTTTGTGAGGAGGGGGGGGGGGGGGGCGGCGGTTACTTAATTACTAGTTTTCAAATGCATTAAAAATTAACAAAGGCTGCCTCTCTTGCCGAAACTCAAGGTGAGGTTCTTCCTCCTGCAAAAAAGGAAAATGGTCAAGTACAGTTTGCACTTGTAGAGAGTTTCCGCCCTCGACGCGGTTTACTTGTGACCTTTGATGTCTATCTCCCATATCTCTTTGATCGGAGCCATTTTATGGTGGCACCGTGGACGGACTGTCTCCTCAGAGTTATTCAGGCCTTCAAAAGGATAGTTTTAGATCCAATCGAAAAAATAGCCTCAGCCTACTCTCTGAGTGCATGTGGAAGCAATGCTGAAGCAGCAGCGCAGGTGTTGTAGCATTGATTTGTTCAGTTGGAGGAGTTATTCTCTGTGTGGAAAGTGACTCTGACTGTCTTTCCTGTTCCTCTCCCAAACTAAAGATGGGGACTGTTGGTTAATTCAGCCTGGGATTTGGGGAGCAGCGGAGAATGTGGTTGGCTGTGTATGAACAATATTGCCAAAAAAAGATCTTCTTCCACACTATTTTGTAGTTGTTTTTCACTTACTGAAGAATTGCTGCGAGGTCCAGTGAGAGCTGAAGAGCGTTGTGTGCTCACGGCCTCCTGACCCAAATGCTGCAGTCTGCTGGACTGCCGGAGTTTCGCTAGTAATAGTACAGAAGGACTTCATGTCTGAAGTTTAGAACCAATGGGCCCATTTATACTTGTCAATTCCTCTGTCTTCTACCTGGATTAAGTCCAAATGTTCCACTTACACTTAGCTGCATACATCCGTCTCGGTTGGCCAGATCTCATTGCACTCCTGTGGTTTTTCCAAGCTATGGGCAATTCAGGTTTTGCCCTCCCCTAGTGTAGCCTGGGTTTTCCCAGGCTGCCTTGCGCGCGCGATTTATTTCGCGCTGCAAGGCAGCCTGGATACCGTGGAGCAAATTTGCCCCTGAGATAAGGAACCAATCACAGAGCGGGGAGGGTGCAGCAAGACGATGACGTTGAATTAGCACTGGCAGGATCTTGTCTATTGCCCTGACTCCTGTGCGACTGTCACCCCTAACAACGCTAACCTCTCGGATAAACTCTGTGTTTTTTTTCGATAAAAACATGTCTGTAGAGTGGCCATATATACCAGGGGTCCCCAAACTATGGCCCGAATGCGCCCCGCCGCCAAACTGCCGCGGACCTTATGCGCCCGTATCCGTGGAGGTTTGTGCCTTGCACAAACGGCAATTGTCGCTGAACGACATCTTGTACGCATAACTCTCTGACCGATAGCCTTCTTGAAACAATTGGCTATGAGCTAGGAGCAGGCGCATTTGATAGACATTCGTACCGCCCAATAAACGGCTCTGTGCATTCGTAAACCACGCCTCAAATACGAGGAAATGAACATGTTGTTTCCAGACCCCGTCTCATTTGAGATCAGGGTATGACGTTAGCCAGGCTACCCCTGGTGCATAAGGAGATGGAATGCACCTGAAATGCCCTAAATACCAGAAAAATAATAATAATGCTATTCAGCCGTTCAAATCACACACTTTTGAATTTAGGAGGTCTTTACATTTAGTGGACGAAACACGCGGAACAAGTGTAAAAGTTGTTTATGGTGTTTTCCTCTCTAATGCAAAATGCTCCTGGCTCCATGGTGTTAGTGTATCATTGCATTCATGAAGATAAGCCCGGATGCTTTTTAATTTTTTCCACAAGATAAAATGCAGAATATATTCTGTCTGGGTGCCTCTAATTTGTCATGTTAAATGTCTGGGATCCCAAAAAAGTGTCCTGTGAGTTACTGCGAATAAAGTTCAACATGACAACCTCCCGTGTAGTTTGGGTGAATCAACTTAAAATAAAGAGGCTCCCAGGGTAAGTGTCCCCAATCACAGTCTTTTCCGTTATCATCTGATAGATGAGCTTGGCGCCGAGCACAGGATTTCTCAAACAGTAGGTGGAAGAAAAAAGCGAAGGCAGGGTGAGTTCTCTTTGTCTTCTCTTCCCAGGAAGAGAGCTGAGATGGATATTTACTTGTTCTCATTGCCATTTGGATGAATTCATCCAAATTAAGCAGAGAACAAAAACATTTATTCATCCTATTAATGTCAGGGAGTGAGGGATTGAAGTAATGGTTTTCATGCTCCAGTCTGCAGCCGCTTGTTGATGTTGCTCTCCTACAAATCCCTGCCAGGAAATTAACTCTTAAGCCGCTCTTGCCAGCCTCACTGCAACGTCTGGCTCTGCAAGACAGGGCCCAGACGGGGCCTATTGTTTCTCATCGTTTGGCTTTTAGCCGCCCTGCAAGAAGATGTTTGCTTTCCTGCTTCGAACTGTAAGTATTGATTAAAAGTAGGAGTACAAAGGGCTACGACTCAGTTCATTTTTTCAATTAATGTTAAACAGTATTTACACAGAAGAGACTAAAATGTTTTTCATCCAGGTAGCTTTCAAAAATACCGTGTTTTTTTATTTCAGTTTTTGCACTTTATAATAATTATTCCTGTATTACATCCTCTATAAATAAGTTCTCAGTTGCGGTCATTGCACTGTGCTTTGATTGGCTCACGCTGCAATCTGCAGCACATCGAGGCAGTGTTTAATTTCAAATACCAGAGACCTTTCTGATTGAAAGAATTTAGTCGGTTGTTGAGGGAGGGGAACCAATCAAGACTAATTGTGTTTTTGCACACTAATGGGAAAATGCAAACTTTCGAACTGGGTTTCTCACAGCATTGCAGTAATTAACTATTTTTAATGCCATATAGACTTAAAACAATATAAAAAGGCATTTGAAACTTAACAACTTATATGTACTGGCAGCCATTCAATGAATTACCATCCAGATGACGTCACTATATTGTAGTTTTCACTGCAAGTGGCCTAGTTGCCCCTACTAGCTACCCTGCCTGATGTTTTTATCTAAGAGGCCGTATTCATTCCTCTTGGAGAGACTGTGGGTGTGTGCTCAAACTTAAATTATCACAATTAAAGTGGCAATCGGAAAGTTTTCATTTACATAGTTTTTACTTTGCCTCTGTGGCGCTATTCTTGTTAAAAATGTATTGTATACACAGAAATAATTAGGTCAATGTAAAAAAAAAAAGCACTTTAGCATGTATTTCCGTAGAAAGCCAATTACTCCGGGCTGCTAAACTTTAATAAAATTCCATTTCATCCCAAATAGGCATCTGGGATTGATTTTTGTCTAATTTTAACTTCAACACTCCACCCTGGACCCTGGTCAGTCCACCAAAAGACGACTATGTGCCAGCTACAATTGATTACTAATCCAAAAGGGTAGAACATACAGTATTTGGCCCTTTTCTGTTATTTTACTGGTTTTACAGATATATTTTAAAGTTATTTTACAAGGCACTATGAGCATAACTCTCAGAAATGCTTTTTGTTTATTAAGTGAAGACCCTCAGATGATATATATATAATATAACAAAAATCTAGATATCTGATACTATTTCTTTTCCAGAAAAAACAGTTGTGGATAATTCATTTGCTTTCATTTACTCGCTGGCTATACATGTGCTAAAACAATCTAACTTACTAAATTAGAAGGAAGGTATGGACGAAGTAAGTCCAAAAAAAGAATGAGTCTATTAGAATAATTTTTTTTCTCCCCTTTGATTGCTCAGAAACAAGTGTTAAGACTGATTTTATCAATATTGACTCAATTCCAACTTTGACATTGTTAGCCCAACCCCGCTGCTGAAGGTCCTAATGATTAATTACTTTTTCCATTTTCTATTACAGTGAGGCATGTGTTATCTTGAGCGGCTGGTGTATAAAATATACTTTTTTTGACATACTGTCTCTAAGCTGAAGTCACCTGCTTTCAGAATCATCATAGCAGCGTTGTGTAGAAATGTTCTACACGAATTGAACAATAAATTCCCTGTCACTATTGTGACTTGGACTCAGATTGCTGATGTAGTTTTGATGATAATTTGTCCTCCTTTTTTTCATCCTACAACAAATGGAAAAAGGAACAAAGCTCATTATATTTCATGAGCATGACATTTTAGAAAACTGTGACATTAAGAAATCAATTTCTACGGTACAGTAGTGATTTCCACGATGCAAAACAAGCTTTGCCGCGGCACTGGCCCGAGATGAAAACATCTTTAGATTATCGCAGTACTTCCACCAAAATAGTAGATATGCATAACACAGACATCAAAGAGCTCCCCCGACCATTTGCTTTCATCTGGTCAAGGGGTCTCATGCAGCATCTCATGTTAGAACGGAGCACTTCACCCAATATGAAGCGCGCAGATGCAACGGTGCTTTACTGAAAGAAAATGTCAACCCTGTGTCAGTGTTTGTGGTTGAGATGCTTTATTGATGAATGTTTGACCTTTTACTGCTGGGGATAGAAGATGTTTGTTGTGAAGCTTTCTTTTGCATCCTAAACCTTAATAAACATTATTATTATTCAATCTACTGGCATGCAAAATAACAGAAAGAAGTCCTACATTCACTGAAATCTATATATCTATATATCTATATCTGTCTATCTATCTGTCAGGGACATAGAATGGTTGAGCAATAAAATATATTGGCATTTCTTTTTCCACACCAGCAAAATATGAACTAATAGTAATTCAGCGGTAGAGCTGCAATTTCCAGATTTGACCCTTTGTGCCAAAAGTTTTACATATTTTCAAGTGGTCCTTAAATTGAGTGTCTTTGAGTGTGACTCAAAAAAAGTACTCAATAGGAAATTCATAATGCAATCCATGCACAGCGGCAGGTGTTCCCAATGTAGTGATTAAGCTACTTTGTTTTTTTTGTGGGGGGGGGCTATTTACTTGCACAAATAGACATTTCAGAGTTTTTGTAAACCCTGTTTTTTCTGCGCCTTTGCTTTCAAAGCCAGATGCCCTTTTAATAGCCACGGCACTAAATCCCTAAATGTATTCACACCAACAGGGGCTGTTTTGTGACCTGCTATACTTGTGTTGGTGGTGTTTGCGCTGGTTTATGGCCAAGCAATTGCCATATGACCTTGGTTTTCAATGGAAGGTCACCTCAACCTTTTAATGCTTTGTTACGTAGCACATCAGTCGTATGACATCAACACCCTTTAATGTGAAGCTGTTGTAATTGATTTGCCATCAGAGTCCCCAGAGTCATACAAAACAACTTAAACACTGAACTGTGATTTCTGAACACATCTGTAAAAGTTTCACACTCTGAAACCGTTTGGTGGGACTAAATCTTGCAAAACCAAGAACCACCCAACTCAAGTACATTGAGGGCTCAAAATGCAGAAACTAAGCAGTCTGGGTAATGAGAGCTGCAAATTACTATTTTGTTTCCCCACTGGGACATCAACCTCTGGAACCAAAATCAATTAAATGAAAACAGTACATATACAAGGGCTTTCAACAAATGCCTCTCTGTCAGAAGATGACACAAGCGAGATGTACTGTATACCCAAAGGTGAATATTTGTATTTCTGAGACTTTTATAACTTTAGTCTATTCCCATCTCTCATTGGGCGTCTTGTTGATGGCGCCGGAAAGATCTATCAGTGGTGATGCATTGCTTGAATGCTTTGTTTTGCTTTATTCTCGGCCTTAGGAGGGAGTATGGGGCTTCCAATGGCAGAACTTATTTTATTCTTAGTGTATTTGACCTTGAGGGAGTTTTAACTTACTACAACCAAAAACACACACACACACACACACACACACACACACACACACACACAGGCGCCTCTTCTTTCTCAGGGCAAAATACGTACATGTACCAACCTTATCCAACGGAAGCCAGCATGTACCCCATTGCGGCATGTTTGATCATTAAGAGGAGAACAAACTGTATCTGAATCCAAAACTCTCCTTTTCAGATTCTTTACACCTTGTCAGCAGCATCATTCAGGGCAGAAGAGGGAGAGGCGGGATAGAGGGCGAGAACATCAGGAAGGTACAATTGGTGCACCATCAGGAATGATGTGTGTAAGAAGATATATACTGGTGAGACAGGTGGAGGTAGTTGCTTCTCGTCTTGTCAAGACATTAATCATAGCAGCGGCCATGCCTCACCGCCAAGGTCAGCATACCTTGCATGTGTGGCAGGCACACAGCACTGCAGCAGACGGGCTCACAGAGGCAGGGGGCAAGAGTCTGGACAGGGTGAGAAGTGGGGAGTTGAATTGACAGAAGTAGTCCTAGAAGACAGGGGAGGAGAACATAGTTGGATTAGTGAAGATGCCATTTGAGGTGGGAGGAGAGGAGATTGCTGTGCAAAGTAGGTGGACGGTTTAGGATAATGGAATGGAGTGGGCAGCACTACTGGGGAGTGGGAGCAAAATAACAGCATTCAATGATGCACCTGCTGTTCAGAGGGGGGGAGTTTGGGAGGGAGCCACAGTGCTTTATCACACCTCTCACGTGGGAGTTTAGTATTATTAGAACGGGGCAGAGGTGAGAATTAATGCACATTTAGGAAGAATCGTGACTGCTTGGAGCTTAGTGAAAGACACCAGATGATAAAGGTGCTGCTAATGTTGGAGAATCCAGGCCAGATATCCGCCGTAGTGCTTACACTTATTACAAAGTATCCACAGAAGGACCATACTAAGCAAATCGTAAGAAATATATATCTACGACAAGGTATATTACACCTCAGGCAAGTACCATCCTTCTCTTATTGTATAGAGATGTATATGGTTTCGGATGTGCCATAATCTGCGTAAGGGAATTTCTACTCAACTGGCGATGAAGGAGCTATAGTAGTTTCCTCGGCGGTGAGAACAAGAGGGGCTCTTTATCTTTGCAATATGCAGCGTACTGAGACATGGCTGTAGCTCCACTTCGTCCAGCCTCATCTCTGCCGGTACTTTGGAGCCTTGATTGGTATATAACTGATCCAAGTGGGATTTTTCCACCTTCTCCTTCGCCAGTCTATTCCGTCTCAACCCCAGGAATGAGAAGAGACTCCGCAGGGAAATGTAGGGAATTAGAACACACTGGAAGGGCTTTGTTGTGTTAAGCCAGTGTACAAGGAATTTTTCCGGCCCTCTGCTTATGTAACTTTTGCCGTCATTTCTAGGTACGGGGGGGCTGTACCTAGCCTGGCTAACGTCATACGTTAGCCGTCTCATTTGAGAACAAATGGTCCCCTATTTCAGGCAAAAATTTGCTCCATGGTATCCAGGCTGCCTTGCAGTGCGAATTAAATCGCGCGCGCAAGGCAGCATGGGAAAACCCAGGCTAGGCTGTACCTGCCTGTGGGCATCATTGTATGAGCCTGATTAGTTGTCCCTTTTTTTGTGTAAAGAAACTAAATCTGACTGTTTTTTTTTCAAGGTTAGTACTGGTCCTCTAGAAATAAACCCGCTGTCATGGTCTTATGTACAAAACTCTAAGGGCATGGTGGCTGACTGGGAGGCAGAGAATATGCATTATTAACAGTGACACAACAAATAACACATTCAACTTCCAATAACTGTATGTTAGGTGTCAAATTATGAGGCTGATCATGTAAGGTAAATATTAAGAATCAATCTCCTGCAGCGACGTGCATCCCTGTCGTTCAGAGCTTGAGGTGGGAAACACCCGCGGCCCCATTTCAGAACCACATGAAGCGGTCTGAATGAAGAGAAAGCACCACATTGATAGTGTCTGACTTCAAACAACCGTGGTATGACTTTTCTTTGCAGATGCAAATATTCCGCCAGAACGGGCAAGCACTGGCAAAAGGAACGCAAATAGCAATAGTAACAACAAGTTGCGTATAATGAATGAGGCTTTTCAGTTGTGGTAAATATTAAGCATCAGTCTCCTGCTGCGACAACCCCGTCCATCAGAGCGTGAGTCAGCCCCGTTTATAATTATAATTATTATGAATAACTGTGCAGTCTAAGATTACAAAAAAATACACATATACATTTATAAAACACAGCATTCTCCCTTTTGGTGCTTCATGTCCAGAATTCCAAATGTCTCATTGTTGTGGACGAGGATTGATTTGTTTAGGATTTTAATGTAAAGCAGATGAAGAAGAGCAGCCGGAATCACAGCGTGTGCATAAAATCATGGAAAACAAAAGGCCATCATGACGTGGAATAGGAATCACAAAGTAAGCTTGATGCTGTTGCCAGTGTAGGTGATGAATTTATAGTTGAAACATCCTTTAAATTTGAAAATTGAACTATTAGCAATGCAATCATGTTAAACAGTTATTTTTGTCACTCAATTTGGATTGTAATAATTATCATTGGATAATTTGTTATTCACAGTAAGACTGTGATGATTGGTGATAAAATGGTACACGAGCCAGATATTCCATCTTGGATTAAAACAAATACAATAAAATGAACTTAGCTAAATGAAATATGAAGCTATTGAAATTTAATTTAATTGAATTAAAACAAGTAAGAGAGACCAAATGATTTCCTTCAGACCTCATACTGTTGATTTTTTTATTTTATTTTTACTGCTTGATATTTTTTTGTAAACCGCGCACAGGCTGTTTAATCAACAGCAGGGCTTAATTGAGATTAGTCTTTCGAACAGGAAAAGCGTTTGTTCCTCGCAGGCTAAAGAAGTTCAAGGGATTCTTGTAAATATCACGCTGGACTGATGTGAGCGAATGGCAGTTTTCTCATGAATAATAGAAGCAAAACGTGTTGGTAAATCCTGAATGTCTTGTTGGAGTTGTGTGGCTTCAGGTGTTAGCTGACATTCTCTCAGTGCATCTGCCTGTCAAAGCGATGCTCGCCCTATGGTCTCTCTCTCTCTCTCTCGCTCTCTCTCTCGCTCAATCTTTTCAATAGCTGCACTTGAATATCCTGCTGCTCTTGAAATTCGTTACAACGAAAATCCGCCTCGCCAGCTTTGCACCGAGCTTCCCCGCTCATTATATAACGAGAGACCGTCTGTAACTTTTTTGTTTGCGCGGATGTGAGGCCCCGATATGTTTTCCCACATCAAAACGTATTAGTTTCTTTCAACGCCAACGCGACACAGCAGGCTAATAAAAGCATCAGCGAAGTGTGCAGCACGTGGCAGCCGCTCAGGGAAGGTTTGCTGCAGAGCGGCGGCTCTCGTCTGCTTCTGGAGAACAGTGGGTCCTGCTCCCGTATATTGGCCAGGAGCCCATGTGAGTTTTGACCCCATGCCACTTGTCCTTTACACTCACTGGCTGCACGCTGGCAAGTTGACCTTTATCATTAACCCTGCTGCGTGCTTGTCATTTGAAGTCTCTATTATTCACGCTTCCCTTTGGGTACATTGTATACGAGGGAGCATGGAGGAGGGCTGCTTGCTCATTTACACTTGGCAATTACGGCACTTAGTCGCTGCTGAGAGTAACCAACAAAGACTCATCTAGCAAAAAGAAAGCATGCACTACAAAAAAACCCCTGAAATTCCAGGTTTCTCTCATACGTGCAGCAACATGGCAGCAGAAAGACATCCCCCATTCACTTTATCTCAGAGGCACACACATCCGTTTTTACTACTGCACCCACTCACATGATTGGCTTCAGCGTAATATTGTAGCACGCTTTGAAAATGATTCACAAATACAAACAAACTGAAACATCAGCTGCAGATTCTTTAGTATGATTGATTTGCCTCATCTCTTCCCTATAGTCGCAGTTTGTTTCATACAACGGCAGCTGTTCCGTTTGTTTTACTTTGATGCCTAAAGCCCAGCCAGACGAGAGGCGCACACTTCGGCTGAGGCACAGTTGATATTCTCGACACTCGTCTTTTTTTCCGCAGCGGTGGCAATCAGCAGCCATTCTAATTAAACTCAGTTTGCACTTGAAATGCTTTAAAACACGTTCAAACACTTCTGAACGACAACTGTTTGATAGGACACATTGCCGCTTCCGTCCTGTTTGCAGGTGATAAGAGCAGCGCGCGCGGGGAAAGTCGGCAGGGATTCATTTCGCAGATTGCCAGCCACGTTATCGAGCCAAGTCCATCCACGTCACAGGGCTTTCGTTATGATATTATTCATGAGTGTTTTTCGCCCCGATCCCACAACCATTACATCTTTATCACAGCTATTTTCATTATCATCTGGCTCTGCCACTTACCTTCACTCAACCTCATTCTGCTGCGTGCCAAGTCAGCAGTCTCCCACTAAAAGTAATCCACTGCCTTTTACTGATGTGCTGCGATACCGCTCTCCCCTCGTCCCGGTGCTGCAGCGACGGCCACAGAATGTGTCAAATTGCTCGATTATGTTACACATCCAATTAAAGTGTTTAGGGTGGGCTATGATTGCGGGATTTCCATTTGCAGGTTGGGAGGTTGAATATCAACCTTGTATTCGGAGCCAAATGATACAGCTCGGTTGTGCATAATGTTTGCATGTGTTCTTGTTTGTAGCCCTGTCGAGACCTGAGCAGCCTTGCATACCATATTACACAAAAGTTAGTCAAGGACAAATCGCAGAATTTCCCATCATTACAGATGCAGGGGAAGGCCATGGTGATTACAAATTCTTCCACTTTTGAGCCTGTCTGAATCAATTGAACAAACCAGCATGATATTTGATGGCCTGTGAGCTCCAATTATTAGAACAATATTATGGCTGGGGTAAGTCAGGGGCACTCCTCTAGAATTACAATAGTGTTTGGAAGCTATTTGTATTGGTGTTAGTCCTTCAGGGGCTGGGGAAGGGCATACAGCTCAATAACTCAATTCTTAACAATTAGCCCCTGGCATGTCCCCCAGAAAACGCAGAGCGAGGACTCTGGTGAATGGAGGTAGAAGAGCAAAGCATAGAGATTATTGTTGCAAATCCCTCAAACAGCATTGCATAAGAAGTCGTGGCTCTGCAACTCGGATCATACTTGCCTGCTGATAAGATTGTTGCTGAGAAGTGCGTGAATCTTCGCGGCTCAGCTGTTTGGGCGGCTTTCATTTTGTCTGCATCAGCACGGACCTCATCGCAAGCACCAAGAGCTTCCTGTTGCGTTCGTTGGAAAGACCTCGGCTGTTCTCCAGAATCGCTGATTGTCAACAGCACACTCTCGATGTTTCTAATGGCGCTTAACTCACTCAATTCTCATTAAGTAATCCCATCAGTAATCAGAAAGGCTCTTGGATCCAGGATAGGACATCATCGAACACGCTGTGTGCCTGCCTCCCCCCGTGCACACCTCCACAGCCGAGGACCCAGCAGAGAGTGACCTTGGACCAGGGCCGACCTTGCTGCATCACCGCAGTCTGATGTTATTAGATTGTCCAGGAAGGAGAAAGGTTGAAAAAGCGCACGCGGCCCGTCTCGCCTTTCATTGGGTGTGGGTGCACTTTCAAGGGGATAGGGAGAACAAATAGAGCTGTCTGAGGGGGTTTGACTTTTGTGTGCGCCGGAGCAAAGGTGTGTTTGTGTGTTTGATGTTTTCCCTGTGTGCCAGCACTTGTGTGTGTGTGTGTGTGTGTATGTATGCCCTGGCACACATAAAACAGGACTCGCAGACGGATAGGGAGGTGGCCTTCCCATCTCCAGGGAGGGCTCCCGTGGCGAAGGGGATCGTGCCGGGCTTCTCCTGTGGGGTCCTGGTGGGCCGCGCACTGTGGTCCACTTGTAAAGAGGTCATATCTTTGCGAAGGCGGCCCCAGAGGCCAGCTGGAACAATTATAAATATGTGTTTCTGGGTTAGTGGAGCACAGTTACCAGTCTGGTTCTGCTATGTGCTTTTGCCTGACACTGGAGGAAGAGGAAGAGGCTTTACTCCGGCTTTGTCTGATTCGTGGTGCGATATCCCTGAGCTGGAAACGGCGAGCCGAATGCTTTGTTTGAACCGGCTTACACTCGCAGCAACGCCATAGATTTCCCAGGCTTTTACTTGATACTGTATATTCGAATCCTGCTCTCCCCCCATCTCGGCGGCCCTTAAATCTTTGGCGCAAACACGGCAGTGACAATATAAATGCATGAGCAGTAACCCAGCTACATGGAAGCTAAGTCAAACGTAAACAAGGCCTACATTTCCCATACGCACAGCACATTTTACCGTGAACCATTTAGAGTGATATTTCCACGAAAATAGACTTCGGTATTCCATACATTTTTAATGAAATCGAAAATACTGGGTGTGTAGGCGCCAGTATATAAAAACACATGTGTAATTCAATTCATTGTTGCAACACCTCCGTGAGCCTAATGCTTTCATTGGAAGCGAAATGCCACGGGCTGTGTACCTCTCCCTCACTCCTGCTTAATATATCAGCAAACAAGTTAACAACGCTTGACAGGGATTCAATGGGTATTGATTCCTGAGTGTTATTAGTTGAACTGTTAAAAGTGTCCGACCATGTATGCTAAATTGCAATTTAATGTTGTTTTTCGCTGTGGTCCCTGAATCGTACAGGAACCGTGGCTTTGACTTACTGGAAACGTTAAGATCAACGGCGCTGACTCTACGAGATTTACGAACAACAACAACCACAATATATGGAGGATGTTACACGGCCTTTGTGAGATATGAAAGGGCATAGGCAGGATGAGTCACGTCGCGCCTCTGGTCAGCGGCTCCAGCTGTTATGTACGAGTGAGAATATGGAACGGCATGAATTATCATAAGTGCTACAAAGGCTTTTTTTTTAAAACAGATTATCGACTGACTCAATACTTTTGCAGGGTTGTATCACAACACTCTCACTTGATTATCTGCCCCCATCATTTGAGAGAAGATTTGTGTATCAAATACTTTCCCGGCAAGAACATCGCAGGTTTTAAGTCTATGATTTGGTATCGTAGTTCTGGTATCTAAACGCATTCCAGGTAACATTTTTCATGCAGGATTACAAAATGCTGACTGCCTGCTTTCACGTGCTGCATTTGCATTTTAATGTCAACCACCCCATTTACATTTAATAACAACACCACAGGGGTCTGAATGATAATGGTAATGCCAGCAATTGAATGTGAATAAATAGTAGAGTAAAAAAAGGACTGTAGGGCTTTTAATAGCAGGGAAAGAACACATTTTCTATGCAAACAAGTCAGGGTCCAGTGCTATTTGCTCTAATGTCCATTTCCCCCCATGTTGTAAAGGGCTAAATTAGCCTCCTCTGCAGCCAATTTAGCTGAATTAAGGAGCCTAGAAAGGTTAGACTTTCATTTCATTTCAACTGAATAGACATTGAAATAAGCTGAGTTTGCTTACACCATCAGCCGACACTTTCAAAGTTAATAAGAACAAATATCCACTCGTTTTATCTCGATCCTCATCATCCAGGAGCTTAACAGGTGGCCGGGGCAAAACATCTCAGATATTCAATTTCTTTTTGGCATTTCCCCAAATTAGACCTCCGATCCACTGTATGTTTAGCCGCTGAGCCACCTCGTTAAGTTAAATAATGAATGAATTGCATGGTTAATTATAAAAACGCTCACACTGCTCATGAGCGGGACTAATGCTTCTGCTGGTCTAATTTAGAGCAGGATCCTGCCACTCAGGGCTGTTCCCCGCGCCAATCGGGCCAGGTGCATGCTCAGGCTGGAGGGGGGGTATGGCTTCACTCAGGGGCCACCGCTGCATTGGTTACCACAGGGAGCACGGCTGCAGGATTTTAAGCCACAGGTAGGGGTGATACTGACAGCGAGCAACAACTCACAGACTGCAAGAGCCGTTAACCACCTGTCTCTGAACATGGGAGCTGTTGCGGCGCAGTTAACCTCTCAAAGTGAAGAGGAAAGTATTGTCATCAGCATATGTCCTGATAGCACCACAGAGAGCATTAATGGACATTATATAGCATTATCCACAACACAGCCAGTTAGCGGACACTGAAGTGAAGGAATACACCAAGGGCGGACGATTCGATCAAGGCAATTGGCTTTATTTCGGCTCTGCACCTGCAAACGGTTTGCTGCTGATGCTATCATTGAGCCAGAGGGGATACTGGAGCACTGGCTGCAACAAGATTATACGCTTATAAGATTCACATGCCTTTCTTACATTAGGACATATCTAATTGCCTTGATCGAATCGTCCGCCCTTTCCCATTTCTGGCATTGTTGCCGGGTCAGTAATCCCACCTCGTAACCTCTTGGCAAACTGACTCTGAAGGATGCGCAGTTGACCACAAAGTGTGTTGCATGAGAGAAGGCGAGCGCGGCGCAGTACTGCTCGTTCAGGCTCGGGCTGGACTCAGGAGAGGTGACGTTGGCCCAGACTACCCAGAAACTCGACAGAGCAATCTGTATAATGAGTGGTTTTCCCTCCGACTGAGACGGCTTGTCATTCCATTCATACGTCGTGGCTCGATACATCCTTCCCTGCGCCACTCAGCCCCCGTTTAAGCCTGAGGGAAGAAGAGAAGACAGTGGGGATGTCATACGATTAAATGTTCACCAAGGCAAAAGAGAACATTGTTTTTAAATAAAATAAATTATCACAAAGATCCAGTTGCTATGATGATAATGATTTAGGAGTTACATAGTAAGCATATCATAGTATAATACATGATATAATAACATGAGAAATTATCATTCATATCAAGTTTCCTTTTTTTAAATGCTAATACACACCCTATTTTGTGGGCAATAAATATCTGCACTAATGTTACTAATGTTTACACTAACAGTGAGCATGTGCACGAGCCAAGCCCATCTCCCCATGCAGCATGCAGCCACGGTTTGAACATTTGAATTTATGAATGTCTACTATAGAAAAACAAGAGGAACTCAATTAAGGGGAGAGATCTGCTTGGGATCGCATCGAATTAGGTGACTGACAAGCCCTGAAATCTGGAGCATATAGCATTTTCAGTAAGATAAAACCGTCCTTGGAAAACAGGGCGTGTGGTGATGCTCGGCTGATAGAGAAGGACGAGAGCATAGCTGCAGGGGCGGGAGTCATGTACGAGTACTGTGACAATTTCTTCCGACAATGTCCCGTCGTATTTTTGCTTCGTCAGCATGCTCTTTAAAGCAGGGATGTCGTATTTAATCAAATTACCTGTGAGAGCTGCTCCTTCCTTTATTAATTTATTGAGGCGGGGTGAGGGGAGTCAGGGCGGGCGGGGGGGCGGGTGAGCGGGTGAGGGTGCGCGTATGAGCTCCTTGGGGATGAGTGTGTTTGTGCTCTTTCAAAACGTGTACCAGAGAGGGCCGAGCTAACAGGAGCTGACAGTGGCAACCGCCCTGCTACACAACTGTGCGAGGACCAGTTGGCTTGGTTTTCACTCCGGCCTCTTTAGGGAAACTGTGAGAAGTCATGTGAGACTCGGAGTCGGGTGCTGCCTCTGCTTCTTCTGCTGTTCAGAGAAAAATGGATCAGGTTTGACTCTAGATGTTGAGACTTCAAAGCTGAGAAGCTTTCATATAATACATATTTCATGTGGAGTTTTAGGAGGTATTAATTCATAGTTGGTGTATTAGCTTCAATGAATGACGGCTGGCACGACCCCCAGTTTGTAAAAGCAAGGAGGATTAAAAGCAGAACATATATATTCAAAATCAGATTTAGTGTAGAGTTTAATTACACTATTATCAGTGTTCTGTCCTACACCAAATCCCCCTTTACGACTGGGTGCCTTTATCTATATTATCTTTGAAACTCCTTGGACGAAACAATTATTTTAACATCTACAGCACATATGGTGAATCCAGACTAACCCTTTAAACCATTTAACCCTTTAAAATCTCACTATAACAAAAACAAAATCCACTATATGTCTGCGTTTTTTCACAGAACCTTCTGTCAACTCTATCAACACTTCATTCGATATAATTTTTCAAGAGGTAATATATTTTAGTATTTATTACTTTGCTGCTGCTCCATCCACAGTAGGTCAGTTTCTCCAAACTGGTGGGAATGCCAAAAGCTATTCTGCGCCTAACTGATGACAATGTTTAAGTACCTCAACCTCATACAACCCCGATCAAAAAAATCAAAACTATATATATAAACAATGGTAAGCATTGGAGGGGCTCATGCTCAATCACTGCCAGATTAGTGATCTTGCAAACGCTGTATCTGGGATATTTTATACGGTTATATTTAAAATCTTATGTTGCATCAAAGCATGTTTCTGTCAATGTGGATAAAACTGAATATTTTTATATATATATATATATAGATTAACGCAGTTCGCGTTCACCCTCTTGGCTCTTTCTTTGCTTTGGTCTTGGGGCCCTTGGGTTTACAGTGTGTTTGGCCGGCCTACAGGGCTCGTGGACCAAAGCCATGGTGACATTTTATCTGACGGTAGCTCCTGTGGGGGCCGGACCACTTTGCAGAAAACGTCAGGTAGATTTCAGCGCGACGAGGAAGGGAAAGAAAGCCAAACAAACAGAGCCCCGGCAGGAGCAGTGCAGACGAGCGCAGAGAGACGCCCGTGGGGGTTGCAGCAGGCCGAGATGAAGCGGAAGCGAGTCTGAACTTCTTTGTTGTTGCCGTAACCTAGTGCTTTAGTGCTACCGGATTAAAAGAAGGTGAAAAGAACTGACTAACTTTAGCTGATCAAAAGGGGAGACCGTCGCTAGGGACTGTACTTCAATATAAATTGAAAGGGGAGAATACAAAGCAAATGTGTAATCTTTTATAGGACGTGGGTACAAGTGCCTTTTGTATAGTGCGAGCCCCTTGTGTTACATGCAACAAAACATGACAGGCACACTCCCCCTATTGCAGAAATGTTATGGTAATCACACACACACTATTTCAAAAGCTTTTCATCCATTTTGTATTTCCCACTGTTCTCGTGGTGAGAGGACAGGCATGCTTCATCAACAAAAGAATATGTGAAGGCAAGCACCGTCTCAAGGTACGAAGGTAATACATTCTGGACATGTACACACTGGTTTCGGTTTGTAGGAGAATGGAACCCATCCCGCCGCCAATATCGACACATCAAAGATGGTCAGTGTTGGTGGGCATTGTTGACGAACCACAAAACCACATGTTCATATTCCCAAGCCATCCACTTTGATTGCTTCTGCAGTTGGCCCTCCAGTTATATACAACCTTTAGATTGTGTGGTGACGACCAGTGGTCTTGATCACAGTTCACAGAAGGGTCGCTTCATTGACACACTGATAGAGGACGCTTCACATTTCCATGGGCCTATAAAATGCAGATGGGTGGAAGTCTAATAAGATCTGTTGCACAATAAAGTTACTTCTTCTTGTAAATCCTCTCTCTGGGTTAGTATTAACCTCTCAACGCTTTCATAGGCAGATGAAGAGATACCAACAACTGAAGTTAAGCTGGAAATGGAGCTAGGGCCCCTGGAGGCCACAATTAAATCCCAAACTCACTGCTCCAGTGTGCACTGCGTAGCCCAGTTCAGCCTCGCACGGCCCCGTCTGCCCCAGCTTATACCAAAGTGATCCACTTGCACCATCCCAACGGAGGGACGAAGAGGATGATCGCAGTGGAGAGAGATAGAGATCAGATGAAAAAGGAAGAAAGGGGAGGCAGAAAGTGAGACGCTTTAACGTGGAGGGCGTGGGGGAAAGTCCTCCAGGGTCAAAGTTCGCTCAAGACGGAAGGGACTTTAAAATGAGGCTCACTGACTCCGGATAGCGATGTCAGACCTTAACACTGCCTGTGTAGGTGATACTATAAAATCTCCCTGACTCCATCCGTTATGGGTGTCAGGCTTCTAAGAACAAGCCTTTTATACCTGAACTCAGTTAGTCGGCACCACTGCTGCGCGTGGTGACTGGTACAGATCTTATACCTCTTTCCACATGAGAGAGTGGATACGTTCCATTACCATCGACCCGAGGGACTGCTCGCACAGCCGTCGCTCCGGCACTTCATTAAATTGATATTGTGGGAACACACGCAGGCAGTGGCCAATCTTTAGTTGGTAAACACACCCAGACCTTGTACCAACTCCAACTGGCTGGTTTTCTGGCCGTCGACCTAGGCAGTATGCTCGGCTGATAATATGAATGGTAATGAGCGACTGGCTGCCGGGATTTTAAGAAAAAGCGCTGTCATAATTGAGTTGGATTAATTAAAGGAGCTGCACTGTATTCTTACAGATCAATGCATCTTGTTACAGGGCTCTGCTGTGGCTTGGGGGGACCCAATGGGGGGGGTTGTGTGTTTGTGGCCAAAGTGTATGTGTTTGTGGGTGTGCGACCTGCAGATTGTGGGTTAGGTGGGTTGTTGCGTGAGGAACTAATTGAAATGAGAGGCGATGTGCGAGTCTCAGCCAACACGGCCGTTCCATTTGTCAGGGTGACATCACTGCACTCACACGCCATCCATCTCCGCCCGGCGCCACAGAACCATGCTCCTCCCGGTGATTAATATCCATACCTCCCTCGCCGCACTACATACACCTCCTCCCTCCCTCCCTCCCTCCCTCTCCCGGCCCTCGCACACTACTGCCGCTGCTCCGCACGTGCTCACCTGCAAACACATACTCACACACACTGTTCTCTGTTGGGAGCCCTTTTCTTCGCTTATGCACAGAGCATCTGCGCACTCACGCACATGAGTGCCATGGTACTCCCGTTTACTCCCTCACACACACATGGCTGGAGCCCAGAGCGCAGACAGTCACACACACAAACTTCCTAATTGTTCCATACGCAGACTGTCCATGCTGGTGGTTCGAATTACTATTTAATATTTTACACTAGCGTTTATTGACTTCTTGCTTAAAATATGATATTATTATACATATTGAATGCTTCAATTGGGTTTGTTTTTAGTTACTCTACTATAAACCACTACATAGGTAATGATTTATTCTTTTTGGGGGGAATTATAAGAAATTATTTGTTGCACTTGCAAGTAGCATTTGCTGATTGATTATGACTAAGATGGTGGCTATGACTAGACTGTATTCTTATATTATCCGGAAATACTACTTTCATGTCTGATATTCCTTTTCCCATGTAGTTATTCACATCTCGATCGATTTAGAGCTGCGATCTCTGGCAACAACTCCAAACCCATTTGTAACTGTTGTTTATGTAAATCTCTTAAAAACAGGTCACATGTATGTTATTTCATTATTTTTTTAAAGGTTAACTAATTCCTCATATCTTGACACTTTTGTTTTTTAGGGACTGTTCCTCTAGTGTAAAAAGTGTTGTGTTTGTGCTGTTATTAAAGACAGAAGACCGTTTACGTGGGATTGACAAAAAGAAGCAGAGAAAACAACGTGTCAGTTTCCATCATAATGGCGGGACATGACATCCAGTGCAACGCTGCGTCTGATTTATTTGTTTTTATGAGTTTTTTAGCCAGCAATGGAGCTCTATGTCACATAGCAACAACCTGTATTTGCCGTTGGGTAGACAGACAATACTTCAATTCTAGGATTGTGTTTAGTCTGTCTACATCACCATACCTACATTTTACAGGTCATTCTTTAACTGTCCATTTTGGTGCGGCATAGTTTAAACACTGTAAACAATTACATTCATTTTCCAATTGCATAACTGTCAATCAAGTTCAAATCGGACCGGATCCAAACTTTCCGTCCATGTTAAGCATATTCAAACTGCATGTTTCCTAATCCCTGCTTCTTCAAAATTTGGAAACGGTTCTTTATCAGAACACAATCCTCATTGGCAGCAGCACCACTTTCTGTTGCCAGAAATATTATATACCCTTCTGAAGACAAATAAAACATCCCTCACACGTTACACACCGCAGTCCTAAACTTCAGGAAAACACATGTTCATTTAAATTCCTTGTCATCTATTTGCAACTGAAGTTGGCAGGCTTTTACACAAGGATTCTAGAAAAGGATCCTTAGTTTTTTGAAGGAGGGGTCAATCAAAACTAAACTCATTATAACCAGCTATCAGGGGGTACCGAACCTGAGGAGCCGTTAAATGCTGACCTCTCTGTCCTGCTCTGCTCTGCTGATGTGCTTTGATAGCTGGCCTCTGATCTCTTCAGTGGGATCGCGTTGCGTCACTGCACAGACCCGGCCTCCCTGGGCTGGATGGTGCTAAACTTTCTCACCACGGCCTCATATTTCATCACCCCGGCTAGCTGTCGTGTTTCCCACCATGCCTTTGAACTTGTGCAGCCACTGGCCGAAAAAGTACATACACCTTGCCGTGTTTGGATAAAACGATTGAGAGTATATTGTAAGGATGCATATATTCTTTTGCATTCGTGACTTGAGTCAGTCGTATTCAAAGCAGCTTCTCCTTCATAGAGGGTCGCATGGGGGCTGGAGTCAATCCCAGCCCAAAATCGGGCGAGAAACGGGGTACACCCTGGAGTCGAACCCAGGACCTTCTTGCTGTGCGGGCCTGGACATGACACTTAAGTAAAGGCAAAATCTCCCAGCGATGCATGTTCCTCCAACCGGAACCAAAGAGCTGTGCAACACCAGCGTCTCCCCGTCCTCTGCAGGAGCACGCCTGCCTCCTCCCCAGCTGGCCGATGCAAAGCTTCCCTCAGTGTAAAAGCATTTCGCTGTCTTTGAGAATCCACTGCTATTCGCCGAAAGGGAACTTGTCCCCAGATGAAGGTGATGAAGTGGTGAAGAAGTGTGGAGAAACAATGGGAGCTGAGGAACAGGAGTGGGCAGAGGGAGGAATGGTGAAAGGGAAGTGGGAGGGAACGCAAAAAGAAAACTGAAAGCCGGCAGCAGCTGTAGACGATGTGTGATTGATTGAGTGGCATTCAGGTGTCAGGGGTCACACTCATCCAAACTGCTCATTTGTAGTTGCTGCCTGTGTTGCTGGTCACCAGAGCCCCTGAATAGTGTCGCCCCGACCACTGGGACACATCAAACAATCCGATTTAAGCAGCCCCAAAGTCACATGCCGGACAACCAACAGCTGCCGCGTGCACAACCAGCACTGCTGGCAGTGTCTGTTTCTCATCCCTGTCTACTGCAGCAGGGCCTTGTCTGTCTGTAAGAGATCTCGCTTTTAGGGGCTCAGTTATGTGTCGGATGGGCTTTGTTGTTTGTGCGGCGCAGGTTTTTCCTCTTGACATTTTGTTGTTTGCTTTATTTTTCTCCCTAGAGTGCTTTGCTGCACACAAACCACATTTTCCATCCGCGTGGCTCTGTCTTTATACGGCAGAACAGTATGCATGGCGCTCTATCTCCAGCGTCATACATCACGCTGCCCCTCAACCTTTTCAGCACACGCAATGTAGTCGTAGTGTTGGTTCATGCTCCGCACGCCTCATCTGTCTGTGTCATTGTGCGCACTGGGGACGAATATTTAAGTTTCTGTTAGTCATTGGTCTAGTCCTATTTAAGACCCACACTTCAGTGAGCTTGTTATCATTCAGTTTGAGCTGGCCCAGTGTCGAGGGGCAGGCCCCTGAAACATGGGATGACTCGGTTTCCTTTCGAGGCTGTGTGATATTTCCTTTAATTATTGATTTGTGGTGGGGCCAGCTGGATTTAGGCGCTCATGCATAAATTCTTTTTCAGCATTTTTTAGATTCTGCTATTGTGCCATCTTCATTTTATGCAGAATTAGGGGGCATAACAATCATAAAGTTGTATTTTATTTTCCCCAAAGTCTTTATTTACCGGAAACAAGGATGCGGTGTTGGGTAAATGGCCTTCAGTGTTCAGGCTACCATAAAGAGCCTTTCTTTTGCTTGCCTGCCCTTCTCTCTCTGTTTCTCTGTCTGTCTCGCTCTCCTAGCCTCAGATTCAGACGGCGCTGCCGCCATGCTATTGGGCAGCGAGCCGGAAACACGAGCCGTACACCGATCACCTTCATTCACCCAGTTTTCTTTTCCTTTTTGCCTCCTCGTCCTGCTTGAACCTTGACATCCCCCCCCTACTAAAAAAAAAAGGATGAAAAATCTTGTGGGAATGACTCCCCTGGCTGGAGGATGGCTCGCTGGGTATGTCCCTTGCTCATCGGCTGCATGACACACTGGCCCTTTATGTGCCCCCCCCCCATCCCTCCTCTGCTCCTCATCCACACCCCAGAGGCTCCCATTCAGCCCGGGCCTGGCTGGGGGGGAAGTTGAGGCTCTTTTGTAGTGGGGGATTCTTAGGGGAAGCTGTCAAGGCTGCGACTGTGTGGACCTTTATTTCCCCAGAGAAGAGGGGGGGGGGGGGGGGGAGGGGGGGGGTGGAGGGAGAGGGGCAGGAGGGAGACGAGGAGACGGGGTGGGGGGGGGGAGGGGAGGGGGAATACCAATGGAAGGTTTGGACACAGACAGCCTTGTTAACAGGCACCCCACAAAGTGGAGGAGGATGAGAGGGAGAAAGCAACAGGGAGAAGGCAAAGTAACAGCGACAATGAATGGAAGCCAAAAAACTTTCCCTGGGTTACGTCATCGCTGTTATTCCCGTCCTCCTTCTCCTCCTCCTCCTCCTCCTCCGACTCTTCCTCCTCATCCTCTTTTCTTCCCTTTCCGCTCTCTCCCTTTGCCACTATGTAAGCTAACTCTTCAGCTCAATAACAAGCTTTTGCCCTCCCCGTCACCCTTCCTCACCCCCTTCTCACCCTCCGCCATTACTTTACACACATTCCATTATCTGGGAGACCAGGCTAAGAGAGATGTCTGGGGTCAGAGTGATCATTATCATCACCTCTCCCCGCAACACTCTGAGTTATAGCCCGCCGTATGGGAAACAGACATTTAAATCATAATCAATAGAGCAATATCAATGCCGAGAGGCTCGGCTGAAGGAAATCACTGCCGCGGCTCAGGAGGAAGCGGAGACGCAGGGTTTAGACTGAGATAACGGTGCTCGCTTATTGATAAAATACGATCAAGCCGCCAAAATACATCATGCGGCATCACGCCCAGCGCTGGCTTTTTTTGGAAAAATACACTCACTTTCGTTGATTTAATGGTGTTGCAAGGAATATGGCAGGTGTGTGGACGTGTGGAGATTTTGGGAAGGTGTTGGATTTGAGCGGGTGATCTCCTGCTTCCAGGCAGAGAGGAGGGCGGCGCTGTCATGCCGTATGCATTAACTGCCCCTCTGGTCATGCTAAGTCCTGCTAGGGGGGGAGCCGCGTTGCACTGCAGACAACGGCGAGGGCGATGCAAGGTGACAGGTGCGACCTGACCCGGCTGCGACCGGACCGCGTCTGCCGCCGCCACTCCGACTGACATCGGGACTGAATCTTCGACTGTGTGAGGATACCAGGTCTCCATAACAACGGTGCACCCTAACACTGTGGAGGACGAGCAGCTCTGAGCGCGACGCAATCAGGACGAATTACAGTTCTAACTTGCAGAGAAAGAGCACAGTTATTAATCGTGTTTGCTGGGAATAAGGTTTCACGTCATATCCAGGTGGCCTGTGTTGGATCGCTTTGATTCCAGTTTTTGTCTCAAGACAATTTAAGGTGTTATTGGTTGGCAAGAATTTTAAAAACGGTTTTCTCAACCGATCTTATTGGATGTGTTTTGCATTTGACATTCAAGACGGCTTAGCATGACGATCAGTTGGGGGATTTCATTTTCTCCAGTGTCTTTCAGAACAATGTGAGACGTTGGCGTTATACCTGCAGGCGTAAGGCTCCGTAGCTGTTTACTCCTTTTAGTCGTCTGCTTAACCTCGGCTTTCAGTCTGCGTTGCTAAAATACGGTACAGGAACTCACCGTTTAAATGATGTGTCACATTTTACTCAATGTATTCGCTATTCGATTGAGTTGAGATTGACTCACATGCATTCTAAACTTTGTTAAAAAAAAACAAAAGCCACAACTAATAATGAGAGAAAATTGAATTTACACATATTGATTGCCATGCACATCACGTTCAAAGTATCAGATCAACTAGATCTATTTACTATTCAATTATAATTTTACGTTGGTTAAATTAACTTGACTGTGACATTGTAATTGTGTTTGCTGTTTGTAAGAAAGTTAATTGGTCAGATCATTTAGAAGGGAATTTGCATATCGATTTGAGTTTAGGCCGCTAACAAAGATGGATGTAACGTGATCGCGGTTCATAATGAAATACTTATTGTTAAGCGGCACCTGGTGTATTAAAGCTCTCCATTGAATGTCAGGTTGAGTAGCGGAGTCAAGCACATAGTCAGCCTGACCAAATAGTTCAGAAGCACTGAGCTGCCTGCCCAGAATCCCAAGGTCCTGTGTGGGAGTGAACAGATAGCGCTGCGCACATCACGGCTCATGTGTGGCCGAAGCCCACGCAGCGCTGATGACGGGGATCATCTGCTAGAGCTGTAAATCTCCTGTATTACCCAATCCCTGATGACTGTGGAGGTTTGGAAATTTGGACAACTCAATCCAGCAAATATATAGAGTGACACATCATTTGCCTTGTTTTATCAACGTAGACTGAAAGTACCGAGGTTATGCAGACAACTAAAAAGAGTAAAGAGCTGCGCAGCACAGGCAAAAAGCCAACGGTCTGCTAGAAAATGTAAAAAGGGAAAAACAATTACTTTGCTATCTTAATTCCTTTCCAAAGAAAATACGTTATGTCACCTTTCCAATTAAAACATAACCGGCAGCTATTTTTGATGTATTTTAAAATGGTGCCTGCAGCATGTCTTGTTGTCTAAGATATTGGATTCCACCTCTACATCTTAATGACCAGTTTCATTTATAGACGCAGGGGAATCAACGAAAACAAAAGAAAATCCCCAAATGTTCAGACAACATAGAGCAGTGCTTTATTCTGCAAGCTGGGGATCCAACTCACAATTATTCACCCGTTCTCATTTAGTAATGTCTCACGTGACGATTCAAAACGGATAATGTTTTGCTATATATTTTCAATTAGGCTAACAGTTGCAAAAAATCCGTTTTTCATGCCGGTCTCCTGACATTTCTCAACCCATCTGACATACACTTGGTGAAGTGTGAACCAATTCGCAAATGAGGGTTATTCTGGGAGAGTCACGTCTCCTCCCCACTCTCCGCGGCACCCGGGAGAGGGTTGTAAAAGCTGTTGTCCTTTAGTTATGACGGCGCGCGAGTCGGAGCCGCATGAGGAAAAAGGAAAAGCTCTTGAATTGGAGTCCTCCTTTCTCCCCCCCTCTACCGCTTTCTCTGTTCCCCAGCCTGCCTCTTTCGCTCCGTCTCTGCATGCGCCGTGCTACTCTGTCATCCTCAGGGGTGTGTCTGAAGGAGACCATCTGTTGATCCATTTGTCTCCTGCTTTGCTTACTGTGCCACCGCCTCTCTCCAGTTGATGATCAGGCCTGGCCTTTCCCCCTTCCCACCCTCTCGGCTGCTGCCAACAGGCACTCAGGCCGCGGTGGGGGGGGCCCGGCTGGGGGTGGGGGCGAGAGGCTTCGCCCTGTGTAGTCTCTGGTTCCCAAAGACAAAAAGGAAAATGGCAACTGGGAAATGGATCCTTTGACACCAGAGCAGCTGGTGTAGATCAGTGTTTTTCCAAGTAAACGAGGCGGTGCTGACCCGAGTGAAAAGAAATATGTTTTTATTTTTGCATTGTTGATATCTAAACTATCCATTTTTTGGACACAGGGAGTATCATATCATTACATGGGGCACAGACCATGAAATAGATGTAGATGAATAGAAACGATGCCGTGACGCTGAAGCACCGTCACTGGAGGCTTCCGAGCATTCACCACCCATAACAGTTATTGCTTGTGAAGCGCTGTCACTAAAGAAGGTTTCCACGCACGTCTCTTAGCTGTCGCCTCGCATGCATGTTCAGGGGGTTCGATGGACACTGAGTCCACCTTGGGGACAACTCCCACTCCCAACTCTCGATTACCTATCATTCAGCTGGGCTCAGGCCCCGGGAGAGCAGCTGGGAGAGGGTGGTGTGTTGACATGGGGCCGGATGTACCCGAGAGAGACTCGTAGCAGATTACACAGACACGCAGGAAAATGTGCACTAATAGTGCTCGTTGTGAAGGTGGTACATGGGAAGTGTGTGGAACTTCAGAGGGTGGGAGACGATTGAAATACGTCAGCGTAAGGTGATAACTAACCATTCCAATCCGTATGGAGGGCTTTGCAGCATCACAATAAAAATCTTGTTATCCTCTTTTTCTCTCCATCTGTGGAGTTTTCATGGATTTCTAAGATTTCCATCAAGACCGCTCAATGCATCCGATGATGGGTGCTCACCCGGGGAGACATGCCATCGATTTCCATTAAGGTGCAGATGACATGTGGTCACACACGCTCCTATTTTACCAACAGCCGTGTCATGCAATAAGTCATGGTTTCAGCTCTGCTGTCAACCAGGTTGGTTGTTCTTCTCAACATTTGTGCTGGGGTTAGTTCCTGCGGGTAACCTTTTATGCTGCAGGCACACGTGGAAAACAATTGTGTGTGGCCTATTGCACATGCAAGCCCAGAAATTCCCCAGAATGAGGGGCGGGATGAACAGACAAGAACATCTTTGGTTCCAATATAATAGTACAGGAACCACTTACAAACACAACACCTCTAAAACATGTGATTATTTTCTTTCATCCAGCTGTCTCTGGCTGACATCTCTTACTGTGCGTGTGTTTTGCAGGCTTCCTCAGCACCGGCGACCAGGCTGCTAAAGGGAACTACGGACTCCTGGACCAGATCCAGGCTTTAAGGTGGATCAGCGAGAACATCGGCTTCTTCGGAGGAGATTCCAACCGCATCACTGTGTTCGGTTCTGGCATCGGAGCTTCGTGCGTCAGCCTGCTCACACTCTCCCACCACTCTGAAGGTACATTAGAGCAGGGATGAGGGATGAGGGATGAGGGGGGGGGGTGGATGATACAGCTGTGGAGCTCATGCCGGCTGTTGTGTATAGGCTGCCTTGATTTACGAAACTGGCCATGCAGCTAGAGAGGTATCAGCTAAATGTATTCTACTGTACTGCACAGCATAACGGATGCTTTAGGAGCAGGTGTTTGCATTTCAATTATTGTAATGTTTATTACCATCCGGAAATTGAAACCGCGTGGCAGATTTTAAACTACATATGGTTCTTGATGTACTCTGCTGGTCCGCTAGTGTCCCTCTCTGTCAGAGAGAGAGGTTTTAGCGGCATGCTAAATGCACACGCTTGCTTTGTCAACAATGTTTTTTATCTGCTGGGTACTTTAGTGGTACTGCTTGATGATTTACTGCCCTTGTTGGCCGTGTCTTAAATACTGGATGCTGTTTGTACGGTACAGTCCAGTATTATACTGGAAGAATTAGGATGGAGCCTGATTCCTTCTTGGTAAGTTCCTGCAGGACGTGCTTTGGCTTTTACGAAGGAGCTGGCCCATTTACATCCGCCCATGAATGCAGCCTGCAGAGCTAAATGGACACAGCGTCTTTCTTAAACTGAAATGATTAGTCAGTCACCTATTCCTTCTTGCCTTTTAAAGAGCTGGCTTGTTTGTTTTGTGTTTATTTGCTAGCCGTGTTTTATACGATTTACATGACAGGCTATTAGGAGATTGAGGTGTTGGTGAGTATTTCACTGTTAATGTTCTTCTACATTGGAGAAATGGTGGTGATATTCCAAATGGGAAATCTTTACAATAAGTCAGACTCACAAAGCCAGCTTGTAAACACCAGCAATTCACAATCATGCAGCTTTGGCCATGATTCTAAATGTAATAGGGGATTTTACTCTAGATTACGTATAAGGGAATTGCATTAAGGAAAGCACTCTTCAATGAGATAAGGCATTGGGAACAACAGGAAACTATTAACCTGAATACTCCCAAACACCACACACGCTAATGCTTGCGAAAAAGCTTGTGCAGAGTTTCAACACTGCCGCAGAGAAGAACCTCCTTATGCAAACAGCCGCTGCGAACATCACAGCCGGGGGTACCTCACTTCCTGTTACAACAATAACCTCCTTATTTATTCTAGGCCCAGGAGCTCTTCCCGTCGCCTCTTTAATCAGTTAATTTACAGCCACGTAGTTGTGTTGGACCAAACTTATATTGGGACTGTTGTATCAAGCCAATGAAATACTTAAATTAAATACCGCCTGAAAAAGTCATTTGAAATCAAAAAGAAGTGACAAGCTACACGCGATCCACCCAGTAGCCGAATGCCTGGGGTGAGCCGCAAATAGTTAGTAAAAATCCAGCGTTACCTACGTACAGACACATTTTATTTTTCTGTCAGCAGACGTTATGTTCTTGGATTTTTGATTTGGCCCACGAGCATTTGAAAGAGGTCATTTGAGCGGCTCGTCTTTGGTCCCTGTTACAGTGCCAGAGGATTTGTGATCTGTTTTGCATTTCCCAATTTGCATTAAAGTGTTACTAATTGCCTTGATTTCCTCCGATGAATGATGACTGCTTTTCGATTGAATTTTTACCATAAATGCCTTTTTTATTCATACTCCATAATGTTACGCTCCATGTAGCATGGTATTATACTGCCAGTGAAACCATCTCCTCTGCCTCCCAGTAAATTGGATATTACCGGGTCTGTTTTTTCCCCTGAATTGAAATGTATGCCCCACTGATGGAATGAAAAAAGAAAATAACACTAAAACTTGAGGGATTCTTGCAAATTGAAACAGGAAGCCTTCTATCATTCTATCATACCGGGACTCTTGCTGCGAATGTTACCAATGGCAATCGGATTTCACACAGTCTCTCTCGGAGCACAGATTGTCGTAATTATATAAAGTTTAGGACTGGAGTGGGTTGGGGGATGTGACAGGAAATCCAAGTGAGGAAATGCTTTTTTTTTTTTTTTTTTGCACCTGCTTCACAACCTCCGCTGTACTCTACCCCTCCTCTCCTCGTCATCCTCCTCTTCTGTAGTCTTAAATGTTGAGATGAAACCTGGTAGGATGTTCTTGTTGCCAAGACAACGCAGTAAACATGAAGGTAATCATTGTCTGGATCTCCTCAGTGGCGATCCTCGATGCAAAAATTGATAAACAAATAGATTATACAATGTGGCATGAGCACACCTGGTTTCAGGTGACTTGTCGTAAAGGTGTAATCATTTCCTATCTGTGTTAGCAGACCCGAAGAAACTCGTTCATTCCGTTTTCGACTCTCTGAATGGAAATTAAGTCAGGAAACAAGATTGTTCATCTTCTGATTCGGCTTTTCATTTCGACTTTCCACGAATAAAAATCCATATTCTAGAAATAGAGACAGTGGATATTGGATGTGGCGTGTTTGAATTCCGGAGTGATAATGATAACATGCCGTGGATGGGGTTCACACAAAGAAAATGCTCTTCCCCTGCTGCTCCAAGCGCGGGATAACGAGGCCCAGCTAAAAAGTAAGAAGTAAATCACCGGTGACACAATGTTCTGAAGCTCCCTGGTGTGTCGGTGTATTTAATGACAGTATTCCCACTCGTACTGTACACTGACTGCCATCCCCACCTAAATTGCATAAAACGTCCATCTAGCAGAGGCTCCTTTCATGCCTGTTGGTGGCAGAGTGACAACTTACTTCAGATGCTCCAAGCTCCTCCAGAAGCCTATTTAATAGGCTGAATCTTTCTACATCAACCTAGCCCTCCGGCCTTTCTCTTTGATTGCCTGCTCCTCTGGCCTGGCCTTGGTGGCGTCTCCGTGTGGGCGTGCCGAGAGCTCCAGTCACAGGGTACATCCATCAGCCCCGCACAACCCCTCCCCCTCCCCGGCTGGCCTGCGTGGAGGATGGCTTGGACAGGGCTCTCGTGAGGGCTGGATTTTAGACCCCGTTTTGTGCCCTGCCTCCTCCATCTAATCTCCTCCTGACTGCACCCATCTGTCTCCCTGCCTTCACACACAGTAAAAGCATGCAGGGGACACACGCTTTTTCTCCACGTGCCAGTGTTACTCGCTGCCTTTCTCCCTCTCCGGGTTCCTGCTCCCTAGTCAGTCAGCATGTGTGGTGAGTTGCTATTAATAAGATGGCTGCCTTGCATGCCATGTGGCAAGCCATCTAGCCGCGCATCTGAGATTTTGGAAGCAGCATGGTCATTAAAAACGCAGTCCCTCTCAGCAGGAGAGTCTTTTTGACCAGCTTATTAAATATGGCCCAACAGTTGTGTGTGAGGTGAACATCTCTGTCCCTATCTTCTTTTTGCCAGGCTTCAAACAGGAAACGGCTGAGAAAGTTCAAAAGCAAGGACATAAGTTAGTTTCATGTATTATCTCTGTGGCATCATGCAGGCACTAATTGAACATGCAGAGTTGTCTTGTTTCTTATCTCGTAATGATCATTATGATATAAATTGCTAGATAGCTTCTCTACACTTGAAAAGAATACCATTAGTCAATCACTAAGAAGTAATCACATAATTTGTATGTATCTACATATATTGGTTTTAACCTACGAAAAGCCTACCGTACATGTATGCGCATGTTTCTGTGTGCGTGTCCTGGCTGTCTATATATACGTGCATGCCGATGCCTCTATTCGCCGAGCTCTTGTGAGGGAAGGGCTAGTTGTAGAGCTACTGAAGGTCGTTTGGTTTCTCTTTTTTTTTCTTCTCTTCCTGTAAGCAATCAGGATAAAAGCTCTGCTTCTGAGGAAGTGCTCCCCTTTTAATGGAACGTCTAAGACATTAAAGACAGCTAGTGTGGAGGATCCTTCATGCCAATGTCAGCCTTCATTTTTATTAAGACTTCTGGGTTGTTGAGGACCATAAACGTTCATGTTAAATGCTTGGCTTTTATTGCAGCAGTGCAATGAGTACCAAGGCTTTTTAATGCAAGACCACCACCTAGCAAACACCTAAACCCCCTGAACCTTGAGCATTAAGAAGGAAGTGTCTGTTTTCAGCTAAGGGTAACACATGTTGGAACCCTTTTAGTGTGAAGGATAGCACAGAGGTGATCAAGGGAAGAAATCCATTGTGGGATGCGCATGAATTGAGAATCAAAAAAAAAATGCGTGGACATTTTTTTTAAATCAGAAATATTGCTCTATTAGAGTTCATGTAGTAAACTACCTGCTGTGTTTTTTTGCACAAAAATGTATGATTCATAAAGTCTTAGGAAGGATGTGACTTGGAAGTGATTAATGTATTACTGTACAGCTTCCCTCTGCTGATTGGACGAGAAACTAGCTTCTGTTGAAGTGTGAGGTTGTGATTCCAGGGACGTATAAACCGCTGTGTCCTTCATGATCAAGTATGTTCAAGTACTCTATGTATAGTCAGTGGTACATCTGAAGATGACTGCCAAAGAAAAGTTTCAGAGCTTCAGAAATTTTGAAATGCAAGATTAGTTTGTTAAAGAGACCCGTTGGTATCTACATATCAAAATGTGTCCCTGAGTTTGCGCTGGTCCATTTTTTTGTAGTGGTCAGTGATCACTAATAATCTACACCCATCACATACTGGCCATTGATTTAACAACCCGGTTTTCTCCCCCACATCACCACCTCACTAAGACACATAAGCCTCCACTTCAACACACACCTCTGTCGTATAAACAAAAAAAGACCTTATATGGAGTAGATACTGACAGAGAGGCAAATAAGTAGAACTGTTGAAAAGTTTGTACAGAAATGAAAACCACAATAATAATGAGACATATGTAACATGTTAAATCATTTTAAATCAAATAAATCAATCATATCAAGCAATTCATAAAGCAAAAATGCTTCCTCATTATCATATTTTCTGACTGTGTATAAAAGCCAGAGAAATAGGAATCATGATTGGTATTTTTTTGTATACCTTGATTCCTGAGCAAGGTAAAATCTTATGTCATTGTTCTGTAACTTTTGTTCTCCCATAGTTTTGAACATACTGGAAAAACATTCAGTTCAAGAAAAAGCAAGACAGTACTAATGGTATTAAAGCTAATGCTGTTTCAAGAAACTGCGTGTAATGTTTCATGTCTGTGGACGACACAAATAGATTCTCAGTAGACTGAGAATTGTCTGAAAACCAGTTTGATAATCAATAAACCGAGCAAAGAGCAACAAATGGTAGTCTGGTTATCTTGTATGCTGTATATTATATTTTGTTGTATGATAGTTGGGCCAAACAAGCAATGTTACTACGTTACTACTAACAACCTGGGCTTTAGAAAATGGACACCTTTGTATGGTGTTTTTTTCTACACCACACAAATCAGTGCAAATGGCTACTACGCCTTTTCTGTGAGGTATTTATCTATTTCCTACAGAAGAGGTAAATAAGACTACAAATAAGATATGACTACAATGTTTATTGGACCTTAAATCAATCTCCTTTTGTCAGTCTTGCTGATACGAGGCTGCCGTTGTGGGATTCTGAGCCTGCATTGCGATCAGCCCCTTACCTCTGCTCTGACAACAGTTACCATGTACATGCAGGCTCCTAGTCGTCCTGAGAGGGAACAGTAGAAACTACACTCTTATAGTGAGGCTGTTGGGAGTTGTGCAGATGTCTTTGAGAACTTGCGTAACCATTCGTTCGCGTATCTTTAGATGTCCACTGGTAGTCCGAGGCGAATGTAAAATGCGGTTCCAAATCACCTTAAGGAGCGGAGAAGGAAAGCCAGCGGGCCATATAGATGAAGAGTGTGTAAGTGTTACTCGACCTTACTGCTTTAACTGTAATGTTATATCTGGCTATGACCTTTGAAAATAACAAGTGTGGGTTTCTTCTCTGAAACGAGACCCGTGGGAGGTTCTCCTTGGGGAATGGCCTACAGGGCTGCACACCGCCACTCCTTAATGCCCTGTGCAGAGCTCCCGTCGCACAGAGCTGAAGGTGCAATCCACTTAATTCATCTGGATTCAGGCATCCTGTAGCAACCAGCCATCTCTAGTTGAGTTAAAGCATCAAATAAAGGTACCTTGTAAGAGCTGGAATCTGAATTAGAGTCACCTGGAAAGGTAGCTCCACATCCCCGGGATGTTATTCATATATGATTCAGCTGGCATTGTTGTGCAAATGCATTGTGCTTGAGAGGAACTAGGGACAATTGTCGAAGTTGAATAGACCCTATTTCGGAGATGTCAAAGGCATTCAGCAACTCGACACTGTAAAGTTACGAGGGTGTTTGGGGCAACAGAATGCCTCCATCTCGAGCTTTGATTTGGCTGTTTGCTGAAGGGTGTCTGTGCATCTCAGGGTGTGAAAAAGGCCTATACGAGATGAGAGAATGGGGACGCGCGGTGTCGGGTGCCGTATTCTTCCACCTCGATTGACAACAGCGATAATTAAACCAGGGGGATGCCATCTCTCCGGTGCAAGAATGCTTGTATTTATTTACGCTTACTGGCGTACTTTGTTGTCTGGCGCACAGTGTGGCGGTCATTGTGTGAAAAAAGCAAACGGCTTTTAACACGTGGCCTATGTGGCATTTTCTTTGAACAGCGATGTCTTTGACGTTTTAGAGCATGGAGAAAAATTGCACTAAATTAAAAATCGAAAATTACCCACCAACTAAAAAGCATTACTCTCTTTTGGACAAGTGAAAAAAAAATGGAAACGGCCTAATTCAAGCGGCTAAATGTGATTTTCTTTTCTCCTCGCTACTCAAAGCTGCGAATAGAAAATTAAGCAAAAAAAGGAGGTCCTGCTTAGTAATGTGGGACAGAAGGTGTGTTATTGGGGTAAAGATGACTCTACTGAGGTCAGATAGCCACTTTGAGGTAACGCTCGAGGAAATAATATCCAGTTGAGCTTTCCATCAGAGCGAGGCAGCTTTACCCATCCCGAGCCAGAAGAGAGCAGAGGAATGAAGAATTGACAAATGGCCTGAAAACAGTGAAGGCAGTTCATTCAGGTAGTCCAGCCATCAGTCTGTCTCTGCTTGCAGCAGGTAGTTGAGCCTATAAAGCATGGAGTTATAGGTGTTAAAGAGCCGAGCAGCAGGTCAGAGAAAGAAGCAGGGGATAATTGAGTACTTTGGTAAATCCGTGCCTCCATCAACCAGTGGTGATATCTCTGAGCAATGCACAGACCTGAGGCCCCAGATCCACAACCTTACAAATGGGCTTTGGCAGGTTGAGCGACAGGTGGCACACATGGGCTACCTCAGCATATATTCTACAAGACAATACAGAGAGCCCCATCTGGTGATGTATCGCTGGGATTGCTTTTGGAATCTAATCGCGGCTGATGAACGAGGCGACTACAGAATATGTCATCTGTTGATGGCCTGCAATCCCCAGCGAAGACGCTGGCAAGTCATTAGTTCAGGTAGATGCCATCCATGAATCATTCTTGATAAATCATTGTCAAGGGCGCATTCATACACCTCCTAATGCACAGTGACAGTGGAATGCTGGACGGGGGGGGTCGGGCGACGGCAGCAGCTCCTGGCCGGCAGGCTGGCGTTCTTTGAACCTGCTTTAGATCAATTAAACCAATAACTGCATCATATCGCTCCCGGGCTGTCTCGTCTGTTTCCTCCCTTGATTGGTCTAATGGCTTGATGGCGGTTTCATGTCTCTCCGTTTCCCTGCTCCCTCGAAGTCGCTGCCTGGATCTCCGTGGCATTTCGGTTAGCTTCTTTTCCCTGTTGCTCAAAGCAGTTTCTTTCTTTTCTTCCAGTACTCCCCCTCCCCTGTGTCCCTCCTTCGTCTTCTCACCATGTCTCCCTCTCTCTCCATCTCAGTCTTTCTCTCTCTGGCACCGGTGTAAAGCATCCATTATAGAGTGATGCATGGGTGTCTGTGTGAGTGGGAGAGAGGGACTTGGCACTCCTCCTGCCCCACCTGCAGAGGAAGCACTGACAGCTGAGCATTGGGGGCTCATCTCTCTCCCCCCCCCCCCCCCCCCCCCCCCTCCTCCTCCGCCCATCTCCACATCTCCACTGACCTCCCTCCTCCTCTAACACCTTCTCCAGCTCTCTCTCTTTCTCACTCTCACTCTATTCCCTGTTGTTCCACACACATTGGCCCAATTTCCACCACCACTCAGTAGTTTCCCTTTTGCTATTTTCACATTTCATCATGTCCATCTATCTGTCCTTTTGCACCATCATCTTCTTCACTGCGTATTTAAATTTCTTTCTGGGTTTTTTTTTTAAACCCTCAATTATTAAGTGCACCACGAAACAGAGCCAGCAAGATGGGTTGTTGACTAGACTGTTGTTTTCCACGTTTGTATGCCAGATGAACATCTGCGGCGTAATTAGCTGAACTCAGCCCCTCGGCGATGACCAGGAGCACTCTGTGTTTGCTTGTTGTTGCTGACGGCTCACCTCTGCGGCGAACCAGGTCAGTTGTTCAGTCTTCGTACACCTTTTTATCCCCGCTGAGAGAAAAGCGCTCAATGCCTCAGCCTGATAACAGAAAAGAGAGTCGCTACGAAGCCCCGCCGCACACCATCTCGTTCTCAATCAATTTCACAGGTTTGCATAATCTCCTTCTGCAGCGGGAATTGAACATTAGCAGATTTGATAAACTGGTTCTATATTATCTTTGGAATAGGAAATGTATGACTTTGTGTGCTCACTTAATTCTGGTATAACCACTTAATCTGCACAGAGAGGAAAAAATACTCACTGCATGATTACAGGTATCAAGGAATATGTCGTTCTGTTTACAGACAGACAGAATAAACATTTTGCATAAATTGAAAAAGCCAGTCCAACCGTACTGTATGGTTTGAGCTGGTGTGATATTCTTGGTGAAAGACTATAAAAAAGTGATAGAGAGAATAGAATTCATGTATCCAATCGGGATCCCTCTCATTGACATAATGTGCGCTAAGTGCTCATTTTAACTGTGCGCTACCTGTGTGTGTGAGTGTGTGTGTGTGTGTGTGCAATCACCAGCCGTAGCCTGCCTAGCACGATGTTCAATTCTGGGCAGAGCAAATGAATTAGCCTTAGCTGTAAAAATTTGCATAGTCTGAGCACAGTTAAATCCCCAATGAGAGGAACTTCTGCAAACATGCTGACGAGCAGAAACCTGTACTATAAAGGGCCAACATTGTGTAACCTGACAAAAGGACTAAATCTTTAGCTTTCAGACCGCAAGGCTGTAATAGATTTCAGCTTAGAGGGGTAACATATACTATAGATCCTTTTCAGTGGGAGTTTGCCAATGCGAATGCAACTGTCAGAGAAATATATGGCAACGGTGCTATTTCACAACTTGAATTTCCTTCTGCAGGATGAAAGCGCAACGTCAAGTGAGTTCTAGTGTTTGATTAATTTCTGGACAGAGAGCCTACCAGCAGCCTGAAATGATGTATATGTAATTTGACAGTCTGAAAGAAATTGTACTTGACAACAAATAAGGTTTTATCTCGGGTTCCTGAGTTCTTTCTGACAGCAAATTATTAATATAAACTTATAGCCTTAACAACAAAAACCAGTGAGGTTGCTGTCTGTTTTGGAAGGTACGAACAAGAAGGTTGGTGTTCTGTCCCGGTGCCGCTCTTAAGATATCAATAAGCTAACAAATGCTGATTAAAGCAGACACTGGAGAGAAAAAAAGCACTTCCTCCAAGCTGTTCATGATGAGCATTTTAGTATTCAACGCAGTGGCAAGCGTAGCTGTGTGGAGAATGAACAAAAAGCGAAATTGAGTGCTGAAGAATCTTATTCACAGTTAAGCACACCTTGCTGATTGCTGCAAAAATATAAGTGAACTTTCAGTATCAGAAGCTCTGATGCAGTCCCACGTTCAGAAGAGCTTTTCATTTAATTCATGCAAATGCTTGGCAGCTAAACCGGCTGCTCAACTACCGCCTAAGAAAACCTACATATGTCATTTGAAGGTGACCTGAGCTCTCCCACAATCACTCCTCAACCAAAACAAATGTCTTTTAGCTGGTCAAACGTCATGCTGTGTCAAGTTCATCCGATGAAAAAAAGAATCTCAGCTCCTGAAACATTTCTCTTTGTTTAAGTGGAGGCTGTTGGGAGAGCGTGCATCCTCCGCAGTATCTCAGATGTTGACATACCCATATGGCATGCCATTAATCCTGATCGATGCCCACCACTGCAAACACTTCTTGCACTGTAGAGGATAATGAAGTGTACCAACGCAACATTTCACTAAAATCCTCGCGGTGATCTCTTTTTTTTATCCATTATAAAAGGCATCATGGCTCCTGCTGTTTTGCAGTGAAAAAAAAAAACAATGCAAAAGAGTGTTTAATCGAACACACAGTCCCCATAAAAAGGTCTTTGTTGGCCCGATGTGCTATTCTTAGGGTTCCCCTCAGATTCACTATCTAATTGGAGCCTTGGTTGTCTGTGGGGAAAGCTGGAAGTGGGAGGCAAGCAGACTTTTTTATGAGGCCTGTGAGTGACTGAGATTCCCAGTCTAGGTGTCTCCGGCAATTCCGCCGCTGGTCCCGGGACTCCTGCTCATTGCTGAAGGCTTCATTAGCCGTGGATGGGCGGTGGTAGCAGAGAGAGAACAGCTGTTTAGCTAACCACTCTCATTGTTAGCCAGCCTTCCCCGTATGCCTAACTGCCTGAATCCGTCCCCTAGCTGCTAATAGAATGCTCATTAGGAGAGAGGAGGGAGACTCAATGGGAGACAGCGCCACTCTGCTGCAGCCCTTCCAGCTTCCACTACTCCTCCTCTCCCTCTGGTGTCTATATAAGCGCTGCATGCAATAAAGCTTCCCTCCTACCAAACCCACCTCGAGCTCCCACCCTGACCTCCTGAGAACGATGGGTGCTGCGTGGATACCCGAGTTCTCCTCTGGGACAAACATTAGCCTCTGTGAGTCCAAAACATGGTCCTCACTTGCTGAGAAACTGAAAGATTTCAGATGACAGATGACATTGTACTTATATATGTATACGTTTTAAATATATATCTAAATGTATATTGTGTAGTTGCTAAATAGCGCATAGTCAAATTCCATGTAATTATAAACATGCATACGCATAGATGGCGGATAAAGCTGATTCTTGTTCAGAATAAAACTGATTCTTCAAACTTAGTTAGTTTGGCGTGTAGGTTTTCTTTCCCCAGGCAGCACGGCTTTAAATTATTCAAACACTGTAGATTGTGCTGCCGTAATTTGTCAGTTACCCAAAAGCACCAGTCTATTTCTCTGTGTCAAAACTGATGAGGCTGCGGAGGAGGAGGAGGAGGAGGAGGAGGAGGAGGAGGAGGAGGAGGAGGGGAAGCTGCGACATCAGAGCTGAATATCTGATGGTGTTTATAGAACAGCTACAGATCAGAGCCAGAAACACTGCACCCTTGTCACAGCCCAAGCACATCCCTGGCTGAAAGAGGGTGGCCCGTGTTTGATTAAGATTCAGACAGGAAAACATGTTACCATGGAGGTCCTTCATTGAATAAACACAGGCCAGTTGCGAGCATTTCCTGTGCAGAACGCGGGCAAACAAAGTGCACGTGACATGACGAAGGGGCCAATGTGTGGCAGGACTGATATGCTCCGAGCTATTTCACTAAATGACAGCAACTGTAGGTTCTGCTGTCGTGCGGAAATGTTCCAGGAGCGAATAGTGCACACAGAATACCAAATACCCACCTGTGAATAATTGTACCTGTTTGGCTAAACATGGTAATGAGACAATGCTCCCGTTTGTAGATTAATACTTTGTCGTAAGATGAAATGTGCATCTTTTAAATCAGAAAACGATAATGATATGTTGGAAGAACTGTCAGTGATTCCACACTGTTATTTGAGCATTATGGGCAATGATGCAAATCAATAAGAAGGACGTTTTTTCTTCAATGTGATGAGACTGATAATTTGTGACATTTGGAAAAAAAAATTCTCCTTCAAAACACTTTCTAATTGGATCTAATAACCTTTCCGAAATTAAAATCTACATCATAGTTAAATAAGGACAATGATATGGTTTGAATCCAAATGCCCCACCTGCATATTGTAATGAAAAATACATAGTTAAACATAGGGGAAAAGATTAAAACTACGTGATTACACATTAAATCAAACCTCACTCTCATGAAAAGCAAGTTTACAGGTTTTTTATTTAGGATCAACAGAAACAATCCCATCTGATGGTCCACTGACTCAAAAGCTGTGTCTCACCCAATGAAATACAAAAAAAGGATGCCGTAATACAAAAAATAAATGTAACAGAAAATAGCAGAATGACTCACACTTTTCAATGTAATTGTTTTTTTGTCAAAATAATAAGAAACACTAATCAGAAGGACCTTAATTTGAGCAGAAATCGAGGTCCTTCCTTCCTTTTTTCTTGTCCATTTCTCAAAAGTCCCTCAGTGGCGTTACACTGTTTTATATTTGATAAATGTGCTTTTTCAGATGAAATCTGCAGTGAATGTGATGGTTTCAAAAAACTCTTTCATCAGCTGATGGTTTGATCGGTTGTCGCAGAGTTGAAGCTGTTCACACAGGAACCTCGTAGCAATTTGTATGTATAGACCATTTAAGACTATTTGCAATTCCATGGGTGACGTTCCTGCCATTGGTTGAAAGCACCTGAAAAAGCAATTTATTCTACCTTGAGGTTTTTTGTCAGATTTGAATTCTCAACGTCACCAGTGAACTTCTACGTGAATAGAATTATTGAACACTTATTTTAAATATGTGTGTATTCACTGTCATTAGTCCTCAGATAATGGAGTTTATTCATATGTCTCCTCCCCCTAAATGCTGCAGTTCTTTTCCCCACAAAGGGGACGGAGGGACAGACACAGATGGACATATTTCTTTCCGAAAAACAGAACGCCGTCCTATATTTAGCTCAGTAAGCCAATAGACAACATACATGATACCACACAGTTCCAATTGTCATTTAAATCGTTTCCATTATCAATCCTCTTGTTTCATATTTGAATGATGTAAACATAGTTCAGATTTTAATTGAAATAGATCAACTTATTGTGCTGTCTGTTCTAGATCCTTACACCATACATGTACGACCATCTAAATCTTTTTCAAAGTGGATATTATGATTTTAAAAAGCTCCCATGTCACTGATATTATTAACAATGGCTCCATTGTATTTTGGCAGCATTTAAAACAGAAAGAGATACATTGAATTCAGTCTGCATTTATTTTGAATATGTACAATTAAGTTTTTCCTTGTATGTCTTTTTAAAAAAGCCTGTTCCAATGAATTGTCAAAATGCAGGGAGATCCATCTGCCCCACGTACTGAACAATAGCATCACAAAAACATCATGTCAAACTTTTTCAAGTTATTCGATTCAACTACGAAATACATTTGTAGAAAATAATGTAAACATTTGTAGTACAAAACTTGAAGTTATATATAGATGAATATTTCCCTCATGCTGAGGAGCACATCTTGTGTCCTTTCTTCATGTGGCGATGGAGGCTGACAATGACGTATTCCTTAGTAATGGCAATATGCGCACCAATGCCACTCTCTATGTGTGCAGGAAAAGAATGTCTGTGGGTGAGATATGTGTCAAGTGCTGTGACGTTAGTTGCTGTTGAATATGTGTTAGATTGACATTGAGAAAGTGAAGTGCGCCAGTTTGCAGCCGAACTGATCGACGAGCATATAGTCTTACACACACACACACACACACACACACACACACACACGAAGCCTCACACACGCATAACTCATCTCCACAGACTCACATCGATAGTGCACAAACAAATACATTCTTGCGCAAACACTGCTATACAACGGCTCGGTTCTGCACACAGGCAGACGTGCACACGCACACACACACGCACACACACACACACACACACACACAGTCCATGTGGCTGCAGCTGTGTGCCTGCTGCCACTGGCAACCAGAGACACAACAGAGCGAAGAGGAGATATGGAAATTGGCAGATTTCAGTGAAAGGTATGTTACCATGGAAAAGAGGACAAACACATCAACATGGAACTTGTGCCCTCTCTCAAAACGGTTGGGATTACTTTTTTTTCTTTTTCTAGCCGGGTTTGAATTTAAAAGACAGATAATGTGAAGCGCGACCTTTGAGGCGGAAAGGCCCCTTTTCAATGCGGCGCGGAAAGTTCACCAGAATGCAAACGTTGTGTGTGAACGCACAGAGATCCACACAACGTGGATCTCTGTCTCTCCGCCCTGGTGCCGGGACCTCGGCCCTTCAATCCCCGCGCCGCTGCTCCCCTGTAGGCAACCGGCAGAATGTCGTATTGAGATGGTGAAGAAACTGTCCACCAATAACTCTTTGGCCCCGTCGGAGCTTGACAGAAAGAAACTATGCAATTCTACATTCTGCACTGCCAAAACTGAAAATAGCTGAAGTGCTGCTGTGAGAGTGAAATGTCTGTGGGCCTTGTTATTAGGTCGGCTGGTCTGAAATGAGTTTGACACGGCGGCAGACATTGAGATGTTTTCTGTCACCTCAGCTTTTTTTTTTTCTTCTTCTGAAATCTAAAATTCAATATGATACATTAGTGTCCCAAATGAGTCCATGCGATAGACATTAATTGCTTGTCCATTACGGTTTGTGACACTATCAATCTGTTATCAGCTGGCTACCCTAATGACTCAAATTAACTGGCACTTCTCAATATCAGCCAAGTCATCTTTGTGCTTTATTGCCTTCATTACAATATTCATTTCTTAAATGGCACGCTTGTGAGATCGGACGGCGCTTGTATCAAACACCAACAAGTAACAAGAATGTGTTGCGGAATTGAGGAAATAATGGCGGTGCAGTCATATTGTGATTTCCTGAGGTCCATGTATATTTGATAGGGCCTGCCAGATGTGGCCTTGGATATGTGGATGTGTATCAGCAAGCAATCTCTCTCTCGCAGAGCTCACAGAAATTAGATTCCATCTCAGGCCCCAGATCTAATACACAGACTTATATTTACTCACAGTTGCAGAGCGTCATAAGCCAATATGACCATGTAGAGGGGAGGCGGAGCTGCACAAAATACAGTTAAATGAAAATGCTTTGAGCAAACTGTTCCGAAAGCCATCAAAGCTTCTAAGCCACGAACTGGCTTAGATAACTTAGTTGTTTCACCCCTGCGAGGGCTTGAACTGCCAGAAGCCCTTTGACAAATTAAAAAACACTTCAGGGTTGGTCAAAACTTAAATTGTTGTTGAATACGTCTGACGTAAATTTACTTCAGGATGATAATATGATTGTCTTAAATCCCATTCATGAGTATGTGGCATGTTATATATAGAAACGTGTTGGTTTCAAGACGATTCAACCGAAACCCCCCCTGAAATCCTTTCAGGGGTCTTTGTATTGAGCCCAAGTACAGTGCATATTGGATATGAAATGGTTGTATGGGTCATCCAATGCATTGAAATGCCTGTGTCTTCCTCACAGTAAACGCAAAGTCACAGTTAGCATGCAGAGTGCTATTTTTTTATGCAGAGAGCCTTTGCCTGCTGCGAATACTCATCACCCACTAAGGAATTTTAAGTCTTCTCGCTATTTTCTTTTTTATTTGTAACATGCTCCTCCCATGGCCTCCTCTTTTTTCCTCCTTCCTCCTTACTCAGCCTTTGACGCAATGAGAATAGATGTGTGCAGCCTAGTCCATCCATACGACTGTTTGTTTGTCTTGCTAAGATGTATTTTCTAGTTTGTAGCGCTGACAGATGTGTAGTCGGCACGCTTTTGTTCAGAGGAGGCAGAAATGAAGGATCTCAGAGTGATGAACACTTTGGTCAACACATTTAAGGCTTTATTAGTTAAGTCAACATCTCAGCGAGCCAATTTAAAATATAAAACATTTGAACAAATTAATTTGGATTAGCTTTGCAGCAGATCGATGCTCAGTGGCCGAATGCTGAGTTCGGATAAGCTGCACAAATCGCTCTTAATTGTTGGGATTTCCAGCTGACTGGATTTGCCCGAGTAGAATCACTGGGAGCCAGCGCTGCCAATGGGACATACAGTACAACATGCCATAACCCAATTGTCTCAATGTCCACTTTCAGGGAATGGCTATTGTGATTTAAGAGTGTGCCACAGTAATTGACTCAATGGGAGTTTACAGTATGACGAATGAGGCAGGCGAGAGCGGACACAGTGCTCTCCAGGGATGTGCCGTTGTGACAGTGCTGCTATCCCTCAGCTGTGTTTCTTTCACCACACCAAATACAGGTCCACTCCAACACACAAGCATGAGCACACACACAAACACAGCAGCCTTCCGCTGAGCAGGTAATCCCACAGTCAGGTGCCCGGATCACATTCGGAGCGCAGTCTCATCCCGTCCTAAGTTTCCCTCTCAATCTTCAATGCATGCCCAAGATTGAGGGCGAGGCGAAGGGCGACGCTTATCCATCCTATTTCGGTCCCCTGTTTGTACGGTGTGCCGCCATAAATTAGACCGAGCATGTGTGGTTTCTGGCTGGGGGGACGGGGGGGGGGGGTGGTACTGGCACAATGGGCAGAGCAGGGAAACAGTGGTGTCGGGCGCTGGGAGGGAGGAACAGGCACAGCTAGAAGAATATGTTCACGCTGTCGGTAGCCGTGGTGCCCGGCCTGGCACCTTCATGCTTTGCACAATAGTTAATCAGCTCGGATACTTCTGCTGGCGTGACCAAAGACCCTAAAAGGCTTCGGTGTCAGGAGGACTGTTTTTAATAGGAGGTGCAGCACATCCAGCAGAGGTTTTTTTTTTAATGTTTCCTCCGCTCCTAATTCATTAATGGGGGTTTATATTAAAGGAGTTGCTCATGCTGCCTACTGTGTGTGGTGCTTAATGAGCTTCCTGAGTTATATGCGCATGTGTGTGCAGGTGTGTGTGTGTGTGTGTGTGTTCATGCATGTTTGTAAATTGTTATGGGTGGGTTGTATAATATACAGTACAGTTACTATTATATGTTGGTATTTGCTGTGCAGCTAGAGCAGAACTGGGTCTATAACAATTTATATTTAGAGGATGCACAAGTATAGCTAAGCCAAAATGTGCTTGCTTTGCGTGTGCATGAACACCATACGCATTTGTATTGCTTGCCTTTGTATGTAAGCTGCAATCAGATGTAAACGCGGGACGTCCTTTTCTGAACCAGACTCAAGGGCTTGTAAGCAAGCGATCTTCTATATTGGAAGACTGTGAAAAGGGCCAGGATAAGCATGGCTTCCACCCACCTCCTGCCTTTGGCTAAGATGTGTGTATCCATCTCAGTTTCACCTCCTGTACCCCTTCAGCTCACAGCTAATCTGCTTCTGCAAGACGTAAGCACTTAGGCTGAGGTCTCTCTCTCTCTCTCTCTCTCTCTCTCTCTCTCTCTCTCTCTCTCTCTCTCTCCGTCTATCGCTGTCACTCACTCTGTATCCGCCCCTCGCTCTCTGTCACTCTTTCCCTTCGTCTTTGCTCTGAATTCCTGTGATTCCACGCAGGGGGGTGCACTCCCTGTAATGGGTCATTCGTGAACCCAACTGCGCCCTCTCCGTGGCTTTGCGTGGCCCGAAGATCAGTTTCAGCCATCCCATGTGGCTCCCAGAGGCAACATATTGCCAGGAGTAAAAGCTTCCTATGCTTTCACATTTCATGGCCGGATTGTCATATTTGCGTGTGACTTATATCTTTGACCCTCCTCTGCTCGACATATTTTACATCTAAATTGTACTTGGAGCCTTGCTTCCTTGAAGTGAGTGCACTCTTCGTCTTTTCCTGTCACTGCATATAAAAAGTAACTAAAACGACGGGGCTGCTACACAAAGCACATGTGCTGTAAAACATGGTTCATATGCTGTATTTAGAAACAACAGGAGTCAGACGTTTGCACGGTTACTGAACAGCAGCCACAATCCTCCCATGGAAACCAGTTTATCTGTGAGCTAAAGGCACTTCCTCCCAGCACGATGCTGTGCAATCTATTTGGGGACGCAGCAGGAGAAGAAAGAGGAAATCAGAAAATATCTTTAACAACTTGTTCCATCTAATGAGATTAGCAGAGTCGCTTACACAGTCATGACATGGAGATACACACCGATAACCCTGTAATAACTCATTATTCTTCCCGTTCCCACATCAACGCCTAGTCAGGGCTCGCTGATAGTGCTTGTTGTTGTGCGTGCACAGCTATCGGGCCGATCTAGGCACTGCAGTAATGTGGAGTGAGCTCGGTGGATATTGCTTCGAATGCCACAACACAAAGGGAGCTAGCAGTTGAAGGACACAGAGATCGCATTCTCTGCTTTCACAGGCTGCAGCATTAGTGACACATGCATGAGTGCAAATGGAAAAATTCACCGAGCGGGCGGACTGTTTCTCTTGGTTTGGCAGGGAGGCTGCGAGGGGAGAGGAGAGACAGGAATCAATTCGGTTTGTATATGTGCAGGCAAGTGTGGTCATGGCAATGCACAGATAACTTCCCCCCCAAAATAAAGTAAACAGCCTATGAAATTGTGAATGCACTATGGGGGTTTCACATGATTTGAGTGCACATTCGATCAATAATGCTAGGAAATAGTTTAGTGTTTCCTCCAACAAAATGTTTTCCACTTATATATTTGGTGTGACTTATATGTACAAAGCCCAAATATAATGCATGACTTTGTCATTCACCAAATGTCGACTACAGAAAGGAGAGCCCGCTAGCAACCTGCGATTAAACCCACTTCACAGGCAAATGACTGTACAGGAAAGCCGCCCCACTTTTTTAGCTGGTGGTAAGTGAACATGTGCATGCCTATTCATGCTTTTGTGGGCATCATACGCCTAAGAGTTTAGAAGACAACAGAAAATTACTTGACATTTTGATCTGCTACATTTCTGGAATTAGTTTAAAAATACTGTCCCACTCATGGTTTGGCGTGCATGTGACTAGCCGCCGCATTGATGATGTTATGAAGTAGCGGCGGCCCCGTTGTGCTCTGCGTGCACACCGATCGGAGGTCGGAGTGACGGTGACGCCAGAGCGCATGGTATTGACCACTGGATGTCGTGTCGTGATTAGTAGGAGATATCACACTCACCGGGTCTCCGATCCACATTGATCCTGCAACCTGAGTGCAGCCTGTCAGTGGGGGCATTCTTCTTCTCCTCCTCTCCTCTCCACCCGTTTTGCCCCCTGCTACTTCCTATTTTCTATCCCCTCCTGTACTCACTGTGTCCTCTCTTCTTTTCGTTCTGCCCCATCCCATCCTTTTTTGTCTTGTATTCCCCCTCCCAACTCTCTCTCTCCTCTGTTCTGCTTTTCCACCCCTCTTCCCTCCATCTACCCCCAATGGATCAAACTCTTTATCTGGCCTAAGCCACAGCCTGCAGGCAACCAGGCAGTCTCTACAGAAGCTGCAGTAGAAGAACAACAGCTTCAAACAACATTATATAGGGCTGGCATGAAGCAGGTCTCATACTGATGGATGAAAATACAGGCCACATAGACACTGTCTCTATGTGGACATGATCAAACGTGAGTCCTTCTGTTTCGAAGCCCGATGCTCTTCACTTTTATGTTGCTAAACCACCTACCGGGATGGAAGATGGAATTAAGTTTTGTAAGAATTAGGCAGTAGTTTTTGTGCTCTAATGCTTTTGTGCTCAGTTTCTGGGATGGAGACGCATTTCCTCTGGCAGCTATCCTATGTGATCATTTGTTATGAAATAGGTCCAGTGGAAATCTGGTTCACAGGAAAAAATGGAATGCCAGGTAACGATAACAGTTTAAAAGAGAAACAAAACAGAACATGCACACAATGATCATTTTAAATGGTGAGTCCTATTTGGGTCGTTTTATGTCTTTTTCAATTTTTAATGCAATAGTAGTGCTGCATGGATTAAAGCTCACGCAAGCCGCCTGGATTCCTTTGTATTTGAACTTAGAGTGTATCCCTGCAGCCCGAGGGAATCTAGGAAGTGTATTCAAAGGCACTACTGTCTCAGAAAGCAAATCATTGGCCTTTTCATGATTCCATCACCGCCTCCGTTGGTTTTGAAGTCGACGAGTTCAATGTTGTGCGGGAATTTTTATGAAACAGAAAAACAATGTAGGTGTTGTTTCAGTTCTGCCAGACCAATGTGAAATTATCCACGGACTAATGCATGATCACACCAGAGGCACTTGTGTTTAAGTGGATGCAGCCTGTTGTACTGTAGCCATGGAGACAGCAGCTTTAACCCTGTGTTATAAGACTGTAAGTGGCCAAGGACATAATGTTTTGACATAATTAGGCAAAAAGTGTTCATCTCCCAGCTGGCTTTAAATATTTCAGTTGGGAATAACGTACTTCATATATATATATATATATATATATATATATATATATATATATATATATATATATATATATATATATATATTATCATTTAGTTAATAAACAACACTCTGGATTCATGTAGAAGAGTTAAGAAAGAAGGGGATAGGAAAGAGAATATAACCAATAAGAGTGAAAAGAGTCTGAGCAACACATGAGTGTGTCCAACTGAGCGCTAGCCTAGTTTGGCTGTAGACGGAGAATGTCTGCAACAGAGGGAGCTCTGCGCAGTCCGCGAGTCCGTGGAGATTTGCTTACGGTGAAGTGATGCTGGAGGTAAGATTGCTCAGAGGATTCAAGCTCTGCTGAACGCGAGCTTATGTCTGATAATCAGCAGGGAGGGACTCAGCGTGGTTCCTCAGAAAGAGGCTGAGATGGAGAGAGACAGAAAAACAGAGCAGAGGAAGGATTTAAAGGCAAGGAAAAGGCATTTACAAGATCTATGTGGAGGGGCGTGGGGGTGTTATTTCTCTCTCGTGATGGCTTTCTTGGTATGGAAAGGGTGATGGTGGCGCATAGATTAGAGCTGGTGTGTTAGGAACCGCAAGGTTGGTGGTTTGAATCCTGGCTGTCCCATGTGCCATGTCAAAATGTCCTTGAGCAAGATACCCAATCCCAATTGCTCCCCGGACAATATGTAAAAGCCACGGGTTAGAAAATGCAATGTAAGTCTCTACGGATAAAAGTGTCAGCTAAATGACATGTAATGTAAAAGTATTCTGAAGAAGCTTTTGCTGCTTTACATGTTTTCTATCACATCACCTTCTAAAGTCAAGTGACCTACAGAATTACACTTGACCAATCCAAACTCTCAAAGTCATCTGCCAGGCATCTTTGTCGAGTTGTTCTGTTTTGGTCGATATTGTTCAGGTGGGTTTTTTGCAGCCTTCTTTTCACAGTCACATTCAGGTCCGGGCCAGAACGATAAAACTCACTGCTGATGCTTCAGTGATTCCGGACCACAGCTGTTCCGGATTACAAAGTATAGTGATTTACTGGCATGATCACCAACAGAACATCCTTGTCCATTACCACGGCCTGAACACTCATGCCCGTAGTTTCCATGTTACACATTAATTTCATCTATATTGCAGTTGTCAAAACAGGGCCTAAACCTTTGTTTGAGCTTGCTTGTGTGTGACGGGGATTGTGTCTGACTAATCTCTATGGCTGTCGTCATACTCTCAAGGGCAAGCTTTTTTTTTTTTTACCCCAGTTTTTTTTTTTTATCAGTTGTGAATTACCTCCGCAGGCTACTCAGCCAATCCAGGGCCTGAACTGCATGTCCATTTAACGGGTGTCTAGTGAGAGGGCAGCGCGGTCGAGGTCGGCAAACCGCAGCGCAGAGGCGGCTGCAGAGCGACGTGACGGCATTTTAGCGAGGATCCAATGAGTGATTACCTCGGAGCGCCAGTCATAATTCAGCGTGACCTCAATGTGCCAGCAACACTGTGGTTTGATGGATCTGCTCGCAGTTTGGATGTCGGATTCTCGCATGTCAAACACAAGCAGATAATGATATGGGGGCTATCTGTTGCTTTTATAGAGTGAAACATGCGAGATATGAATGTGATGCACATGTTGATAGTGTTATGGCCTTTGTATGACATTTTTGGGAATGTGAGTAGATGCTGAAGACAAAGCAATGTCACAAACGGTTAATCCCTATTATGACGATGCATGTTGTTTGTTTGTCCGTTGATCATCTCCGTGACTTATCAATCCACGTCAGCATGAATATGCGTGCATGCACACAGACACACACGTGCCTCCCAGTGTGGATAATTAGTGGATTCCCTCAGTAGGTGTGAGAGCCTGTCTGCTGGTCTCCTCTCTCCCTGACCTTCCCTCATTAACTTCCTACCACAGTGGGGCTCATCACACACAGCTTTAATGCATAGTTCATCAGTCGGGTAACAGCTCTTGTGCGCTAGATTTATATGTTTCTCGAAAAACAATAATATGTCCTGAGTCACTCATCCTCCCTTTAATCAACCGCAGCGGGAAATTAACCTAACACTGTTGACCTGCCTGCAGCCTCCTCAGCAGTCGGCCATCGTTATGTTCAGGCAGTCACCGGACCGAGCTTAGTTGTACTCAAGCCACTCTCCTCAATGACGGCCAACAGATTTCATATATTTGACTGTATGTCTGTCAAACTTGCCTTGCCAGTCACACAAGCTGCTCGGCTGGCAAACGTTTTCCTGTAGCAACTCCATCAGACTACTATCAAAGACATTTAGAAAGTGTCTGTGTGTCCGTCCGTCGGCATTGGGATTCTGGACAGATTCCCTGCAGCATGACTGGCCCTGTTTGCACAGAGCAATCTTGAGTTGAGATGTGAAGAGAGGCAATACTACTAAAGAGCGAGGGGAGGGGAGAGGAGGAGAGGGGAGGGATTGCAGGATTAAGCCCAAGCCCCCCTTTCTGCCTCCGAGCGGCCATCTTTCATCTTGCGGCTGCTCCTCTAATGCTTTCAAGTGGGTGAAACCCTCGACATCTGCTTCCGCTCCCTGGGAGGAGGCACCAGCCACCGTCCTGCAGGGAGACGCATTATGACAGGACATCACGAAGGTCAGCCACCTTGCAGATCACGTAGAGCCAGCTCTTTAACATAGCTCTTTAACGAAGAGTGATGCCGAAAAATACAGTTGATTAAAAAACACAGACAAAAAATAATTTTTTGAATACACACGTTGTGGCTGATACCAGTAAACACTCAGCACAGAAACATCTCACCCAGACACATTAATTCTACTTATTACTTGCAAACAAATAAATGTAAATAGCTTTGTAAATAAATGCTTAATCTTTGCCAAGACAAAATAGCCGCCAACCCCCATCCATCCATCCCCCCCCCCCCCCCCCCCCTCCCTCCCTCCCCTCCCCTTCCCCGCCCCCCCGCTGCCTCTGATTAAAAATACCAAAGTGATATATCTGGCACTTAAGTCTGCTGTTTACCTCATAAACACAAAGACTTCAACACAGCTACCCACTGACAATGAAATATCACAAACTGAGTCCGCCTGCCTGTATATTTCTCTGTTAGTCTTTGTGGTTTGTTTGTTTGAGCTTCTATTGATTTTTTTACATTTTTAAATTTTATTTAATTTGTGCCATTTATGGAGTATTTCATCTGCCGTGGCTTTCGATATCATGGGTTCAGTGACTTGAGCTACACTCAAAAAAATTACTGGTTGGCCTTACTTAAAAAAATCATGGAAGGGATTTCCACATAATTGTTGGTTTCTCTCTATCCTAAACAATTCCGTTAATCTAACACTATGTTCTTGGGTTGGATTAATATAGCTAGCTAGGTTAGCTTGTCACGGAAACGGTGAAACCATTACAACATAATAAAAACCACTAACGTTGACTTAATGACTTTGAATACATTTACAGCACAGTAAAGTTTGCATGTTTGTTAACTTTACAGAAGAGCATACAATGTTAAACTGCTTCAACCACTTGGTTATAATGCATTCGTTCAGCAACAATAATTACACAGGTCTTACCTTTAGGAAAACAGCGTCACTTCCCCACGTGGAGCGGATGTCCACCTGGTTCAAACTGCGTAGGACGCAATTTCAAATTCAATTGAAAACAACGACGTCTCTCGACGATTATCGGGATCTTGTGCAGAAACGCAAATCTATCACTTAATATTGACGTGACTGAATCTTTTCAAAGTGAAGTTTTATAATATTTTGTAAAACGAACGCAATGTCGTCACGTTCTTCTTGCAAACAAAAACTATAACGTAGATATAACATTTTGCAATCGAGTAAATTGGACAGTCGGCTCATATCATTTTTTGAGTGTATAAAGCCGCAAGGTGATGTGGCCTCTGATTTTCTTTGAGATTGGTAAAACAGCATTCAGGATTTTGCAAACCCAATCAGGAGGACGGATGAGTGGTCCTGTCAAACGGAGACTGCGAGGCATCGCCAACGATGCAGGGGAGGGGCAAGAGAAGGAGAGGATGCCATGTCACCTTTCCTCTACTCTCTGTAAGGAGGAAGAAGGATTTTTCAAAGAGGAAACCGTTCAATTATTGCTGAGAAAATTATCTTTGTTGTCTAGTATCTGTTCCGTGTGGTGAAAAGTCATTGAAGATTTTCTTCATACTGCACTGCGACTAAAATGTAATTTAATGTGATTAGCAGATTTGTTAACCTTTGTCTTTGAACCCCCTGCGCTCCCTTTTTAAAGCCCAGTCACGCAAAGCTCCTATGTAGATTTCCATAATACATTGCCTTTTGACTCTTAGCGGAACGTAAGTCTACATCTGTATATCAGAAGAACGAAACTGTGGTCTTCTGTTGGCCTTCTATATTGCATGCCACCATGTTGTATTGGCAGGTAAATGTGTGCAGCTCCATTCCCTCTGCATCTGTGGGGAGTAGGAGTGTTTTATTTATAGCAAATCCACCCACAAACTGTAGAATTTAATGATCTTTTAGGTAAAAATATACTTGTGCAAGGCATAACTGATGTGTACGTAATGACTGCAAAAAGGAGCACCTGTGTCTATAATTGCAGGGTTTAAGGTTCATCCAATTCAAGCTACTTTGGAAAGTATATGAACAGGGAGGGGGGGTTGCAGGGTTTATTTGTCAGAGGACACTTACATTTGACTCTAACTGCATTTCATACATGGAAAGTATTGTACGGTTTACTCCATCCTCTATTATTTGAAACAAAACCAATCAAGTCATATTGGCAGCATCTGCTCCTTACAAACATTAATATTGGGAGAGCATATAGAGATGGATGGATTAAGGGAAGCTGACAGCCAGCGTACTGATTTCCCTCTCTGTCTCAGGCTGTCAGAGAGATGAAGACCATCTGCACATTCATTATCACAGCCATGATTCCATTATTGTTCTGTGTGGCAACTAAGGACTTGTTTTGTCTGGCCTCTGATATTCTTTTCAACTGTGTAGACGGTGACAGACCCCCTTTTTGATCATAGCAGCAACAGAATTATTAATCGTGTAGTATAGCAACAACTGAATTATATTCCAGAGAGCTGACACGCTGAACGTCTGAAGTGTCTCTTCTTCCTGTGTCCTCGTGCAGGTCTTTTCCACAGAGCCATCATTCAGAGCGGGTCAGCCCTCTCCAGCTGGGCGGTGAACTACCAGCCGGTCAAGTATACTCGTCTCCTGGCGGAGAAGGTCGGCTGTAATGTCCTAGGACTACCTTAGACATGGTGGACTGTCTGAGGAAGAAGAGCTCCAGGGAGCTGGTGGAGCAGGACATACAACCGGCCCGGTACCACGTAGCCTTTGGACCTGTAATCGATGGGGACGTTATCCCTGACGACCCCGAGATCCTGATGGAGCAGGGAGAGTTCCTCAACTACGACATCATGCTGGGGGTCAATCAAGGTGAAGGGCTGCGGTTTGTGGAGAACGTGGTGGACTCAGAGGACGGCGTGTCTGGAAATGACTTTGACTTCTCCGTCTCAGACTTTGTGGACAGTCTGTACGGATACCCGGAGGGCAAGGACACGTTGAGGGAGACCATTAAGTTCATGTACACCGACTGGGCGGACAGGGACAATCCAGAGACCCGGCGCAAGACACTGGTGGCTCTGTTCACCGACCACCAGTGGGTGGAGCCTTCTGTGGTGACGGCAGATCTCCACGCTCGCTACGGCTCGCCTACGTACTTCTACGCCTTTTACCACCACTGCCAGAGCCTGATGAAACCTGCCTGGTCAGACGCCGCCCACGGGGACGAGGTGCCCTATGTTTTCGGGATTCCTATGATCGGTCCGACTGACCTTTTCCCCTGTAACTTCTCAAAGAACGACGTCATGCTCAGTGCAGTGGTCATGACCTACTGGACCAACTTTGCAAAGACTGGGTGAGTTATTTTTCAGTTATCGTAACTGGTATTGATAACGACATTGATTGTATCGGTATTCAGGGTGGGATTTGACAAAAAAACAGAGGGGGGTTATTCACAGGCAAGAACATTGGACTTTTAGCTTGCATAACTAGGGAGAAAAACGCAAAGGGTAGACAGGCCTTTTTTCGGGTCCGTGGCTTAGTCCCCATCATAACATGGCAAAACTTTTAATGTTTGGTTCAGCGCTGTTTTCCCTGCAAAGTTCCCGCACTAAAATGTTACAATGTTTTTGTGTTCGACAACGTTCAGAAATAGCTAATCTGATGTATTGACACTGAATATTGTTAGATTTCAAGAGTTTAAGTAAGCTAGCAGTTAAGTTGCATTCATCGCTATCAAGGGGGGGAAAATCCTTGTCCCCACCGGAGATAAAAATAATTTAGCAGAGGTAGGGATAGGAAAAACATAGGACTAGGAAAACAAATCGCACCCTGTCGGTACTTATGGGTGCTTCAATCATCTGTAATCCTGTTTAATTTTTAAAGTATTCAAATTGTGTGTCTTTTATTCATGGTCAATGTGATCATGTTATACTTTTAACTAGCCATTAGGAGGAGGATGAAATTGTGAGATTGATGGCCGGTTGTCACGACCCATCTGGATCAATGCAGCGAGATTAGTGGCATAATACTGTATTAGCGAGTGTGTGGTAGGCAAGAGAAAGAGAGCAAACATTTGTGTGACTGTTATTTATGTCAGAATTCCACCGTAGCAGGGCATAAAGACTTGAAGCCATTGACTTACCTTCACTTAGGGTGGGATTACCTTTAAGGTCGACAGCTGTTCTTATTATTAAATTATAAGCCACTTTCCCACATTGACCAGCAAACAAAAATTGGTATATATTAATTGAATAACGCGTGGTGGACTGGCTGCACTGAGGGTGGAACTTCAGCTGCTTTGGTCAGAAAGTAAAACACCAAGAATATGCATATCGATAGATCATGTCATTGCACAGTGGCCAAGTTACACTCAAATTAATTCTACACACTCTTTAAGCTGTCTGCTTTACAGTCCGCATGATGTAAACAAAACAATGATGGAGGTCGACTATGCAAAATAACATTACCATTAGCCGATTAAGTAAAAAGTCATATAACGCTAGTCTAACTTAACGTTTCCAATAAATGAATGACATTTATACTGACAGCCAAACTGACTGTTAAAGGATCATTGCAGTTTCATGAACAGAGAGTAATCAGGAATCAATTGGATGAAACATTTTGTTATTTTTGTGTCTCATAATAGTTGTAACAAAACACATTGAGACATATCATTATTTCACTTTTAAATTATTTTTAACAGCATTACTTGCAAATGAACTAATGATCACACCATTACAAACTTTTTACAAATATCAAGTCACAGAGGGAAATTCCTATCTCAGGTCCTGTTCAAAGGACAAATGTGCCACAGAAAAGAAGCTGCAGGAAAAACGAGGGTCTACAATGGATAGTGTAGGACACAGAAGGCATTTTTCAACTTGTATTTTTTTCAGGAATGTTTTTTGCCTTGACTTCCTCGGTCCTATTTTAAAAACCTGAGACATATTGAATCTCGGGAAGATAAAATGATCCTCCAGAGTGTGTGCTATTTGTGCTTGACTGCTCGTTTGAGTTGAGCTTGTGTGCACGGCTGCCTGCCTTTCTGTATCCTTCTGTGTGCATGTGTGTGCTTGTGTGTGTACTTGGCTGGAAATACTATCCACGCTCTATTACATCAAGGCTCAAAAGACACAGAGACTTATCAGGGAGACGTATCAAACTCTTGCCCTCAGCGGTATCGATTCCCTCAGCATGTGCCCAGACGATGTTTCGTGCCCTGGGTGAGTCCCGCTCCTCACGATGCTCGATTTCCCCCCCACCCATCAAAAAGCCCGGCCATTTTGTACGACCACTAGTAATCATTTCAAAAAACGAAAATCTAATTTAACATTCCCCGTTACCAGAGAGGTATTGATCCCATTCTGAATGGGAAGCGGTCGGAACTCTTTTTTTATCTGTCTCTATATCATCTGCTATCCAATCAGGTGGCATCTACATCTGCCTGATAGGCTGAGCGCCGTGCCGCCGGCTCTGCTTGTTCCTTGAACTGCTAATGACAGACTAGTGCAGCTGGACTGATGTGGGCTCCTCAAGGAAAACACTGAAGTCCATCAGTGATTTTGGGACTAAGCAGCTGTCTCCTCTGCCTCCCAGGGAACCATCTTCTGTCAACAAATACAACGCTGCAGTTTGTGTGCAGATGGAATTTCTTACATGTCATTTCAAGTAAAATACGTTTTTTATTTTAGGGAGAAACATTTGAGACCTTTAACTAACAATGAACAGCGGTTATGTAGTGCCTTTCTTACCCACTTACCACTCCAACTGAACACTGGTAGCTCTGCTGGTCGCACTGGAGAGCATTTACACTTATGTTCCTTTATAGTTTCTGTGTGGACCTTACAGAAGATGTGCGGAACAGAAAAAGCATTATTGAGAAAGGGAAAGTTCTCTAATTGTGTCTGTAGTCCTCCTCAAAGCCGCAAAACCCCGACTTCGAACCCCTCGTAGGGCAGATAACGGCGATGAACACACCGCCGTCAAAACCGCTGCGATAACCTCCTGCTTTGTCCGCTTATCAGCTCTAGCAGAATTACAAAAATGCTGAATTGAACAGCCCAACATCTGCTAGGACAGGCAACAAGGTCAGCAATGCCTGAAATCCATTTGACTTAACAAGTACTTACAATAATGAAGGCTGTTGTTCTTAGCTTTCTGCCGGGAAAGGGTGTGTTTGACGACAGGTGGCGAATGCGGGTGTTCATTGTTCGTTTAACATCTGTATGAGTTTACGCATGTCAACATCTATAAGCAAACCTTGGGAGTTTTCAAAACTTCCGCTGTAGTGCGTGTGTGAATGTAGCAAAAAAGGTATGTGTTTTAAACGTTAAAACGTCAAAACGTCAGTTTTGCAGACTTAAACGCCATTGGTTTATTGAGACACCAGAGGCAGAGTTGCGGGAGAGTTATTCGAGCCCACACCATACAAAGCGTATAGTGTCCACCCTATGGTGTGTCACCCTGGCGTAATTCCAGATCGGTGGATTACATGCAGACCACAATTAGGCACTCGGATGGTAAAGGGTCTGGGATTAAATTCCAGTATAATAGAAAACGCTGCCGTGCCGTTCCAAAGGGTAATTCTCTCGCCAGCCCAAGTAAAAGCCTACCATCAACACCTCAGGGGTAGTGGGCTGAGGATGTGAAATATTTCTCATGGATTCTGAAGTTCAACCTCCTCATTTAGAACACACTAGGGGATGTAGCTCCCTCCCCAACACCACCCAAGCCAGTCTGGCTCAAGAGGACATCCTTTTGATTGAGACACAGTTGAATCCCCTTGCCTCCCATTTCAAATGTTCGTAATGAACAATCTGACCCAGATTGCACTTCCTGCCGTCTTCTCTAAATCGGCTGTAGAAACATGCGTGACATGATGTTGAGACACTTGCACCGTATGTCAACAGTGTATATCATGGCAGCGTTGCCCCCAAAGCTCTTCCTGTCCCTGGCTCTCATGTGTCATCTTTACAGGGCAAATCCCTGCCCATGCGCTTTTCTTTTTTTTTTCTCCATCAGTGTCAGTGAGGCATAAAAGCATACAGAGAGTGCATGCTGTCAAATCTTCTTAGTGTGTGTGTGAGTGCGATTGTGAGAGTGTGTGTTTACACTATGAGCGTTCAGGATGTTTTAGAAGCCGGGGATTAACTCAGCTCAGAGTTATTTTTCTGGCTGTAACATTTGTTTTACTATTGACAGGAAAAAATGGACTGCTTAACTGCCACAACAAATCCCTCCTGAACAGTTTCTCTAAAAGTTTAGCAGCAAGTTCGTGACTTCCTCCCACCTTCTCGAACACAAACCCAAGCACATGCAGCGCGACTACACACAAAGACAGTGGCAGAACACTTCAGGAAAGATGTGAGGGGAAGAAAGCCCCAGAGAAGATCTATCACCATGTATCATTAGTGCTGTAAATACGTGGGTCCGTCTTCCCACTGCTAGCTTTTTTCCTGCTGGCTGGTGCTCATTTCCCCTGTTCTGTGTGTGAGCTACGCCACATGCCTGCGCAGGGCATTGCTAGCTAGTTAAAGAGCAGAGCGCTGTCATGTGACTGCATTCTCCTCCATCCCTCTCGCTCTCATTAATCTACACACTAAAAAGTAAATCTACTCATGTTTTACACATACAACATTAGCTAAAGTATGCAGCATTGGTTGCTTTGTCTTTAGTAACAATGGCTGTCGCCCAAACAAATAGAAGTAGAAAGAAGTAACCACAGTGTGCTGCAGTTAAACAGCGAGCGCTTTGATTTATAACCCTTTTTGAGTTGAGCTTGTCTTTCTCCTCCTCTCTGGGTTAACAATGCATGCATCAATTGTTTTCCCCGTTTGACCTCATTCACGCACTCCTTCCACCCATCTCTTTTTCTACTCCAGCTGCCTAGTAGTTCACTCATCCCAGACCCCCCTTCACCCCCTCGTCCTTTCTCCAGATTATATACTGCTTTATTCAGCTTCCTTCGTTAAGACCAACTCAACATGTACGTGTAAGAGTCCGTGAATGCTCGGTATTGTGGAACAGCACAGCCATCTAGCTACTCCATTAAATAGCCACTCACTTGATAGGATATTTGTAGCCAATATCCTGATTTGCATTAGAGAATGGTAAGGAAGTGGTGTGGCTTGTTAAGGATGCCTGGTTGCCATTGATCGTTGTCCATGCTGTGTGCTGAATGTAATGAGAGGAGGACGGCAGCAGAGAGAAAAGGAAGTAGATCTGCATGTGTATGTTGTTTTCTAATTAAAATAGGAATACATACTAAATGTAAGTGAAGTGCTGAAAACACGATGGAGGTCGAAAGCTGCTAATTGGTTTACAGAGGGAGAATGGGGCCACGAGGATGGTGAGCGAGGTGTTTTGGTTGCTGTCACTCGTCTAATCAAACAAATCAATAGCATCCATAATAAGGAGCGGCCCAAGAGCGGTGTCCTCCAACACATCCGCACGCCCCAATGTCACAGCGCCTCGCCCTGCATCACTTAGCCCGCTGATCCGCAGGCTGCCATTAAATATGAACCGAGCATCACTCAGCCCTCTGCCCCAGCATGCAACCACATGAAGGGTAAAAGAGCGCAGGCGGATCGTTTGCCCGCTCAGTGCTGAAGTTGCCCCCTGCACAGAGCCAAGACCAAGTCTACAAAGGCTATTAGATTGAGTGCATTTATTAAAAATGTTCACAGAATGCAGCGAGACGCTTCTGTTGGAGTTCAAAATGACATTTAGCCGCTTAACGTACGTTACCTG